>CM034361.1:62970592-63302954 GCA_019925275.1 Mytilus edulis
AACAAATTAAGTGCACCAAAAGCTAAAGGATTTGCAATAACATTTAGTAATTTTCATTGAAATTGTCTACAGAAATATTGGCCACATGTATTACATATTTTTCTTCTACTTTAAAGTATTCATTATTACACCAGGGTTTTCGATATCACAAACTAGTCAAAACATTTACTAAATTTTATCATCGGTATAAGGACATCATTCGTAAATATAGCTCAACATGCAGACTTCTTATACGTGCGGGTATTTCACATCCAATTTTTTTATGGAAATATTCTTTATAAAGCACAAAGGTGTCAGTATTCACCTCAAAAACTAACAAAACCTTTGAACAGACTTATTAAGAAGGGATATAGTTACGATACTGTTGTCAGGTCATTAAAGATTGCATATTTTGGCGTTAATATTGATTCACTTATAGGGTCTTTGCATCGGAACTAAACACATTTATTCAAAAACCAGTTGTTGGCATGACACGGGTTATGTTCTTCACAGATATATGTTATGATGGTATGATACTAAACCCCTAACGGGAAGGATTGTGCCTGATGTTCATATGATGAAAACATAATCTTTCAGTCAGTTTAATTGAAGTCTGGAGCTGGCATGTCAGTTAACTGCCAGTAGTCTGTTGTTATTTATGTATTATTGTCATTTTGTTTATTTTCTTTGGTTACATCTTCTGACATCAGACTCGGACTTCTCTTGAACTGAATTTTAATGTGCGTATTGTTATGCGTTTACTTTTCTACATTGGCTAGAGGTATAGGGGGAGGGTTGAGATCTCACAAACATGTTTAACCCCGCCGTATTTTTGCGCCTGTCCCAAGTCAGGAGCCTCTGGCCTTTGTTAGTCTTGTATTATTTTAATTTTAGTTTCTTGTGTACAATTTGGAAATTAGTATGGCGTTCATTATCACTGAACTAGTATATATTTGTTTAGGGGTCAGCTGAAGGACGCCTCCGGGTGCGGGAATTTTTCGCTACATTGAAGACCTGTTGGTGACCTTCTGCTGTTGTTTTTTTCTATGGTCGGGTTGTTGTCTCTTTGGCACATTCCCCATTTCCATTCTCAATTTTATTAAATCATTATCAATCCTCTTTTCTAAAAATATTCAGACTAGCACTAATTTAAAACGTTTGATCAAACAGAAAAAAAACCTTAAGTATTGCTATATGCTGTTGTACATAATTTAACTAATCAAAATGAGAAAAAAAAATTTATTGAAGGAAACAAATAGCAACAACATCTAGTATTTCAAATTGGTAGCACTTTCTACACATCCCCTTCGTAGCCAGTGTGACGTTTCATGTGGTGCAAATACCGACGAATACAGGATAACTGGATCAGGAGACCAGTCTGACCAAGTCAACTGGAATGTTTAATATTGATTGTTAGTTTACGCCACTTTCAACACTATTGAGCTATTTCATGGCGTTCATATTTTATTGGTGGAGGAAGCTGGAGTGCATGGAGAGATCCATCGACCTGTAAGAAATCTGACGATCCCAGTTAAGATTTGAGTAGAGCGCATCTGCCACATGCTGGAATCAAACTCACAACCTCAGTGTTGAATGGCTAGCTATACAGTAGTTAATAACATAGACAACTTAGCTACCATGATCTTACCGTAACCGTATATGTAGACAATTCAAACCACCAATAAGTCAACTTCAAACTGTCAATAAAGTCAACTTAGATCATCTATAATTACAATTCACGCAAAGTACTAAAAGAGGATTTGAACTACCATATATAAATGATGATAAATTATTATATGTTATATTTTTCATGGCAATATTATTTGCATGTTACTGAATTTGTAAAACATCTAAAGCAAGAATGTGTCCATAGTACACAGATGCCCCATTCTCACTATCATTTTCTATGTTCAGCAGACTGTGACATTGGGGTAAAAACTCTAATTTGGCATTAAAATAAGAGAGATCAAATCTTAGGGAACATGTGCATTAAGTTTCAAGTTTATTGGACTTTAGGACTTTAAATTCACCATAAATAACTTTGACCAAAAATGTTAACCTTAAGTAGGACAAACATACAGATGGAGGAACAGAAGCACAGACCAAAAAACATAATGCTCCTAAGTGGGGCATTAAAATAGTGAAAAATGTGAACTCAAATTTTACTAAATTATCTTTATCAATTGATTTTAAATCAAAACAAGTGAAACTGGGAGCTACTGCTCACTGATGCTACCCCAACCGAGAGGTTTCGTAAACAGGAAGTTGTTGAGTGATGAATCTGAAAAAGCATCACACCGTATATAAACCCTTAAACTAAAATCAGAAATCCTTGTATTGTAGTTTCTGAGGAAAATGTGACGAAATTTTTAACTGGACTACTCATGTGTAAAATGATGTAAGTGTTTTGTAAACAGGGAAGTTGTTGAGTGATGAATGTGAAAACGAATCACACTTTATAGCTCACTTACATAAACCCTGAAGCCAAATTTCAAAAATTCTTATAAGGTACTTCCTGAGAAAGATGCGACAAACAAATTTTTACTTATGGGACAGACAGATTGACAGATGAACGGATCAACAGACAGAGGTAAAACAGTATACCCCCACTTTTTTAAACCAGGGTATAAAAAATGTGTAGGGGTGAATTAGTTTTTCTTTCTTTGTTGCTTCTTTATTTAAAATTTATTATTGAATCTACTGCTGTCTAACTTTAGTACTTTTGAAATAAGAACTTTTATGAGATAACGTTGCCTTCTAATATATTATATTATAAGTTATACTAAGTCCTCAAATTACATGTATCTTATGTGTATAACATACTTGTTTTAATTTAAGTCAAATCCTAGGTTGTACTTGAATTCATAAAGCTTTGTTCAAAAAGTTAACATCAACACCAATTTATCTTCCTTCAGCAGCTGTCTGTGTGTCTTACATTCTGACCCAATACTTAAGAAGATGCTTAAAGTTTGCAACAATCAATCAGTCAATGTTTACCACACAAAATAATAAAAGTTAAATATAACAAAGATATATTTAATCTTTTATTTTTGTAAGTTTTATTGCAAAAGACACTTTAAATCCAGCTTGATAAATATTTGACCTCATTACAACCTGCTCAAGCCAACTGAGATCAATATATCAACCTAATATGGCGGTTGTGTAAAAAACTAGAGGCTCTAAAGAGCCTGTGTCACTCACCTTGGTATATGTGAACATTAAACAAAAGAAACAGATGGATTCATGACAAAATTGTGTTTTGGTGATGGTGATGTGTTTGTACATCTTACTTTACTGAACATTCTTGCTGCTTACAATTATCTCTATCTATAATGAACTTGGCCCAATGAAAATTGTTAAAAATTGACTATAAAGGACATTAACTCCTTAGGGGGTCAACTGACCATTTCAGTTATGTTTGACTTAGTTGTAAATCTTACTTCGCTGAACATTATTGCTTTTTACAGGTTATCTCTATCTATAATAGAATTCAAGATAATAACCAAAAACAGCAAAATTTCCTTAAAATTACCATTTAGGGGCAGCAACCCAACAACGGGTTGTCCGATTCATCTGAAAATCTAACCTAATAAACAACTTTACCCTTCCTCAGATTTGCTCTAAATGCTTTGGTTTTTGAGTTATAAGCCAAAAACTGCATTTTACCCCTATGTTCTATTTTTAGCCGTGGCGGCCATCTTGGTTGGTTGGCCAGGTCATCGGACACATTTTTTTAACTAGATACCCCAATGATGATTGTGGCCAAGTTTGGATTAATTTGGCCCAGTAGTTTCAGAGGAGAAGATTTTTGTGAAAGATTACTAAGATTTACGAAAAATGATTCAAAATTGCCTATAAAGGGCAATAACTCCTAAAGGGGTCAACTGACCATTTCGGTCATGTTGACTTATTTGTAAATCTTACTCAGCTGAACATTATTGCTATCTACAGTTTATCTCTATCTATAATAATATTCAAGATAATAACCAAAAACAGTAAAATTTCCATAAAATTACCAATTCAGGGGCAGCAACCCAACAACTGGTTGTCCGTTTCATCTGAAAATTTTCAGGGCAGATAGATCTTGACCTAATGAACAATTTAACCCCCATGTCAGATTTGCTCTAAATGCTTTGGTTTTTGAGTTAAAAGTCAAAAACCGCATTTTACCCCTATGTTCTATTTTTAGCCCTGGTGGCCATCTTGGTTGGTTGACCGGGTCACAGGACACATTTTTTAAACTAGATACCCAATGATGATTGTGGCCAAGTTTGGTAAAATTTGGCCCAGTAGTTTCAGAGGAGAAGATTTTTGTAAAAGCTAACGACGGACGACCACAACGACGGACGCCAAGTGATGAGAAGAGCTCACTTGGCCCTTTGGGCCAGGTGAGCTAAAAAAAGATCTACATTATTTATTTAATTTGTTTATTTCTCTTGATGATATAGAAATGATAACAGCACCTTAAATAAAACTTCAACATCTTAATAATATGTTAAAACATTATGGTAATTTAACTGCATCTTTTTGTTTCTCTAGTTCATATGATAGCAAGAACTGTTCAATAATTTAATATTACATATCAATATATTTAAGAATTACAGAAGAGCTATCACTACAATAGTTATTTAAGATATATAACTGATTTTAATACATGGACCATCTCAAAAACAAAATAAATATAGAAGTTGTAAGATCAGAATCAAATAAAATAATTTATTATCAGTAATAACTGTATTTTAAATTTGGCTATAGGTTTTTGGACAGTCAGCCAATTTACATGAGGATATATTGACTTATTGTCCATTGAAAATTAAAATTTGTGTAGTCTTAAAGTGAAAAATCAACTCTGAATAAATCCATATTCCCTACTTTTTAATGAAATATCTTTTAAATCAATGGTATCAAACAAATTTTACAGCTAAATGACTTGAGTGTGTAGTCATGGTAATATATTTGGTTAGCTTGCTTACTAGCTGAATCGTGAATTCATTATTAGGTTAAGAAATCTACCCTCTTTTCGGATAAATCTAGTCCTATAATCCGATACATTGGTTATCTATCGGACTAGTCTGCTTTTAAAGGAGGAGTGTTAACTTAGCAATAATACTGACTGTACGGTTCAGCTAGGAAGCAAGCTAATCAAAACTATTACCTTACCTACAAAGTCATTTGGCTGTAATTCAAATTTAAATTTAATATTTGTAATATTCAATAAAAAGAAAATGTAGGACAAACTATTTTTATTCTTCTTAAATCAGAACTATTTTAAATTCAAAAAGCTTTTATGGTACAGAATACATATTGTGAACTCAAAACTATTTTATTTTCAATTGCTGTCAGATCTTAAAATATTGAAAATTAAAAACAAAAAAATACCACAAATACTGAATGGAAGTTTTTTTTACCTATAAATTATCAAAACATCTTGTATGTAGTCTCACTCAATGATGACATAAAATATTATTTCAATGGTCGTGACCTTCATTAGATTCTATACATTGATACACATTCATTATCATAATTAAACTGAATAAGCTATGTATGCAATACATCTATATTCAAATCCTTTCATGAAATATCTTTTTATCCACCTTGCATGAAACAATTCAAGATAGCCTTGCTATAAATAAATAAATCGTTCTTAATAACATCAAGTTCTTTGAAATTAAATTAATCTAAGAACACATTCTGTAAAGTTCCACATGTTAATTGTATACCTTAAGTAAGTAAGTACATACATATGTCCACTTTCATAAGCTTTTACTCCATTCACTTTTGTAGAATACATAACAATTTTCATAAAAATCCACAAATATCATATAAATAATCATGTGTAAGACATATCGTAGCATATACATGAGTTTAAACGAAAGACTGATTCCATGATAATGTTAAAGACTGTTGTTATAAATTCTGAGTCTTGATTATATGTGCCGGGAATGCATGAAGAAGCATAAATTAACAGTAAAGAGAAATCTAATGATATCGTATACATGTATTTTAAATATTAAATTTTTAAGGACATCAGACAATTTTAACAGTATATACACAGGTCTAGCACTGTTGATGTTTCATTCATTTGTACAATTAATTTTACATTACAGGACTTTGTTTAAAGTTAAGTTTTGTCCTAAATGTAGAGAGGTCTCAGAGAAAATAATGTACATGAATATCAACACTGATTTTTCTTCCCGACCTGCAAGATAAGAAATTCTGAAAACTATTTAAAATATCCGTTACAACTGATATTTTGATCAAGTTTACTTGAAATGAAATTTGTCAATCTTATTTATACATTTTACAATGATGCTGTTAAAATATTCTACAAGGTAAACATAAAGATGGAGGATTCTGAATTTGGGATATTTAGGCCAGTGCTTAAAACAGCAAATGGAAACCTAAATCAACCATGCAATCTACAAAATGTCTGGAGTGAGAAAAAATGTAACAAAGAAATAATGAACAAATATGTTAAACTTGTATGTACCCACTATATATATATCATTTATAAAAATAATCACAGGACGAGGAACAGCACTAAAATGACATTCAAATACACACACACACACGCACATAAACACAGTAGTCAGAACATAATCATACATATACTATGTATTCCAATAAAAGCATATACATTTGTAATTTTTAAACACTTTCTCACATGAGATATCTGTTAATAGTCACACATATGAACATTAAATCAATCTTATTTACATAAATCTTGCTACTTCACAGAGATTATAACTCAAAAAATTTAGTGGAATAAATTTTCACAACAAAGTAGTTTGATAAATATAGATTCTACCACTGCATCGAGTGTAATACGATATTTATCCACTCGAGACAGTTAAATTTTCAAATTTAAAACGCGAGGCTTGGCGGAGCGTTTTAAATATTTAAAATTTAACTGTCGAGAGTGGATAAATATCGTATTACACGAGATTTGGTGGTGGAATCTGTTTCTCTAATGATTTTCTAACATTATGCAGGCAAACTTATTCCTTCTTTTCGAATGATCTGCAAAAGATGTGTTCTTTTTATGTGACGTCATCAGGCATGGTCGCCTTTTTTCATGCCATCACAATAGCAAATTCAGAGGAAAGCAAGAAAATTCGACGTCATAATCGGATTTTAACCAATGAAGTATTGAGATCAAACGAACCACACGTTGGTTAAATTTTTTTTATACAATGGGTGCAGAAAGGGATAAATTGACGAAGAATTAGAGAAACAGAATTAAACGACTGATATTCTCTCATACTATTAAAGTAAGTTTTACATATTGAGTCTCAATTATTATAAATAAGTTATTTGCTTATTGTTAAAAGCATTTTGTTAAATTTTTATATATGCCACAAATTCAATAAATACATTAAACATAGTTTTGATGATATAAATGAAGAAATTAACTGTTTTATCTACAAATGAGCCAGTTTTATAGTAAAAACTAGTATTTTGTTAAATGAAATGAGGGCAGAAAAAACATATATATGTACTGTGCAAATTGTGAATAATATAGGAATACAAAATAGCAGTCTAAAATAATACTTCTTGTGCTTTTTCCAACCAATAGCATCTGAATATATATGTAATGATTACAGTAATTTAAATATTTGAGGCCATATGTGTCACATAGAAAAAAAATATTATTTAGAAAACTTATATTCATTTTCAAAAATTGATTCCAATTCAACAGTATTCATCATGATATTTGTTACACCCCTCAATAGGAAGTTCATGAAATGTTATGATTTATCCTGTATAGGGGCATAGAAGACATTGTTAGAAAGATGGAAGAGGGTCAGATTGGGGGTCCTTCAAACATTTTAGGCCATTTTTCTCTATTCATTATACACTTTGCCTTTATTTTTAATCTTTTCTGTATATTTTAGCACCCCATTATTTTCTATTCTTGATTTTTTGGTCAATCTTTCTGCAGTTTTTGCTATTTATTCTCTGTTTTGTACCCATAATCATTGAAAAGCAATATCAAGTTGCATATCTTCTAACAAATTCTAAATTAACTAAGAGTATGAAGAAACTTTAAACTAAATAAGATGAAGTTTATATCTGTAGGAAAAAGATTTCTGAAAAAGTATGCAAGAACAAATTCACTGGCAGATACTTCTGATCACCTTAAACACAATAACTCTGGACAAAGTAACATCTATCACATACATATATGGAAAACAAATAAATACATATAACATTAACAATTAGAAAATTTTCCCAAAAAAATAAACCAATGAAAATATAAATAGGTAGCAGTTATTTTTATACATGGCAGTTATATAACACAGTACTTGCAAGATACTTTTAAACATAGCTTCCTAGGAAATCATTCAGATATTCATTTTATGGAGGTTCATATAACAATTTACAAGAAAAATATTGAATTTGTTTAAAAGAAAGAATAGTTCATTTATGAAGTCACTTCCTTGTGTATAACACATTTGTAACAGATGTTCATATGTCAAGCATAACATTAGCACCTAACTACATGTCCATACATATCTTAATCTTTTATGAAAAAGATAAAATTAAAAAGGCAGTTATGTGTCGTTAAACATAATGTATACATATTTTATAGATCTGGTACTTGAAACGGACCATTATCAAGGAAGCTAAGAATTTCAAATAAATGCATATTTTGGCAAGAATAGAATTCATATTGAGAATGGACAAAAAATATGCATCTGAAAAAGGAAAGAGTTATAATAATACATGTAAAAATACAAAAATTCTCTTGACATTTCTTAACATATTTGCTAATTGCATACAAGAACACATTAACTATATGTTTATATACAATACGTTAGCAATGAGCTGCTGAGTAGCACTATATAAATAAGTTATTTTGTAATATGAATGATTCACAACTATTTATCATCAACATGTAAATCATAAGTCAATGTCTTTCTGGTATATACAAACTTTCATACTTAACAATTAATTCATGTTTTTAACACTTTTTAAACTACATCAATGCTCAATAAAATTGAAATATTTAACCCTGCTTTTATATGTAAGCAATATGACTACAAAATTACTTAGGTATGGTCCATCTAAATGTGTCATTTATTTACCCTTTTGACTATCAAATTTTCCATTCATTGTTAAACAAGCCTAAAAAAGTCACAATTTAAAAACGAGTATAAACATCTGAGGTCTTTATTTACAATTTTGGGTGTATTTTACATAATGCATATTAGGAAACATTTGTATACCAATAATGTGCAATATTTCTTAAGTTGTTCAATTGTTTTCAAGATGTAAACTTTCCATTTCTATCATTCAATATGGATATCACAACAAAGCCCTTGCTTCTCAAATAAAATCAATTTAACAATCATTACCAATATGTTCACTAAGAATATTGAAATACCAGTAAAATAATTGATCTGATTTTTTTTTTGATTTGTAAGAAAGTTTGCATATGGTAGGAAGATAAATATAATATTATAATAACCCAATAAATATCTGTTGTTAAATATATTTTTCTACTCCTCTTTATGGCTAAGTTTTATATGACACAAATCTTCCATTTGTTATTGTAACATTCTGCCCAACCACATGGGGATCATGTGACTACCATGTGACCAAATAATGGAAGCTCCAGGATTTTACAGTTCAATGTTTCAGCTAGCCATTCTGTGTTCTTTCATCCATTCTACAAACTCATCTAATAAAACTGGCCCTTAAAGTAAATAATGATTTGATTATTGACAAATTCTAAATATCTTATAAAAGCAACATCAGTTTTAAAATTTTCTGGTAAATTATATATTTTATAAAATACAATTGAAAATAAAATGATGCCTCTGCTTGCATTTAAGTATGAAGGGGCATAACGTGGAAAATCATTTAGCCTAGATTTCAAAGGGTTCATAACTTATTTTTTAAGTCCAAAATAAATTAACCTGTTAGTATACATGTACTACTTACATGCTCCATCTTCATCATAATTGGATAAGTCAACATTAACAAGTCGACTGAACTCTAGTATATTGCACCATTGGTCTTTATTTATTACTTTATATTTAGATTGCTGAAAATAGAAAATCATTTCTTTTAGTTTAAAATTTGGAATTCAATTGTAGATTTTTAAATAGTAAACTTAATTCCCTTTTTTCTCAAGAACTTCTCATAATTTCAAATCTGAAAATCTAAGACACTTGGGAATGATCTTTTTATTATTGGTAAACTGTATTTAGAAATTTTAATGTTTCCAATATTCTATTCTTTTTTTATAAATATTGACCTAAGAAAAGATTAAATTATTCCTTGAGATTAATTGAACTTTATTCTAATTTTTGAAATATTTTTCATCGTAATAACATGTTTATCTAATGATGCTTACATTACTAACATATATTTCAGTCAAATTAAAATGTAAATTACGACTGTTTTACAGTTCTTCTTACATAAAGTTTTTGAGTCGTTCCTAAAGTTTTTGAGTCGTTCCTGTCATTGTAAAAGATGCAGAATTATGTCAATGTTGAGGTTAAACTGATACAAGTTCTTGAAAGTGGCAATAAGAAGAAGATATTATTTTATAGTGATCGTATGTTTTAATGTATCTTTGCTAGCCAAGGGTTACGATCCACTCCCGCTCTCTTCACCCTTGGCGGATTGAGATAAAATTTCGAAGACACAAGGTAAGGATTTTTATCGGTTGCAGTAGAAACTCGCTGCATTCAATCAAAATGCGCATATAACATGATCAGGTGTAGATTTAGAAAGTGTTTGTAAACAATTGCCATGTGTTTATTGTGCAACAAGTCTTTACATTACTAAACAAATGACTATATTTAGTGACAACTTGAATGTTTTTAATCTACTAATAGAAGTTCCTGTGTATGTTTGACACAAAAATGCATGAATGTTGATGTATATTTTCGTTTCCGGCTTTACCAAGTGTGTAGAATCTAGACGCTATCGTGTTTTTACCTCCAAATTGAAGAGTTCAAGTGCTACCATTGCTCAAGAATTATGTATTCGGAATTAGCGTGACTTTAATCTTCCGATAGATTGCGCAACATTGATATCACAAATGTTAGCTCAATCTGCCAAGGGTGAAGAGAACGGGAGTGGATCGTAACCCTTGGCTAGCAATGGTTTTAAGGTCACTCTGTCACAAACACTTAAAACACATCTTACTTTATATACAAGAAATGAAATTAAATTTACAGATATATTCAAATTTATCATACAGAAGCACTAATGCCTAAAAATTACAATAAAAGTTGAGAAAATTGAATTTTGATTGTAAAAATGAATGAACATGTATTTAGAATACAGCAAATCAAATAGAGTTTGTATTGTTATATTTTTACTAATTTGTAGAGATCCTTATAGATCTTTTTATGACATAGAACCTTTCAAAAACACTCTATTGAGGAAATCACTCTTTATAATGTAAATTTAAACATCTATGAAGACATCAGCATGAATTCCATTAAAGGTCAGTGTCAAAGTGGCAGAAGGGGTGGTTTCTAAAGACTGGTTTTAAAGTGCAATTCATATATGTAAAATCAGCTACAATACAGAAAAATAATTACCTCTAAAAATTGATGGAACGATCCAAACAATGGCCAATGTTTACCTAATACTAATGCTAACATAGCTTTGGCTGTATCTATATCCATACTTCGTTGGTCTTTATCCTGGAATATACAAACAAAACATTTCTTGAAATCTTCTCAATATGTTAGACAACTAGATGTTATAATAATGGTAATGAAATAGCAGTCTACTGACAAATGGTCTAAAAAAATTGTATTTTATAGAATGTTTTTGATAAATATTGGTCCTGGTATTAATTTTTTCTTTCCAACTATATAGATCCAAGCACCTAGCTTATGTATATGTTTCTATGTTCCCAAGTTTTTTCTCCATTTCAAGGTTAACTTCACTAAAAGGCAAGTGTATATGCATATATATAAGTTACAGTACACACATAGTGAATGAAAACAGTTCAATCTTTGTGGAAATTTTTTACTGAAAACTGATGATTTGCTGTGATATTCAATCTCTTTGCGTATTCTATTGATATTACAGTTTATGGTTGTGAATCAGTGTGTCGTCACTTCAAAACACCAGTAATCAACCTGTTTTAAAAATTATTCACTGAATATAAGCAAAGAGTAATTTTAACTGAGTCATTTTGTGTGCAGTGAATACTAAGGTAATAACTATTAAAGTGACATACTCTTGCAAAATCAAATGCAAATCTGTAAATATTTTTAAAAGTAGCTGGATCATCCAACAATGTTCTGAGGTAGTCTAATCTTAACTGTAGTTTTCTCACAGAATCACACCTACAATTAAATAAATAATTGTTAAACTTACTTACACACACATAATAATACAATTATCACCAATTCTAATGCTATTACAGCTGAATACATTGAGTATGTAGGTCAAGGTAATATCTTTGGTTAGTTTGCTTGTTAGCTGAACTTTGAAGCCATTATTAGGTTAGGTAAGCTACCCTCCTTTAAGAGTAGGCTAGACAAACAGATAACCAATCTATCTGTCTGTAGGACTAGACTACTTCAAAAGGAGGGTAGCATATCTAACCTTATAATGGCTACATGGCTCAGCTAACAAGCATGCATACCAAATATTATACCTTTACCTAAACACTCAATGCATTCTGCTGTAAGCATGCAACACACATTTTGATTGGAAGACTAGTGCTAAAACTCAATGGTTAACAGTTGAAATTATGATCATTGATAATAATGTTGTGCAATTTCATTAGATGTTTACACGACATTTGTAAAGGTTAATTTCAAACATTTCAAGAGTATTGCAACAAAATAAGAATAACAGTAATGTATTAAGAGTTGCCGACACCAACGATTTGACAGGGCAAATATCTGCTCTGTTACTGTTATCCCGTAATTCAACAGCATGCCATAAAATATAACAATATTCTAGTAATCATAGTGCTTATAAGCAATGAAGGGTTAAGTTTGCACACATTTTGCAAATTTGTGAATCTAAAATAAAACTAAATATTGAATTGTATTTAGTAAGGCAAAACTTAAATAACAGTTCATGAATAAGGCCAGGATTTTTTAATTTGTTGGTTTACGGATCCGCCGACCCGATTTTGCCGATTTGCAGAATAAAAATAAAATTGACTGTTCATGCTTTTTTATTCCCGCCGACCCTAACAAAAACATTATCGCAAAAAAAATAAACAAAAATTTTTTATTTATGAAATGAAATGCATTAACCACTAATGGAATTTGCTTTTTTATTCCCGCCGACCCTAACAAAAACATTATTGCAAAAAAATAAATAAAATTTCTTTTTTTTATGAAATGAAATGCATTAACCACTAATGGAATTGATAATACTTTAATTTGGTGTGAAAACTAAAACTTCCAATTACGTATCTCAAAATAGTCAAATCAATCATAATTGACCTTGAAATGTCGTTTGCACAAATAATTTATCGGAACGAAACCTGTGTTTAAAACCCATTACACATTAAGTTCTTTCTCGTATTTGTCATCATTCTGTAAGATAGAAACATGCAAAATGAACTTGTCCAACATTGGAAGACCTCTGACAAGTTGAAGAAATTAATTAAAACAAATTCTTTGGAATTTCCTTCAGACTTGTGTCATTGACAATATTTTTTTTTTTAATTCCATTCGATATAAAAAAAAACTGGAATGCATGACAACTTATGAACCCGATTTCCCTTTTATAGTGGACGAGTCTATTACGTTTTTGTCATGTGTGTTGAGACTTATTTTCATACGACGTTTTTTCTTTTTTTTTTTTCTTTATTAGTTTTTGTGTTTGAAGATCATTAGAAACGAGTTTCCTGAAATTTATTTAGGGCTACGTTTGTGAAATAACGATTTAATTTCGTCTTTGTCCATGAACACAAACCCCCTTTTTCACAGAAAATTATTAGACGATGTCATGCGATGTTTATGGCAGCTATAAGCAAAAATATCTCATCGAACTTATATATAAGAAATGATGATCAAATAGCAAACCAAACATATTGTTAGAAAGGTGAAATATATATTTTTTGCAAATTTTTCTGTTTTGAGAGATATTTTTTTTCTTTTTTTTTTTCGACTGACCGACCTGACTTTTTCATGGAGAAAATCTGTAAACCAACAAATTAAAAAACCCTGGCCTAAGGAATTGTAGTAGAACCTTTTTTTGTAACAAAATAATACACCATGTATTTTTGATGTAAATTTTAATGAAGAAAATTTTCTTAATAATAAGTATGGTTATTCACAAATACATCATATTGTAACTTAAATATCTAAGTATAACATATCATTAGTAAATTGCTTAACATTCGTGTTGCTTATTCTTTAGTTTTATATGTTGTGTCGTGTGTACTATTGTTTGTCTGTTTGTCTTTTTCATTTTTAGCGATGGCGTTGTCAGTTTATTTTCGATTTATGAGTTGGACTGTCCCTCTGGTATCTTTCGTCCCTTTTTTATTTGAACTATGAAAGATAGTGAAAAATCTTGGAATTAGATTTCAAATCAGTATCATAGGGTTTTGATTGTTTTCATGAAATTTTACCCAAAAATTTAAGCGAAAGTTATTCTGTATTCAGAGGAAAACTAAAATTTCTTAATTTATTAAGATTTGGTCAAAAGTAAGAAAAGTTACAGCAGATTCCATTGAGTGTGTAGCCAAAGGTAATATCTTTGGTTAGCTTGCTAGCTTTAGCTGAATCGTGAAGTCATTATTAGGTCAGGTATAGTACCCTTAATTCAAAGTAGCCAAGTCCAACAGACAGATAGGTTGGTTATCTGCTGGACTAGTCTACTCTTAGGAAGGGTAGTTTACCTTACCTAATAATGACTTCACGATTCAGCTAACAGGCAAGCTAACCAAAGATATTACCTTTGGCTTCACACTCAATAAAATCGGCTGTTTATTCGGCTAGTTTAAAAAAAAATCTTACTGTAAGTCTGTCATGCCTTTTAACCATTCTGCTTTAGTGAAGAAACCCATTGATTTGGCTTCTAACTTCCAGGCTAGAACCAACATAACAATCTGAAGATATAAAGCACACATAAAACATTCTGTAAAATTGATTTTTAATTTCTTTTAATTTGTATCCAATCAATTCAATATAGTATTCTTAAAGTTGAAAACAATATGAATATGCAATAAGAACACATATATATGTTGCTTTACTAAAAATATCACATAAAAATATAAAACAAGATGCCCCCCTCCTTCCCACTATCTTTGTCTTTGTTCAGTGGACTATGAAACTAGGACTTTTTTTGTATATGCATATAAGTATGTAAAGTCTGAACATGCTTAAGGATTTGCAACTTCTGATATGTCTACTTGAATGAAAATGACATGAGGTCCTTACTCATTCTTTTACAAAGTAAATTAAAATCCTTGATTTGGGTCATTTCATCAGCAATCATATCACATCTCCATCATGATCATTGTGTCAATATCTTTTTTTTTATCACTTTACTGTTCTAATACTAACATTTTCTGGTTCTACACCAATGTCTTCACAAAACTTTTCCATTCCTTCTGGACCTAATGTGTCTTCATCATCAGCTATAAATTAAAGAATGATTATACGAATTGCTCAATAGTCATTAGTAAACTAAAACGTATATAATAAGCATTATTTGAGTATTGCATGGCAATACATAGTCCCCAACCAGTTAAAAATTCATTGTAATGGAACAAAATTCTCATTTGATCTACTACACCTTGTCATGGTGAAAACTATAACAAAAATCAAGTCAATATCTTCAGGCATGACGAAAAACTGTGGATTATTGATTGAATTTTAAAGTCCAAGGACCACAACTCTGCATAGAATCATCAGATTAGAACAAAATTCAAACTTGATCTAACTTGTCATGATAAAACTAATACTATATACCAATTTTCAAATCAATATTTCAAGCAATGTCTGTGTCATTTGGTTCTTGTGTAGAGTTGTCTCATTAGTAATCATACCACATCTTCTTTTTCTATACTTACTTGTATATTCATGGAACCATGCTATACATCTTTTATTACTGAACATGTTATCTGTGTCCTGGACTCTTTGGTCACGTCTGCTCCTGTTTAATGAACGAAAGATTCATTAACATCTATAGCGTTTACAGTAAAGAAAGTATATCATAATTTTATTATAAATTATTTTGGTAGCATTCACAAAACTGTTTTTTTTTTTATTCAAACACCACTAAACATACATTAAACAATAATTGTTCATTATTTTTTTAATGCATGGTGCTACAAATTTATTTTACTGATCATAGAAACGTTTGACAATTTCAACTGTCACTTCAAACATGAACTAGTCCTTATTCTGGTACTGGACAATCTGAAATAATGACCACTGGCCTGTTCATACTGTAGTTTTGCCAATAATGAAATTATTCCTTTGAAATCTATAAAAAATTATTTTCTTACCAAGAAGATGAAACTTTTGCTTTCTTTGATCTAGGGTCATCAAAAGTAGGTGAGGATCGTTTTCTTCTTATAGGCATATTAAAATAATTTACATTTACGCAGTGTGTGTGGCAAGTTGATCCTTCTTGTATGTGCTGAAAGTAGAAAATGTTAAAGTTCCAAGAAAAACATGTTATAAACTTATATCCATCAGACAACCTAATTAATCTGAAAACAACTGGAGGCTCTGTAGAGATTTCCCCCCTGGGAACTATGTGTATCTTTAACATTGACTACTCTCTATGTGTGATGAAATAACCACTGTACCAGTATTCATAACCTTAATCATAAATTTTTTCAATAAAATTCATGACTGAAATATGTTTCTAGATTAATTTACATGTCATGCATGTAGATAATTTTTGTTTGCAACACTGGCATCAAATTGAATGGTCTTTTCCGCTTAATGTTTTAGCACGAACTTTAACCTTTCTCAAAACAATTCTAAATGCATGTGATACAATCCTCATTTACACAGTTTCATGAGTTTTGAATAATAATATTTACCAAAGTATTCAACTGACTGAAAAGATGACCTTCTGGTTCTTCCTCTTCTTCCACACTTAAATCATGCATACATACCTACAAAACAGTAAACATCAATACAATATACATCTGACAGACAGTACTTTCACTTCTAGATTTATTTTGTAGTGAAAGTAGTCATGGTATTAGACTTTACATTATTTCATTAAGCTAAGCATGCTAAGAGTGACTTATAAAAAAAAATAAGAAATTGAATGGAAACTAGAGGCTCTAAAGAGCCTGTGTCGCTCACCTTGGTCTATGTGCATATTAAACAAAGGACACAAATGGATTCATGACAAAATTGTATTTTGGCGATGGTGATGTGTTTGAAGTTCTTACTTTACTGAACGATTTTGCTTCTTACAATTATATCTATAATGAACTTTGCCCATTAGTAACAGAGAACTATATTTGGTAAAAATTTACATAAATTTACCAAATTAATGAAAATTGTTAAAAATTGACTATAAAGGGCAATAACTCCTTAAGGGGTCAATTGACCATTTAGGTCATGTTGACTTATTTGTAGATCTTACTTTGCTGAACATTATTGCTGTTTACAGTTTATCGCTATCTATAATAGTATTCAAGATAACCAAAAACGGCAAAATTTCTTTAAAAATTACCAATTGGAGGGCAGCAACCCAACAACCAGTTGTCCAATTCATCTGAAAAATTCAGGGCAGATAGATATTGACTTGATTAACAATTTAACTTCTGTCAGATTTGCTCTAGATGCTTTGGTTTCATAGTTATAAGCCAAAAACTGCATTTTACCCCTATGTTCTATTTTTAGCCGTGGCGGCCATCTTGGTTGAATGGCCAGGTCATCGGACACATTTTTCAAACTAGATACCCCAAAGATGATTGTGGCCTAGTAGTTTCAGTGGAGATTTTGTAAAAGATTACTTAGATTTATGAAAAATGGTTAAAGATTGACTATAAAGGGCAATAACTCCTAAAGGGGTCAACTGAGCATTTTGGTCATGTTGACTTATTTGTAGATCTTACTTTGCTGAACATTATTGCTGTTTACAATTTATCTCTATCTATAATAATATTCAAGATAATAACCAAAAACAGCAAAATTTCCTCAAAATTACCAATTCAGGGGCAGCAACCCAACAACCGATTGACCGATTCATCTGAAAATTTCAGGGCAGATAGATCTTGACCTGATAAACATTTTTATCCCATGTCAGATTTCCTCAAAATGCTTTGGTTTTCGAGTTATAAGCCAAAAACTGCATTTTACCCCTATGTTCTATTTTTAGCGGTGGCGGCCATCTTGGTTGGTTGACCAGGTCACGCCACACATTTTTTAAACTAAATACCCCAAAGATGATTGTGGCCAAGTTTGGATTAATTTGGATCAGTAGTTTCAGAGGAGAAGATTTTTGTAAAAGATTACTTTAATTTACGAAAAATGGTTAAAAATTGACTATAAAGGGCAATAACTCCTAAACGGGTCAACTGACCATTTTGGTCATGTTGACTTATTTGTAGATCTTACTTTGCTGAACATTATTGCTGTTTACAGTTTATCTCTATCTATAATAATATTCAAGATAATAACCAAAAACAGCAAAATTTCCTCAAAATTACCAATTCAGGGGCAGCAACCCAACAACCGATTGACCGATTCATCTGAAAATTTCAGGGCAGATAGATCTTGACCTGATAAACATTTTTATCCCCATGTCAGATTTCCTCAAAATGCTTTGGTTTTTGAGTTATAAGCCAAAAACTGCATTTTACCCCTTTGTTCTATTTTTAGCCGTGGCGGCCATCTTGGTTGGTTGACCAGGTCACGCCACACATTTTTTAAACTAGATACCCCAAAGATGATTGTGGCCAAGTTTGGATTAATTTGGCCCAGTAGTTTCAGAGGAGAAGATTTTTGTAAAAGATTACTTTAATTAATGAAAATTGGTTAAAAATTGACTATAAAGGGCAATAACTCCTAAACAGGTCAACTGACCATTTTGGTCATGTTGACTTATTTGTAGATCTTACTTTGCTGAACATTATTGCTGTTTACAGTTTATCTCTATCTATAATAATATTCAAGATAATAACCAAAAACAGCAAAATTTCCTCAAAATTACCAATTCAGGGGCAGCAACCCAACAACCGATTGACCGATTCATCTGAAAATTTCAGGGCAGATAGATCTTGACCTGATAAACATTTTTACCTCACGTCAGATTTGCTCTAAATGCTTTGGTTTTTGAGTTATAAGCCAAAAACTGCATTTTACCCCTATGTTCTATTTTTAGCCGTGGCGGCCATCTTGGTTGGTTGACCGGGTCACGCCACACATTTTTTAAACTAGATACCCCAATGATGATTGTGGCCAAGTTTGGTTTGATTTGGCCCAGTAGTTTCAGAGGAGAAGATTTTTGTAAAAGTTAACGACGACGGACGACGACGACGGACGACGACGGACGACGGACGACGGACGACGGACGCCGGACGCCAAGTGATGAGAAAAGCTCACTTGGCCCTTCGGGCCAGGTGAGCTAAAAAATTGAATGGAAATGGGGAATGTGTCAAAGAGACAACAACCTTCATGACCTTCCCAAAAGACAGAAAACATCATAAGGCTATATATATATGATATTGAGATCTGCTTTGAAAACTGAAGGATGATGACATTTGGTTCCAACTATTCTTTGCCCTTGCTTACAATATGTACTATACAATTGATCAGGGTTTCCCCTGGGTCAATTTTATTTTTTTCGCCACCCCTTTCGCCAAAACAACATTTTTTTCGCCACTTTATCATTTTTTTTTTCGCCAAGTAACACAAATATATTTTTCTTTTAAAATTTTCCTTTTTTCCAGCCTTCCCCCCCCTAAATAAGATGAGTTTGCTCCATTGCTGTCTATGATTATTCTCTCAAACTTGTCTTAGAGTTTACATTGTAATGAATAAATACTAAACATTTTCCTTTTAAAAAAAAAATTTATAGGGAAAATTGATTATATTTTGAACAACTTTAAAAGAAGGGGGGCCACTTACTTTTAAAAATAAAGAAGATATATGTCCTGGAATATAAAAAAATTCTTGGATACCTGAAAGATGTAGTTCTTTGAGAAAGTTTCTTCAAAAATAAAAACATGTGCCCTTTTGTGATAAAATTTTAAATCAGAGAGGAGACCTTTCTTGCTTTTGTACATTTTTCGTTATAACAACAGTTTTCTTTTCTGGACTATCATTAAAAGAAGGAGAGGAGTCGTAAAAATTTTGCTTCAAACATGTGCATCGCAAAGTGGTTTATAAATCCTTAATGTGACATGTGAGGGGCGCCATTTAACCATATCATTTTGTCATATAATACAATCAACATGTTTATTAATTAGTCCTTCGATGTCAATAGCTATAAAATGCAATCAGCTGATTATTGATTTTCTGTCAAAATCTTAACGAGTTGACGGTTATTTCCAAGCATTGTTTGATCAGGTAAAGTCCGAGAAACCCGAAAAAGTAAATAAACAAAATGGTTGAAAATAAATCGTTATATATATTTCTTTCTCCAAATTCTTTCGCCAATGACGAATTTTAATCGCCACAATTATTATTTTTTCGCAAATTGCGACCGCCAGCAGAAACCCTGCAATTATACATGAAAGCTAGTTTCAGATTTGTCCAACCTGCCCAAAAAGATGCTTGAATTCAAAACATGTAGTATGATATACCAGCTGCATGTTTTTGCATCAAGAATTCCATTTGATGAATTTTAATTTTAAATATTTTTCCACCTCAAATGGAATCTTATTTTATCATTTCTTTTGGATATTTCTGGAAATATTTTGCTTCAATAAGCACAAACTAGAGGCTCTAAAGAGCCTGTGTCGCTCACCTTGGTCTATGTGCATATTAAACAAAGGACACAAATGGATTCATGACAAAATTGTATTTTGGTGATGGTGATGTGTTTGAAGTTCTTACTTTACTGAACGATTTTGCTTCTTACAATTATATCTATCATGAACTTTGCCCATTAGTAACAGAGAACTATATTTGGTAAAAATTTACATAAATTTACCAAATTAATGAAAATTGTTAAAAATTGACTATAAAGGGCAATAACTCCTTAAGGGGTCAATTGACCATTTAGGTCATGTTGACTTATTTGTAGATCTTACTTTGCTGAACATTATTGCTGTTTACAGTTTATCGCTATCTATAATAGTATTCAAGATAACCAAAAACGGCAAAATTTCTTTAAAAATTACCAATTGGAGGGCAGCAACCCAACAACCAGTTGTCCAATTCATCTGAAAAATTCAGAGCAGATAGATATTGACTTGATTAACAATTTAACTTCTTGTCAGATTTGCTCTAGATGCTTTGGTTTCATAGTTATAAGCAAAAAACTGCATTTTACCCCTATGTTCTATTTTTAGCCGTGGCGGCCATCTTGGTTGAATGGCCAGGTCATCGGACACATTTTTCAAACTAGATACCCCAAAGATGATTGTGGCCTAGTAGTTTCAGTGGAGATTTTGTAAAAGATTACTTAGATTTATGAAAAATGGTTAAAGATTGACTATAAAGGGCAATAACTCCTAAAGGGGTCAACTGACCATTTTGGTCATGTTGACTTATTTGTAGATCTTACTTTGCTGAACATTATTGCTGTTTACAATTTATCTCTATCTATAATAATATTCAAGATAATAACCAAAAACAGCAAAATTTCCTCAAAATTACCAATTCAGGGGCAGCAACCCAACAACCGATTGACCGATTCATCTGAAAATTTCAGGGCAGATAGTTCTTGACCTGATAAACATTTTTATCCCATGTCAGATTTCCTCAAAATGCTTTGGTTTTTGAGTTATAAGCCAAAAACTGCATTTTACCCCTATGTTCTATTTTTAGCGGTGGCGGCCATCTTGGTTGGTTGACCAGGTCACGCCACACATTTTTTAAACTAGATACCCCAAAGATGATTGTGGCCAAGTTTGGATTAATTTGGCCAAGTAGTTTCAGAGGAGAAGATTTTTGTAAAAGATTACTTTAATTTACGAAAAATGGTTAAAAATTGACTATAAAGGGCAATAACTCCTAAACGGGTCAACTGACCATTTTGGTCATGTTGACTTATTTGTAGATCTTACTTTGCTGAACATTATTGCTGTTTACAGTTTATCTCTATCTATAATAATATTCAAGATAATAACCAAAAACAGCAAAATTTCCTCAAAATTACCAATTCAGGGGCAGCAACCCAACAACCGATTGACCGATTCATCTGAAAATTTTAGGGCAGATAGATCTTGACCTGATAAACATTTTTATCCCATGTCAGATTTCCTCAAAATGCTTTGGTTTTTGAGTTATAAGCCAAAAACTGCATTTTACCCCTTTGTTCTATTTTTAGCCGTGGCGGCCATCTTGGTTGGTTGACCAGGTCACGCCACACATTTTATAAACTAGATACCCCAAAGATGATTGTGGCCAAGTTTGGATTAATTTGGCCAAGTAGTTTCAGAGGAGAAGATTTTTGTAAAAGATTACTTTAATTAACGAAAAATGGTTAAAAATTGACTATAAAGGGCAATAACTCCTAAACGGGTCAACTGACCATTTTGGTCATGTTGACTTATTTGTAGATCTTACTTTGCTGAACATTATTGCTGTTTACAGTTTATCTCTAACTATAATAATATTCAAGATAATAACCAAAAACAGCAAAATTTCTTCAAAATTACCAATTCAGGGGCAGCAACCCAACAACCGATTGACCGATTCATCTGAAAATTTCAGGGCAGATAGATCTTGACCTGATAAACATTTTTACCCCATGTCAGATTTGCTCTAAATGCTTTGGTTTTTGAGTTATAAGCCAAAAACTGCATTTTACCCCTATGTTCTATTTTTAGCCGTGGCGGCCATCTTGGTTGGTTGACCGGGTCACGCCACACATTTTTTAAACTAGATACCCCAATGATGATTGTGGCCAAGTTTGGTTTGATTTGGCCCAGTAGTTTCAGAGGAGAAGATTTTTGTAAAAGTTAACGACGACGGACGACGACGACGGACGCCAAGTGATGAGAAAAGCTCACTTGGCCCTTCGGGCCAGGTGAGCTAAAAAAGTAGGACTTTGGAACTATGTAAAAATTTCTAGCCGGCAATATGAATTCATGTCAAAATTAGGTAGCAAAGTTCCCCCCAAAATTTGCTCTGAAAGTCCACATGTAAAAATTGGCTTCAGCGTTATGACATGTATGACGTTGTAGGAAGGCGTCCCAGAAAAAAAAATAGCCTTGCCAGACGTCATAATTATTTTGACTGGCTATGCTGAGGAATGAAATTTAGCTAAAAGGTCATGTCATTCATGTGGTTGCAGTTATTATGCAGATTTCAGAATATAAAATGATCTGCACCCCGATATTTGTGCATCAAAAAACTGTTCTCGACACTCCAGTGTAAAATTTTCAATGAAATCCATAAACAGAACATATATTTTTTTTACACATAAAAACATACAATGCGATTCAGAAAAAAAACTAATGTGTGTATCTTTACATTATAAAATTTGTATAAATAATAGGCAGTCAGGGGTGGTACTTAAACTTGCTTGATTTTTTATTGGTAAAAAGACCAGAATTCCATTGAAAAAACAACTATGTACATGCAGAAATTGTCATTTGCTTGATAAGCCTGCCAGTTTTATTTCAGTTTATTTGAATATGCAAAAACTGGAATAATTTGTAGATCAGGACATAACCTTAAAATAAATCATTCTAATTCTTAAGAAAACCAATCAGGTCACTTTAAATATTGTTGACCTTTGTCTGATAGTAAGAGTAGTTAATGAATATTTGATTACAGAACAATTCCCAAGGGTACTTTTAAAAGCTTTAGCATGCACTAACTTACTGCCCAAGCGCACTGGTGAAATTGATATCCAAAGATAAAGGGATAATCAGGGTTTCCCCTGGGTTAATTATTTTTTTCGCCACCTCTTTCGCCACTTTATAATTTTTTTCGCCAAATAACATAACTACATTTTTCGTTTAAAATTTACCTTTTTTTTCTACCCCTCCCCCATTTCCCTTAAATAAGGTGATTTTGCTCCATTGTGTCTATGATTATTCTCTCAAACTTATTTTTAGAGTTTACATTTAATGAATAAACACTAAACATTTACTTTAAAACAACAGATTTTGTTTTTAACATAAAAGGGAAAAATATTCATTGTATTTTAAACAACTTTTTTAAATGAGGGGGCCACTAAACTTTTAATAATAAAGAAGATATAAGTCCTGGAATATAACAAAATTAATGGACATGTTTTGATTATATAATACCAGTATAGTTCGTAGGGAAAGTTTTTTTAAAAGAAAAATCCTGATGTGCCCTTTTGTACTAAGAAGTGTTTTTTACAACAAAACAAAAGCTTTTATCACATGAAATTGATCCCTCATTTCATGTGTAGTCATAACATTGAAGGGCTACTCTTTTTCGAGGGGTTGTTCCCAACCTTTTGGATAGATTTCTTCATAACGACAGTTTTCTTTTCTTGCCCATCGTAAATGAAAAAGATGAGACGTAAAACTATGCTTGAAACACGCGTGTCACTCAAACGACTTTAAAGTAGTCTCTCTAATCAATTACATATATTAAAGTCAAAGGATAATTTAAGTTTTAAATCGGAGATTTTTCTTGCTTTTGAACATTTTTCGTCACAACAACAGCTTTCTTTTCTAAACTATCTTTAAAAGGAGAGGAGACGTCAAAAGTTTGCTTCAAACACGTGTGTCGCAAAGTGGTAAATAAATTCTGTATGTGACATTTATCGGAAGCCATTTAATCATATCATTTTGTCAAACAATTCAATCAACACCTTTATTAATTAGTCCTTTGTTGTCGATAGCTATAAAATGCAATCAGCTGATTATTGATTTTCTGTCCAAATCTGAATGAGCTTTAGGTGAATTCCGAGTATTTTCTGATCGGGTAAAGTCCGAGAAACTCGAAAAAAGTAAATAAACAAGGTGGAGGAAAATAAATCGTTCTATATATTTCTTTCACCAAATTCTTTCGCAAATGACGAATTTTTATCGCCACATTTATTATTTTTTCGCAAATTGCGAAAATGGCGACCGCCAGCGGAAACCCTGGGGATAATACACCTTATCGCTATTTGTCCGCCATTGCTGGAAATCACACAGGTTCCCGTAAAATTTTGACGTCATAAAACAAAACATCTGACGCAACAATGGAAAAGTGATTGTTGTTGACGTCAAATGTTCAAGCGGACGGGTCAGCCGGGATTAGCGATAAGGTGTATTGATTTATGTAGGAAAATTATAGAAAAGTTTGTGAAAATATGGAAAATCAATGAAATTAGCATTTGAAGATCAAAGAAAACACCAAAATCACTTAAATAGGTGATAACTGAATATAAAAAAATACTGAAATAGGTGATAATGTAATCACTTGTTTAAGTACTACTAAAGTAGCACCCCTGACTGATAGGGTAGACTCGCCTTCGTCCAGTTTGACCAAATCTACAATTCCTTTTGTCAATAACAATGTTACTTTATGTATAGCAATATCATTGAATAGTCTTTCAAAAAAGAAATAGGAAACGTAAAAAGTCGCGAAATTCACTAATTTCTTTGCTAAATAAATCATCGATTTTCTTTGCCCTGACGACGAAATTGTGTAAGAGATAGGAAGCAAAAACGTTTATTTTCTATGTTTCCAACGTTTTGAAATTAAGAAAAAAAACGAGAGCATATTTCAATCGTATATTTCTTACCACATCTATAACTGGGATGCAAAAATGGTTGAAAATAACGATGTTCTAAAGTAATCCGATGAGTATTGAACTTTTTCAGAACCTTTAGAAAGCGGAAATGACCTCTCTGAGCAGGCGCACCAACTTTAACCGGATGCTGAATAGCTTTTGTTAGCCTCTTAATGATTGGAGTAAACGTAAGAGCGTCCAGATCAACCAATCAAAACCAACGTTTCAATAAAACATTTCTGCATTCCTGGAGGAAAGAGACAGAAAATATGTGCATGCTGGTAAAGTGATAGTTTTATGATAGAATATTTGACATATAGCAAGTTAGGTGAATACATGCCTCTAACAAGATGTTCCCAGATAAATATTTTAATCAAATATTAGGTTGTCATGTTGAAATATTGCAACTTATTTACTGTTTCTTATCATTTCCTTGGCAATGCCAGTGCTAAATCATCACAATAAATGCTGGCTCTTATTTCTTTCAATAGAAATGTCGACTATCAGTTTATAATAAAAGAAGGTGATTAACTATTGTTATGAACAGAATCTTTTCTTTATTTCGGAGAACTTCTTTGCTCTGATAGAATTTTTTTGTTTGTCCTTAGCAGACTAAGTCTTATGGTCGTGTCATATGTTATCGTATGTCATATGTTTTCTTATCATCCATATTTCATCGGTTTCGATTTCACACGCGTATATTGTGGCGGGTTTTTCGGTATCTAAATTTTGAACAACTGTGAAAGGGGTCTCTTCAGCTATTAATTATGAATTAATAATTAGAAGACTTTCTAAGGTTCTGATGCTTTATTACCAGAGAATGAAAACTCTTGTGGAGTGAGTTCCCAGTAAATAAGGAACTTGGCATAAAGTATAAACAAGTAATCTACATCAGAGTCTAGTCATGTCTAGAAAACTGTAAAGCTGAATCTCAGGCCTCGACAATAACGCTTGTCCGGTACCAGAGGTAAAAAAGGTCGGACAAGTAAAAGCTATACCAAGCTTGTCCGATGGGACAAGTAGAATCATTCTGCAGAAAATAAATTTTAATCCAACTTTGATGAACAAAGTATAATTATTAACAAAAAAACAAGAAAAGAAGATTCCTGTTTAAACTGAAACTAACTGAAACTTTTTATTTCTCAGTCGAATAATAAAATTAGACCCCTCAGACTTGCAATCGATGATTTAAAACTGGTTCTTTGTCAAGTACTTTTAACAGGTAAAAAGCACACTTTCCTCGGAAACCAGTCTTACCGATCCAATTCAACCATGGCATTTTATATATAAAGGTAACTTTAAAAGACAGTTCGTCACCAGCTCGGAAATGATTTGGCTCCAAGTTTAATAGACAGTTGGGCACTGTAGGAGACATATTTCATAGACATGATTAATAGACAGTTTGGCAAGGCAGTAGACATTTCTGGACCAAGACAAATCAGAACTTCTTTTCCTACCTTATTTTGTTGCTTTATAATAATTAATACCGATGTCCATAACGTATTTTGTAAATAAGAATGAGGAAATTATTTACCATAAAAATCATCAAATCATGTTTGATCTTTATGTAGAAAAAACAATACCAATGCAATGCAGTGACCTATAAGTGTTAATTTCTGTGTCATTTGGTCTTTTGTCTCATTGCCAATCATACCTCATATTCTTTTTATTGATTGCATGATTTGAATAAACTTTTTTCAACTTTTAAAAAAATAGGATAAAAATCCAATGAGTGTTCATTTAGAGGCCAATCAGATGGTGCCTCATGTGCAAAGTATGATGAGACTTTAGCATTGATAAAAACTAGAACCTAAGTCCTGTGACACAACTCAATTCAGTTGTTCATGGCTCATATCTTTTAAACATATTTCAAAGGATGTAAATCAAATTCTGTTCAATTTTTTTTAATTCATTTTGTTCCTTGAATCAACTTGAAATGCAAAAAAGTTTGTTTTGGACAAGTTACAATTTCTTTTGGACAAGTTACAATTTCATTGGGACAAGTAAGTTTTAGTATGTACTTGTCCTACTGGAAAAAACTTTTTGAAAAAAAAGTTATTATAGAGGCCTGAATCTAGTAATATATAATCTGTAAATGTTTCTGATATAACAATAATCTGGATAAATAAATGGACGACTTTCACTGACCAGTGTCCAGGTAAATTCTACCCAAGGTGCTCAAAGGAAAAACTCAACTTAAACTATTTACGAATTAGATTTAGTACTGAAAAGAATTAAATAACTCTTTTTATGATTCAATCAATTACCAGAACAATGACTTTAGAAAATACTCATTTCCAGAATTTTTAATCATTTCCTGTCCTTGTACTGATCCAATTTTTACTTCATATGAAAACATATAGTACCATTCAAACAGATCGATTCGATATCGTTTTTATCCGATTTCCGTGTTTCTCGGAATCACACGAGTACCGCGGATTTCACTCCCAAAGTCCTCCAAAAATTCTCTCCCAACACCGCGTGGCTGTTAATTGGTTTATTGCCCATCGGATGTACTAAAAATTAACGACGCGTGACAACATAATCGTATTACCCAGATAATTTACCTATGTACATTTAATCGATCTTGATTGCACAGGTGTGCTTTAAAATCACGGTATTAAAAATTGAACAAATGTTTTCCTTTCTTTGACAGATAAAGATGTGACATTATCATTTAGAAGAAGATAATTATTATCTTATATGTTTTTGTCCTATGCCATTATCTTTGAAATAAAACGTACATACGAAAAAGTATGAAGAAAAAACTTGTTATTTTGTGTTTCTATTACAGTCAGGTAAGGTCATACATTGTGTTCTTTCAATAAAGACGATTCTGACACAATTAGAATCTTTTATTACTTACTCAATCAGCAATATCGGTGCATTAATTGTTCATTATTTAAAAATCAACTGGCTAATAAAATCATGTTG
Organism: Mytilus edulis; assembly: GCA_019925275.1. Lineage (NCBI taxonomy): Eukaryota > Metazoa > Mollusca > Bivalvia > Mytilida > Mytilidae > Mytilus > Mytilus edulis. The sequence goes on from CM034361.1 coordinate 62,999,306, forward strand.
TTTTTACGGTAACACGATTCATCGGATCAACAAGTAAACTTAATTTATTGACCAATGTAAAATATTATGTTTCACCACCTCGGTACATTTATACATACTTGAATAATTTAAATTACAAAAAGAAACTGTAAAGTGACAACTCTGTTGGACAAAGGAAATAACTTAAAGTGATATTGTTAGCGCTCATCATTTTGCTATTTTACGAAACGGTTTTCAAATTGACGAAAGTATTTGTATCAATTTCGTCATTTAAATTTGGAAAGTGTAAAAATTAAAATAAACTATAATTCTACCTGTCTTCATGTTTTTGACAAGTTTATGACGCTCAATCATTTTACGTTTACAAAAGATGTTAAAAGTTGTGATGATAAGTAATCCGCTTATCGCTATCAGATAGGTCACTAATCCTTTAATTTTTATCAAACCTCACTATTGCCCATCATAATATTCTATTCCAGTTAAATCAGTCATCATTTTATTTTCAAAATTTCCCAACCGCCTACAATTGGCAGTTCTTTATCGTATTGTTGTCATTGAACACAATTGATCACCCGGGACAATTTCCATCATAACTTTAATATTTCATCAACCATAAATTTATATTATTGACCATGGACGTATAACTAATGTTCAGGTCTACGTCCTTTTTTGAAAGATAAAAACATTAAAATTCAAATAGTCAAAGATGTGTTCTCGTTTATTCGAAAAAGAATTATATTTTAGATTTTGATTAATCAATTGTAAAAGGACCTTCGGGAGCGGGAGTGGATCGTAACCCTTGGCTAGCGAAGATGCCCAAACTACTGATAACTGAGATGTGTATCGTGGAATTGTCTTCGCACGGCAAATAATTGTTTTTAAAATCTTTTATAAATATTATACAAAGACGAAATTAATGCAGCTGCGGAAGTATTCCTGTTGTAACCGAAATGTATTATTATCCTACAGTACTGCCAACAATTCGTAAAACGAAAATGCCGTAATTATTAAGCATAACGAATGGTGAATAATATTTTCCCTTTTACATGTACTTATATTTTGCATATATACAAAACTTTGAGACATGTAATTTTTATGATTTTCTTTAAACTGCTCTCATTAATTTAGCGGATTTTCTTTAAACTGCTCTCATTAATTTAGCGGAAGTTTCCGGTTCTTTTTACACAAGTATGTCCATTTCATAAATAAAATATTGATTTACTGATAAAGACATCGAGGTCAAAATTAAGTAGTTTATATTTTCTATAAAACTTAAAAACAATTGAAAGAATAAATAACAACATTTTGCTTTAAATATTTTATTCATTCCAGCTATTAGATAATAGTAAAAAGAAAATGCCGTAGACTTACACAATTATTACGGGGCCATTATTATGCCTAACATTGCCTAATGAATGGTGAATAAATTTTCCGTTTTACATGCATATACAAAACTTTTAGACACATAATTTTCAAATAAAGACTTTAACTTTGAAGTAGAATATTGGATTTTTCTCATATTCCACTATGTTTTATAATCCTTTTTTTTTTAAAGCAAGTACATTAAAGTAAAGATATTTTTAGATAAGCAAACAAAAAATATGAAAATATTTTGACTTATTATTACCACAAATTAAACTTAATTAGTATTAAAAGACATTTAAAATTATATACCTGTTTGACACTTAAACTGATACAGTAGACCGGAAATATAATTCTTTATTACATTTACTTCAACCTTTACCTGTCAGGTAATCCAATTACCCTATCAGTCGTGTGCCGGTAGAGATCAAAGTAGGACAAGGGCAATTAATTCCTCGGTGTAGAGAGTGAGCTCGCTATCATAATAAACATTTACCTGATTTTGGGAGAGATTACTCCCAAATTCCTCCCAACATTTTGGGAAGAATATCGGAGTTTTTCGGAGTGACTCTGACATTTTCCTTGGTGTAGGGTGTGGGAGAGTTGGTACTTTTGAACGGTACTGTATGACACCGTTTTTGACATGAAAATTGCAAAAATAATCTGAAACAGTAAAAAGTTGTGAGCCTTGACAAAAAAATCTTAAAACCTTAGTAAAAACATTCGATAGTGATTCAAGCGATTAAAAACTCAACAGTGAAAACCGTAAGCAGTGAAAATTGTTATTAGTATGAAAACACATCACACAAGGATACTTACTTACTCATTAACAAGTCCCCAAGGGGCAATTTTGGAAGGCCTTGCGCAAATACTTAACTTACGATATTGTCATCTTTGTGCAATCAGTTTCTTTGTTGAATTAATGAGATCATATGAAACATTGAACTGTAAGAAAAAAATATGAGCTAACCTGAGAAATTTTTTTTATATGTTTTTACATCTCATAACTTGAGAATTTTTGTAGGATTGTCATGTGATTGTAGAAAATATCACTTATGCAAGTAAATTTTTGAGAAGACAATGAGGAGATTATTCAAACATTACAATTAAAATAAATATTACTTGTACATGTAGTACCTCTGACTATTGACAAATGTATTTGACAATATTTACAAAAATTACTTGCTTTTTCATTACTTATGTATAATTTGTAGCTATATATTGTTATTTATGTTTTAGAAAATGAAGTAAATTCAGAATGCCGGGAGATTCACGTAAAGAGTATGTGTTGGCCACAACAGCCAATTATTTTGGTGTTGCTGTGTCTGATGGATCTATTTCTGCATTGGCTGATTCAAGGGCCCTCAATAATTTTTTAGATGATGGTAATGCCACAGTTCTAGCTGGAAAAAATGAAGGAAAAAGGATTAATTTTTTTAATAAGGTAATTAATGGTTTGTGAGTTTATAGATATAGGAAGATGTGGTGTGAGTGCCAGTGAGACAACTCTCCATCTTATGACTTAGACATGTGTTGAATACCTGCTTTTATAGATCTAATTATCAAAGAATGACCACACATTTAAATAACTTGAGAAGCTTATAATGATTATTGTTTTCAAATTGCATATATACACAAGATTGATTTATTGTTGTAAACTTTAATTTCCAGTGCCAAATATTTCATAGATATTCATGACAAAGTAGTTGGTTCACTAGCTCATAATTTTGACCCTAAAAATCTGAAAACTTTTCATTAGGAAAGTTTTCTGAGATTTTCATCTTTTATGTATATTTGTTTACACCATATGTATTCTTTACTCTTCAACAAAAGTTTCAATGGGCAACCTGTGGCACCACATTTATAATCATGAAATGAGGAGAAAAAAAATTCTAAGCAAATTGATGAAAATGAAGTATTTTTCTATTTTTGGCAGATATCTATATAAAAAATGATAAATATGAAGCAGATATACAGTTTTTTCTTATTGTACTTCTAAATATTATACATTAGGAAATGCATACATCATGTATATATTAGATATACATTGATATTTTCGTGAACCCACCCCCACTGAAAAATGGGAATTTTCCGTCTATTTCCAATTTTAAAACAACCTTGAGAGGTGAACATTGACAAGACTGTGTTTATTTGTCACTCAAGTATTACCATATAGTTACAGCATGCTAACTGGGAGTATATTGGACTTGAGTGTCTTGCTGGGGAATTATTATCGTCAAGTCAGGTCTGGCTAAATGTCCGTTTTTACGGATTTTTGACAAAACGGTGACCTAGATTTCACAGACTAGATTCCAAATGGCCATATTATACCTCTATGTGTTCCTGTACCACCGATGCATGCATGTATGAAAATAGTTAATACCTACAGTCACTTTCAGTTATGTAGTGGCTATCAAAAGATGCCCACCCCCACCTGATTTTGGCTACTTTTCACGTTTTTCCGATTTTGAACTCTTAAACAGCTTTCAAAGTGCCATATTTTCATGAGCAGACATCTGAGTACAGTTTATGGACCATGAACTGCTTGGTTAAAGTCCCTGCTATAATGACAGTTCAGCTGGGGCAGTTAAAAAAAAGTATGGAGGGTCATACGGGCCATCAAAGAATTGTTGTCGCCATCACGCCTACAGGCAGGATTGGGGGTTAAAGGGTTAAGGTATGCTGGACTATAAAGTTTTTGCTTTCTTAACATGCCTAACAAGCATGTTTAAGGATTTTTGTCGAGCCTGCAACTTTTGTTGCAGAAAGCTCGACATAGGGATAGTGATCCGGCGGCGGCGCTGCTGCGGCGGCGGTGTTAGCTAACTTCTTAAAAGCTTTATATTTTAGAAGGTGGAAGACCTGGATGCTTCATACTTTGTATATAGATGCCTCATGTTACGAAGTTTCCGTCAGTCACATGTACATGTCCAATGTCCTTGACCTCATTTTAATGGTTCAGTGACCACTTGAAAAAAAAGTTCAAATTTTTTGAAATGTTGAATTCTCTCTTATTATAAGTAATAGGATAACTATATTTGATATGTGCATACCTTGCAAGGTCCTCATGTCTGTCAGACAGTTTTCACTTGACCTCGACCTCATTTCATGGATCAGTGAACAAGGTTAAGTTTTGGTGGTCAAGTCCATATCTCAGATACTATAAGCAATAGGGCTAGTATATTCGGTGTCTGGAAGGACTGTAAGGTGTACATGTCCAACTGGCAGGTGTCATCTGACCTTGACCTCATTTTCATGGTTCAGTGGTTATAGTTAAATTTTTGTGTTTTGGTCTGTTTTTTTCATACTGTATGCAATAGGTCTACTATATTTGTTGTATGGAATGATTGTAAGGTGTACATGTCTAGTGGGCAGATGTCATGTGACCTTGACCTCATTTTCATGGTTCAGTGGTTATAGTTAAATTTTTGTGTTTTGGTCTATTTTTTAGTCTACTGTATTTGTTGTATGGAATGATTGTAAGGTGTACATGTCTAGCGGGCAGATGTCTTGTGACCTTGACCTCATTTTCATGTTCAGTGGTCAAAGTTAAGTTTTTGAGTTTTGGTCTTTTTATCAAATACTATATGCCATAGGTCAACTATATTTGGTGTATGGAAATATTTTATGATCTTTATGTCAGTAGCGCAGGTTTCTTTTGACCGTGACTTCATTTTCACGGTTCATTGCACAGTGTTAAGTTTTTGTGTTTTGGTCTATTTTTCTTAAACTATAAGTAATAGGTCAACTATATATGTTGTATAGAAGCATTGTTAGCTGTACATGTCTGCCTGGCATGGTTCATCTGACCTTGACCTCATTTTCATGGTTTATTGGTCTTTGTTTAGTTATCTTGGTTAATGTTAAGTTTATGAGACAGTTGTAATAAAGCTTTATACTTAGGACTATCAACATAATATCAATGATTAGTATAGAAGGCGAGACATTTCAGCGTGTGCACTCTTGTTCCTTATTTGAGGAATGTTGAAAAGCTAGTATATTTTCATTGTATCATTCAACAAAATATTTCCAGGTTGAACCTAACGAAAATAAAGAGCAGGTGATAGTTTTCTTCAAGATTCGTCCAGATGTCATTACACCAGATAACCTTCATAACAATATTATTGTGTCCTCAATGGTAGACTCTCCATTGAACACATTGTACCATGCTGTTCAAAAGGTCTATGCGCCACTCATGTTGGAAGACGGTAAATGGAGCAGAAATCTGGATCCAAAACTTCAAAGCTTGATTAGTGAACTGGAAGCCGGTCTTGGAGCTGCCATGAGGAAACAAGATCCTTCATTTAGAGGTAGAGGAAAAGAGGATGATTCAGACAATCTTGGAAGTAAGTAGCACATCTATAAAGATTAAAATATTACCAAGAACAAGAGATGGGAAGACCTCCTGTTGTACCGGATAAAAACTTGAAGGAGAAATGTTCAACAGAACAAAAAATAAATAAAATGGCTTTAGCTGGAAGCACATGAAGAAATTTCTACAACTACATGAATATGATTTACGAATGAAGAATTGATTTATTTTTATAAAATTAAATTTTATTCTATTAATATTTGTCCTTGTCAGAAGATGATCTGAACTTGTAGGAGTTAATTTGAACCATTCCAAACTAATTTTTATGGACAATTAAAGCTTCTGACAGGTTGTTGTTTTAAAAATTCAGACAAGTCAAGGTGAAATGCTAGTCTGAATAAATTGCTATTTGTTTAATGCACCTTTGAATTGACTGGTAAAGAGTCAAACTATGATAGGTAAATTTTTCTAATTATGTAAAATAATCATTTCAGGTATTTTGAGCCCGGTAGATGAGTTTCAGTACTGGGGAGATTTGTCAAAGAGAGATGAGAGAGCTGCCACCTATGTTGACCTATTTAAGCCTGTATCTAAGGACTTTGGTGGATTGGATGCCATGTCACTACAGGATGTTATGGAGCTGGTAGATATTACCCAAGATGCACTGGATGATGTCTGGAAATGTATAGAATATGACCTATATCCTGAACCAAGAATGAAACATTTCATGGATGTTATTGGTAATAAATTTATTTGTATTCCTCCATTAGAGGATTGGAAGAACAAAGAAGTTGGTTTTATACTATGTTAATTACACTGTCTGGATGGAGAATGATCCAACTTAAAAAAAAAAGATTAATAGATTTTAATAAACACTGCCTTAAAACAAAATGTTATATTGCTCTTGTCCTCTCTAAAATAAGGAGTTACCAATAAAAATTACTAGTATTTTTTTAATTTTTTTTTTAAAGTTTTATAAAAAAAAATATGAATGAAAGAATATTGGAAAGAGAAAGAAGCCTGATTTTGTTAATCATTAGTATTGATTTATTATAAAGAATACAAAAGAACCTGGCTAGTGATGTAAGCAGAAAGCCCTAATATTGCTAATGTTGAGTAAGGTGACATTATTTGAATAAGATATTTTAGTTACAGAATTTACTTCAAGTTTTGTTACATGATATGTTTACACTACAAAAAATGTTTTAAACAGGTGGCTCTCTTGGCCGATATATACAGAGGAAGTTGTCTGAGGAAGATCTATGGATGGGAAAGTTTGGTCCAGTGAAGGAGTCATTAAGGTCTGCTGTATCTATATGTGACAGATGGCAAGGAGTTTGTGAAACACTGACCGGACAGTTCTGGAAACATTTCAAGGCTCATCCATGGAAAGGGGAGAGATATACACCTGATAACTTGAAAAAATTATCTGAGAGATTAGATGAGGTACTTGAAGGGACTTTGATTTTAAATTATATATACAACAATGTACTTAGATTATACTGTGAATTCATTTATTTTTCGTGGTTTGAGGGAAACTTGCATATTGGTGGATATTTAATTTCATGGATATGGCAAAGTCTGCATGTATTCCATTAGAAAATTTGTAATTTGTTGCACATTTAAATTTGTTGTTCCCCTGTACCCTCCAATTCCACAGAATTTGGTATCCAACAAATATTGATGAATCCACAAATAATTTTTTAATGATTATCTGCAGTGTAGCATATTTTACCGAAGCTGTGAAACTCTTTGACAAAAACAAAATTATTGTATGAAGTTGTTTATCTACTATTCAAATATTTGACTTGAGTCATTTGTAAAGTTACAAAAACATGAAAATTTATATTTTTTGTCAAATTGCATATTTTTTCTTGTGTGTATGTCCACTGTACTTAGAATAAATAAAAGTATGTGCACTTGGAGAAAAATAAGCCTCAACTTCTTTTTCTTAAAAAAATAATATTGAAATAGTTACATTCAGTAGATGATAAAATAAATATTTTATATATTCCAGATCTTAACTCTAAGAATTGTTCATGAACAACAAATAAGATTACTAAGTTCCCAAGAACAAAAGGAACTAAGAACTAATGAGGCATTCAATTCATTTCTTGGATTAAATCCCCTCCAATACAATCCATATACACAACCATTGTGGAATGCTGCTGTAGCACAATATGATAGAGTTATGGCCCCTGTTGAGCAGAAAATAGCTGTAAAATTAAAGCAACAGCTGAAGGGACTTGAAGGTTATCCTCAGCAAGTAAGTTTTATACAAAGTTTTCTCAAGTCTGCCGAGTTCAGATATAAAGAACATATCCTTTTTGCAGATGATTGAAAAATTTGTCTACATTTTGTCTAAAAATCATCAGACAAATAGATTTCACCACTGAATCTTGTACCATGTGACATATCTCCACACTCACCATTAAATTTGAATATTTTTCCTTATGGGAGAAATATTGTACCCCACTTAATGTAGTGTAAAAAACCTATATGACTATGTACTTTGAGATTTTAGTATCTACTGAAAAATTCTATTTCTTATGAGGGATAGATTTTTAAAATATTATATTCATGTATAAAAGTGTATTTTTTCATTTCTTTTTTGTGTGGAAAGTGAGAACTAAGAAGACACATGAACTGTTGAATAAACGACGTTTTGCAAATTAAAATTGGCATTATAAATAAGAAAATACTGTTTAACTTTGTATTTATGAAATATTTAGAATGTTCTCTTTTATTTTAAGTTGTTACGAGAGTTCCAGAGATATAAAGAGTTAATCAAAAGACAGAATATCAACAGAGACATGGTATCTGAAAGGTAAACTTTAAACTGGCCATTTGAAACTATTCAATATTTACTGTATTATTCAAAGCAAGTTTTAAGTATGAACTAATGTGACTTCATTATGAAATTTATTTAAATTGATTTGACGGTCACAAATTGATTTTACTGGCAACATGTCAGTGGAGTAAGTAAATAAGTATATACGAATGATGCTTGCAAATTATTTTAAAATACAATACTGTATCTCATTTCTAGTTCAACTGAAATAAACAACTTAAATTATACTTATTAAATCATTTACCTTACTTCTGTGCTTGTATGCACAGTTTCAGACCATTATATAATTAGTCATGAAACTGATGCACTGAAATTTGTTGTTTTATTCATTTAAATTTAAGATAATGCATGCATAAATTGCCATTATTCCACAATTGATTTTACAATCACAAGGAGCTGGAGACTTGGCATTGCAATATTTCTTGTATTCTGTAAGACCATAAAGATTGTGATTGCTGCATCCCTAAAGTACATGTATTATGTGTGAGGCTACTGATCAACTAGAAATCACTTTTCCTCTTTTTGCAGGGAAACTTTACTTGGTCAGTTAACTGTACAAATAAGAGAAGCTGAAGATGACTTTCAGAAGAGAACAGGACAGAGAGCTGGTGGGAAGGGAATCCCAAAGGGGAAAAATTTACCTGAAATTGTCAATTCTATTGTATATGTTAGACAAACAGAAGCAAGGGTAGGCCCAAATTTTTTTTCAATAATTATTTTGAATTGATAAATATGTCAAGTTGGACATGGCTACCTCTGTTTTGTGAGATGGAAATATTTTTAGGGAAGTTACACTTTGGACACAGATTTTATAGTTAGAAAATGAAATTCTGTAGACCATTTGTTGTTGTTTTTTATTCTTTCACAATTAAAATGAAATCTAATTCAATAGCATTCCAATTGAATGAAGAAATTTCTATTTTTTTTTTTACAATGAAAGACATATTACAAAAAAATAATAGGTCATTTGACAGATTGTAGATTTTAAATCATAAATGCAGTCCTGATCAAGAATTAGATTAATACAAATTTGATATTAAATTTATATTTTTCTTATACAACAAATTGTAATGAATTGAAATTAAGGGAATTAGCAAAACACTAAGGTTATTTTGTTTGTCCAGTAAGTATGGTCATTTTATTACCATAACATTATATGAACAGTCTTACTGAATGAACAAATTACCTGTTAAATAGTAGTTTGACTTTGACAAGTTTTGTTATTACTTTTTATAGCTTGAGGAAACCATGAAAACAGCAGAGACTTTGCTTGGAGATTTAGCAGGATATAAAAAGTTCTACAAAGATGGACATGATTTATTGGAGGAACTTAGAACATGGAGGAATGAATCATTTGATGACTGGTCAAGGGACATTTTAGATCAAATAAATGATACAAGGAATCCTCTTAGGTAATATTCAGAATAACATTATGTATATGTTCTTTTGACCTTAGCCATACGATGGTATTTTTTTTGTCCAGATCAGTTCCAGTATTAACCTGCTTCAGACTTTCACATTAAACTATAACTTGCATATCTGTTTTAAGTTTAGAATGTACAGGGAAATTGAACACAATTCAGACTATTTACCCTATTCCTGATTGCAGTTACATCTAACACTGGGTTAAACATGTTTTGTGAGATCTCTTCCCTCCCCCTTTATCTCTAGACAATGTTGAATAAGAAACTAATTCCTGATTGCAGTGACATCTAACACTGGGTTAAACATGTTTTGTGAGATCTCTTCCCTCCCCCTTTATCTCTAGACAATGTTGAATAAGAAACTAATTCCTGATTGCAGTGACATCTAACACTGGGTTAAACATGTTTTGTGAGATCTCTTCCCTCCCCCTTTATCTCTAGACAATGTTGAATAAGAAACTAATTCCTGATTGCAGTGACATCTAACACTGGGTTAAACATGTTTTGTGAGATCTCTTCCCTCCCCCTTTATCTCTAGACAATGTTGAATAAGAAACTAATTCCTGATTGCAGTGACATCTAACACTGGGTTAAACATGTTTTGTGAGATCTCTTCCCTCCCCTTTATCTCTAGACAATGTTGAATAAGAAACTAATTCCTGATTGCAGTGACATCTAACACTGGGTTAAACATGTTTTGTGAGATCTCTTCCCTCCCCCTTTATCTCTAGACAATGTTGAATAAGAAACTAATTCCTGATTGCAGTGACATCTAACACTGGGTTAAACATGTTTTGTGAGATCTCTTCCCTCCCCCTTTATCTCTAGACAATGTTGAATAAGAAACTAATTCCTGATTGCAGTGACATCTAACACTGGGTTAAACATGTTTTGTGAGATCTCTTCCCTCCCCCTTTATCTCTAGACAATGTTGAATAAGAAACTAATTCCTGATTGCAGTGACATCTAACACTGGGTTAAACATGTTTTGTGAGATCTCTTCCCTCCCCGTTTATCTCTAGACAATGTTGAATAAGAAACTAATTCCTGATTGCAGTGACATCTAATACTGGGTTAAACATGTTTTGTGAGATCTCTTCCCTCCCCCTTTATCTCTAGACAATGTTGAATAAGAAACTAATTCCTGATTGCAGTGACATCTAATACTGGGTTAAACATGTTTTGTGAGATCTCTTCCCTCCCCCTTTATCTCTAGACAATGTTGAATAAGAAACTAATTCCTGATTGCAGTGACATCTAACACTGGGTTAAACATGTTTTGTGAGATCTCTTCCCTCCCCCTTTATCTCTAGACAATGTTTAATAAGAAACTAATTCCTGATTGCAGTGACATCTTACACTGGGTTAAACATGTTTTGTGAGATCTCTTCCCTCCCCCTTTATCTCTAGACAATGTTGAATAAGAAACTAATTCCTGATTGCAGTGACATCTAACACTGGGTTAAACATGTTTTGTGAGATCTCTTCCCTCCCCCTTTATCTCTAGACAATGTTGAATAAGAAACTAATTCCTGATTGCAGTGACATCTAACACTGGGTTAAACATGTTTTGTGAGATCTCTTCCCTCCCCCTTTATCTCTAGACAATGTTGAATAAGAAACTAATTCCTGATTGCAGTGATATCTAACACTGGGTTAAACATGTTTTGTGAGATCTCTTCCCTCCCCCTTTATCTCTAGACAATGTTGAATAAGAAACTAATTCCTGATTGCAGTGACATCTAACACTGGGTTAAACATGTTTTGTGAGATCTCTTCCCTCCCCCTTTATCTCTAGACAATGTTTAATAAGAAACTAATTCCTGATTGCAGTGACATCTAACACTGGGTTAAACATGTTTTGTGAGATCTCTTCCCTCCCCCTTTATCTCTAGACAATGTTGAATAAGAAACAAATTCCTGATTGCAGTGACATCTAACACTGGGTTAAACATGTTTTGTGAGATCTCTTCCCTCCCCCTTTATCTCTAGACAATGTTAAATGAGCAAACACACAGCAATAATACAGTAATATATATCATACACATAGTGCATGAATCCACAGTAATTGTAATAGTTTTATAATCATATCAGAAATGTATTGAATTGTTTAATAGTTTGGAAACCAGTGGAAGGCTGATGGAATTAAATCACAAAACAGGAAAGTTACATGTGAACTATGGTGATAGACTGGTGACCTTGATGAGAGAGGTCAGACAGCTTGGGTCAATGGGATTTGCTGTACCAGCAAAAATACAACATGTTTCTAATACAGCTCAAAAGTTCTACAGACATGGAGTCGTTTTGAAACAGGTTATTACATGTTCATGAAAAATGTTACAAAAATCATAAATATTATTCAATGACCAAAATTCTGATTCTTCGTTATAGAGAAAAAAAAACTGTGTAAATCTTGATAATATAATGATGGTATTAAATTGCTATAATTGACAGTTTGAATAAATGATTTAAAAAAGAATGGCAGCCATGTAGTTTAGAGGAATAATAAACAACTGAAGAAGGCCAATGGCCGAAACGTCTTGAACAATTGGTTTATTTATACAATTATAAAAGATATGTTCCCTATTGGAATTTTGAAAACAAGAGTTTGAATAATATTTGTTTCAATTTCTTAACATTTCTCTATTTTATTCCTTTTCAATTTTTGGTTAGATAAGTAAGCCTTGTTTAATTTGTGCTATAAAAAAAGATTTATTTTTGTGTTGGTTATAATTAAAGCTAATAAAATATGCAGTGTGTAAAATGTAGCTAAATTTAACTCTCATCTTTAAATGAAAGCGATGTTGACATCTGTATTTTTTTTTTTTCATTTTCAGGTTGCTCATTTCTACAACTCAATTGACCAACAAATGATACCCAGTCAACAAGCTATGATGTTAGATTCTGCTCTATCTTTTGAGAAACTTGTCAAGAATCCGAGATCTGGTAATGTATATCTTCCTTACTTTAGATTGTTTAAATTTTATATTCGTTAGAAATTTGTATTTTATTTAGTTAAACTTATATCATTTAAAGTCCTGCATATATGTTTAAAGCATCTTTGATTATATACTATCAATATTTCTCATTCAACATACATGATCAAATGTATTCAAACACTTAACATGATATTCATAAACCTTGAGGTAGGCTGTCTATTTGAATTTGATTGGATGTGGTTATTCAAGAACAGTAGCCTGAAAAATTGAAGGAAATAATCTTTTAAAAATTGTGGATGGTGGGGTTAAATAAAAAGTGTCTTCTGAACTTTTATTTTTATTTCTGAAACAACCCTGAATTTTACACTTCGATACATTTTTACAATGAGTACATATATTTATAATTACAGGAAGTAAAACTAAGGGAGAGAATGTAGAGATTACCTGGGACAACCCGGAGGAATTAGATAACTATATCCACAAATTACAGAAAGCTGCCGAAAGACTTACAACAGAGAATAGAAGGCTTAGAAAGTCTCATTTTACTATCACTGATAAGGCAAGTCTAATGTTATCTCATGGCAGGGTGTATTTGTCTTTTTATGTGTCTAGTATTTTAATTGATGAATTTTATATAATAAAATTTTCTGTAGACAGCACACTTTCTTCTTCAAGTTCTGAAGCCAAACTTGCTATGAACTTTTTATTTCACTAATATATACTAGGTTTTAGAAAATGGTGCTTTTCCCGAGAAAACTAATCACAACACAGAACTAACTTTACTTGTTACTTGATGAAACTCAATAACCTTAATGTTCTGAAAAATTTCTCACATACTAAATTTCCTCTTCTTATGCATGGGAAAGAAAGAATAAGGATTAAGGATTGCATTATTGTCATGCTCCATTTGATTAAAAACATTGAAAATGTGAGCCTGTAATTTGAATTCCACATGATTAGCATGCAAAAGGATTGTGAAAGTTCTAAAAATCATCAAATTTAAGTACATTGTTTATATTGGTAAAGATAATGAAACCTCTCAAAGAGTTAATAAAACCTGATTCTCTAATTCTTACTCGATTTATCCGTTTCCTGACCCGTTGATTATATTTATTTAATCAACGTGTGGTTCATTTGATCTCAGTTGTTCATTGGTCAAAATTCGATTATGACGTAAAATTTTCTTGTTTTCCTCTGAAATTCCTATTGTGACGTCATGAAAAAAAAGGCGACCATGCCTGATGACATTGCATAGAAAGAACACATCTTTTTGCAGGTCTTTCGAAAAGAAGGAATAAGAGTGTCCGCATATCGTCTAAAAATTATTAGAGAAACAGATTCCACCACCAAATCTCGTGCAATACGATATTTATCCACTCTCGACAGTTAAATTTTAAATATTTAAAACGCTCGGCGAGCCTCGCGTTTTAAATTTGAAAATTTAACTGTCTCGAGTGGATAAATATCGTATTACACTCAATGCAGTGGTGGAATCTATATTTATATTATTAACTGCTTTATATAACAGGTGACACAGATGATGAACATTGACTTGTTACGACAACAACAGAAATGGAAAGATAGTTTAATGGATATCAGACACATGATGGCTGGATTGGTACAGCAAGTGAGTTAGATTTTAGAAATAAAAGTACTAAAATTTATGATTTGCCACGTCAATCTGATATTTTGACAGTCATATATTATGTACTTTAACTGGTGAAGAAGAGTACAGCAATGTTTACGGACAGTTCCCAAATTGATGGTTGAATTTCTAATACAGAATTGTTATTCCTATGTATTTGCATTGCAAACCAAATTTCTTTTGATAGAAAAAAAGGTATAAGGCTTTCAAGTCATTATCTCTTAAACAATAAACTTAATAAATATATATTTAATTAAGGAATGACTGCAATATTTTTTCTGTCTATGAAGAAATAACATTAAAAATTTGGTGCACACTGAATAACGCGCGTTGCGTTTATGTTATTTCGAATAGACAGAAAAAATATTACAGTCATTTCTTATAATTTATTTCTAAATTCCATTTTAAACCGTAGAAAACCATGAAAAAACGTTGATGACGTCACGGTCACATGACTAAATTATGTCTATGAGCTCATAACAAAATAACGTCAGCCAATCAGAAGACGTGTTACATCCAAAATTAAATTATTGATAAATAAATGTGTATTTCAAGTACTTGGTTTTGAACATTCCTGATGAGGGTATTTCCTGAAAAAGTGCTTTGGACACATGAAATATATAAAGTATTGTTTTCATTTTTGATAATTTAGTCATTTTGAATTTCAGGGATTTTCTGCTGACATGATGAAACCATGGAAAGCCCACTGGGATAGACAACTGTATAAGGCATTGGAACATCAGTTTCAAATGGGACTTGAAGCTCTTAATGAGAACTTACCAGAAATCAAAGTAGAGCTCACATACAGGTATGCCATTCACAATAGTTGTATATTCATAAGGTGCCAAAAAGAGTAAAATAAACAAAATACCAAACATTAATGAAAATTCAAAACGAAATCACTTATCAAATGGCAAAATCAAAGGCTCAAACACATCAAATGAATGGAAAACAACTGACAATTTCCTGAATTGGTACAGGTATTTCCTTATGTAGAAAATGTAAACCTTGTATTATAGCTAGCCAAAGCTCTCACTTTTATAACAGTCACATACAATTCCATCATATTGATAACAATATCATGTTAAAAGATAAACTTACAATTAAGGGGGTACCCAACACTTTAATTAAAATTAATTTGGCTCGTTTGATTTTCATTAAATTTTTGTCAAAGTATTTACTTTGGCCCTTTAACAAAAATATAAAAATTTCAAAAACTTTGAACCAACCGTTTTGTCAGAAAAATTACACTGGTTATATAGCAGTTTGACAAACTACAATTTTGATCATTGAGAAGTTTAATATTCCTTTTACAACACAATGTAATTAAAACGTTTAGATGACTTTACAGAGTTATCTCCCTGTAGTGTTAGGTACCACCTTAATAAGTCCAGCAATAAGTCAGTCAGCCTTGTTCAATATGAATGAAGAATTTGTAACTCACCATAAGTGATGCATATATAAATAATGTCTTTCCTATTTTAATATCCCCATTATTTTTTTGATGGCTATAATTTCACACAGTATCTGATTACTAACTGTAACACTTCTTTTGGGAAAAAAAATGCAATTTAGTGAATTTAATTTTGTTTTATAAAAGTTTAATATCTTTATAGACAACAACAGTTACAGTTTAGACCTCCGTTTGAAGAGATCAAGGCTAAATATTTCCGTGAGATGAAGCGATTTATCAGCATACCCAACCATTTCAAAGGTGTGAGTGAAGATGCTACCAATCTGATCTTCCCCGCCATTATAGACAGGAACGCTGAAGGATTTATCACTTGTTACAAGAAAGCTGATGTCTTGTTTAAAAGGCTGGATGAGGCACAGACTCAATTCAAGGTATAATTGTAATATCTATTTAATTCACTTACAGTGACTTGACTGTAAGTGTTGCTATCCATCAATTGCAATTCATTCAAAATTTTGACCAAATTGCAATTTGTTTTATTAAACCAAATTGTTCAACTGGTCAGAAATTTGGACCAACTGCTGTAGAAAACCACAGTCAAGTCGTGAAAGTGCAAGGTGATAAAATAAAACATACTTACAATCCTATAAGACTTTAACTCCACTTTAATGATGGTATTACTAAATCAGTCTATCAATCTGTATAGTTATATTATAGCCATTACCATACTAAAGGTGAACTGTTTTATTTTTAATTGCTATAAAAATGTCCAAACTAAGCTTTTATATAGTTTTTCTTTCAAAAAGTATTCTATATTCATAAGAATCACACATTATGTGAATAAAAACTTTTCATATTCAGTAAAATATTTGTGAAATTGCAATATGTTTGTAGTAAGGGGAGATAATCTTTTTTGGTTTCAAAAAGTCTTTATTCAAAAGAATAGTATTTTAGGTTATCTCCCCAAGGAAACTTATCAATAGCATATTGTTATTTCGCACGTTTTTTACTGAATCTATGATGTATTACTTTAAATGATATATGATTCTTATAAATATAAAATCCTTTTGGAAAGAAAAACTATATAAAAGCTTAGTTTGGACATTTTTATAGCAATTCAAAATAAAACATTTTACCTTTAGTATGGTAATGGCTATAATATAACTATACAGATTGATAGACAAATTTAGTAATAACATCATTAAAGTGGAGTTAAAGTCTTATAGAATTGTAAGTATATTTTATTTTATCACCTTGCACTTTCACATTTTGACTGAACAATTTGTTCAAAATATTCTGACCAGTTGAACAATTTGATTTTATACAGTGACTTGACTGTTAGTGTTGCTATCCACCAATTGCAACTCATTCAAAATTTTGACCAAATTGCAATTTGTTTTATAAAATCAAATTGTTCAACTGGTCAGAATATTGAACAAATTGTTCAGTCAAAATGTGAAAGTGCAAGGTGATAAAATAAAATATACTTACAATCCTATAAGACTTTAACTCCACTTTAATGCTGTTATTACTAAATTTGTCTATCAATCTGTATAGTTATATTATAGCCATTACCATACTAAAGGTAAAATGTTTTATTTTGAATTGCTATAAAAATGTCCAAACTAAGCTTTTATATAGTTTTTCTTTCGAAAAGGATTTTATAATTATAAGAATAATATATCATTTAAAATAATACATCATATATTCAGTAAAATACGGGTGAAATAACAATATGCTATTGATAAGTTTCCTTGGGGAGATAACCTAAAAATACTATTCTTTTGAATAAAGATTTTTTGAAACCAAAAAAGATTATCTCCCCTTCCTACAAACATATTGCAATTTCACAAATATTTTACTGAATATGAAATGTTTTTATTCACATAATGTGTGATTCTTATGAATGTAGAATACTTTTCGAAAGAAAAACTATATAAAAGCTTAGTTTGGACATTTTTATAGCAATTAAAAATAAAACAGTTCACCTTAAGTATGGTAATGGCTATAATATAACTATACAGATTGATAGACTGATTAAATAATACCATCAATAAAGTGGAGTTAAAGTCTTATAGGATTGTAAGTATGTTTTATTTTATCACCTTGCACTTTCAGGACTTGACTGTGGTTTTCTACAGCAGTTGGTTCAAATTTCTGACCAGTTGAACAATTTGGTTTAATAAAACAAATTGCAATTTGGTCAAAATTTTGAATGAATTGCAATTGATGGATAGCAACACTTACAGTCAAGTCACTGTAAAACAAATTGCAATTTGGTCAAAATTTTGAATGAGTTGCAATTGGTGGATAGCAACACTAACAGTCAAGTCACTGTAAAGAAGTTCAATGTTTTCAAAACTTCATGAAATATTATTTTTAATTTGATACTTATAAGAGTTACCTGTCTCATAGCCACATTTCAAAATTTATTAATCCATTTTGTATTATGAAAGGACTTTTTTCACATAAGTTATCCTAAACTTGGATAGATTTAAGAATAGAATGTGGTATGAGTGCCAATGAGACAACTCTCCATCCAAGTCACAATTAGTAAAAAGTGACCATTATAGGTCAAAGTACAGCCTTCAACACAGAGCCTTGGCTCACACTGAAAGACAAGATATAAAGGGCTCTAATAATTACTACTGTAAAACCATTAAAACAGGAAAATCAACAGTCTATTTAAAAAAAAAAAAAAACGAAGAAAAACAAGAAACAATAATGAACCACATCAACAAACAACAACCACTGAACAACAGGTTTCTGACTTAAGACGGGTGAAAACAAATGCAGCTTGGCAAATTAAAGTTAATATATTCTCAAAGACCTCAAACAGTCAAACATGTTTAATTCTTATATTTTTTTTAGGAATGGGTAGTTTTAGGAGCAGTTGACTTGGACGAGTTTGTAGAGAAACATCTGACCCAGTTGTCTGACTGGGAGAAAAACTTCAAAGGTCTCAAACTGAGAGGAAGAGATGCAGAGAAATTGCCAAAGTAAGAGCATGGTATATTGATGAGGGTGTATGGGGAGGGGTGCTCATTTCTTTATACATTCTTACTATTATTCTCTATTCTTTATATATCATAAAACCCCATCATTGTTGTTTGTAATATTTTTGCCCCATTTTTCTGTAATCTTTTTTTTTTGTCCGTTATTCTCTATTTGGTATTTTGGACCTCTTTTTTTTATTCATTTTTCTCTATTTTGTGAACCCCAACCCATTTAAGTCCTTGTTCATATCAAAACTTCTGTTTTTCAATCAGTGAAATTTTTTGTAATTTTCAGCTTGTTTTCATTCTAAAATGCCTTTTAAAATAATATTTAGTTTCAATCTTTTAAAAGGATATCATTATTACAAATATTTGATCTAGTATAATACATGTATGTATTAATTTGGTCACTAAAACCTTCTTTGGTAGAATTTGAATATATTTTTGCAGTCAAGTCTCAAGTCAAGTTCTAAAAAATCTTTAAAGATGTATTAGCGCTATTAACTGCTTAAGTAACTTTGATAGACACCCATAGTGTTATGTCAGTAACAATTTATATCCGCATTGTAATGTGTCTGTCAAAAATGTCACTTTTTCTCATAACTCCCTCTTAACTTCATATATGACACATCATCTTGGTTTTTTTTTTAAATTTCAGTCAAGTGAAGATAGATTGTATAACAGTCAACACTACACCTGTCAAAGGTGTGATTGATGATCATATACAGAGACTGTTTGATGCTCTTCTCAATTCCCTGAGGAAGTCTATAAGTACAGAGGTCAACACCATAGATTCGTTCCTGAAGGATGCCATGGAAACACTGTCTAAAAGACCACAAAGCGTGGAGGAGATAGGAGAAGCCAATTCTAAACATGCTGAGTTTTTGAAAACTAAAAAAGATGTATGATATCAATTTTTCAAGTTTTGTTATTTTGTTACTGCTGTCAGGTTCCCAATTTTTGCTATACCATTTCTAAAAAGTAAATTTAATTTTACACATGTGAATAGTATAACTGAAATTTCAATACACATTTAATAGTGTAAATACAGAAACTATTTTTTTTTTTTATTTAATGTGATAGTGCGACTGGATAAGTATCACAGTAATATAAACTCGCATTCTGATGTCAGATGCATTTCTTAAAATCCCAATGATTAATCATGGGTTTTTGTCCATTCTTCTAAAATCTCAATAATAAATGCTTGCAAATAACTTTCTATTTTACAGTATTTAATAATAAATTATGGTACCATTATCTATTATCAAATGAGATATGATCATATGAATTATTAAAAGTCAAATATTTTTCATGATGGTAAAATATAAGTTTGTGAAGAACTTTTTTTTTTATATATTTGTATAAATTGACAGGTTAGTCCCTTGTTTGAGAAAGCTGAAGCTAAGAACAAGTTGTTGAGGTCCGTAGCTGGTGGAGGTGTGGACTCCTTGAGTCAATTACAAGCATTCTGGGACAAATTTGAATTGATGATGGAAAGTCACCAACTGATGGTCAAAGAACAGGTTAGTTAACTTATCTTTAACTCATGAACAAGATAAAATTTCAAAAACCACCCCTTGCATATTAAAATTCAATAATTTAAGGACACAAAAATTCAAAGACAAGAAACATGCCAAATAAAATCTAGCCAAAAACTCTGGACTTGGAAATCTTGAACTTAAAATGATGCAATAGTTCCTTGTTTCCTATCTTCATTGATAACTTTTGAATTATGTTTTGACACTGTTTACAACTTAATTTCTCTGTTTCTTTATGCATAAGGTATGCTTTGAATTCTTTATAATTTGTCAATTTCGTTTATTGATTATCCAGAAATAGTACTGTTTATCTCACAACTGCTGCACAATGAATGTTCACATTTGCTGACACCTAAATATTCATGAATACTACCATGACTGCAAGGGAAGGTTTTGTTGATCATAGTTTCTGTTCTTTTCTACACAGGTTGAAGTAATGAAAAGCAATGTTGACTCCAGGGTGAAGGTCTTTAAACAAGACATTGAGAAATTTGCTGCTAGATGGCATCAACTAAAACCTGGTGATGACGCCTTGGATGGAGACAGAAAGAAATGTGAAGCAGCTGTTAAAGTGATCAAAGAGAAGAAACAGGAGTGGGAGGAGCTAGAGAAAACCAAGGCTACACTGCTGTAAGATTTCTGTTAAAATACAGTTAAATGTTATATTGTTGTCATTACCTCTACTTTATAGACATCCAATTCAGTCTATAAAAGTAACTGTCATTATGAACCTATCTGCATTTTATATCGTTCATTTAAGTACTAGTGCAAATATGATATGAAAAAAATTGTGAAAAAAATAAATGCCTTATGATTAGATATTTGAACACTTATTCATTAATTGTCTCTTTTGTTTTACTGGTCATGTTATGCATTTATCAATTTATATTTATTATTTAAAATATGCTTACTGTTGATTCATTAATTATTCCTTGTATACCATTTTACAAGGATTCTGAGAGTTCGAATGCAGCACTAATTTTAATGTTCAGCAAAGGAAACATTATCTAGAGGTCTGGTGTTTTTTTTTTTTTGCAAAACCACAAACCAAATATCCTGAAAAATGCAATTTTTCTTCAATCTACTAAAAATTGGTTCGCCAGTAAATTATAAATCCATAGTAATATGGTAGAAAATGTTTTAAAATTTTCAATAGAATGTAATGGATATGTTTGATTATTTTACAGGACTGATTGTTCTCACTTTGGTATGGAGATACCTGACTTTGAGATTGCCAATGATTTGAAGCAGGATATGTCAGCATTCGAGTCCATGTGGGGTCTGTATGACGAATTCAACAATGGTCTGCAGGAGCTGGCAAAGGAGGACTGGATCTCATTCAGGTAAGGTATTTTCTCTGCCAAAAGGGATCAGTAGGGGTTTTATATGGCAATTACCAGGCTTCTCACTAAGGAAATCAAAGTTACTCAATTTTATTACGGCACAATATATACACAAGACAAACAAATATATTTCACAGCACAGGACAAACACTCGACTACCACTGACAGTCACATATAACATGTAAAGTTAATGTTAAAGAGCAAATATATATCGTCTAGTCAATTAGAAATGAGAAATATAATCATCTAAACAGATCTAATAAACACATGAGCTAGCCACAGTATACACAAGCACATCTTATAAATAAGTACATAAAAACAATAAAATTCATAACTAACACAGTTGTATGCGGCGGGTGGGAGGGTAAATAATTTCTATGAAAAATTTCAAATGTACCGCGAATCCGAAACAAAGAAATATATCAGAGCGTCCTGTATCCAGGTAACAAATTAACCAATCAAAATAAGAAATACTCGGAACAAATTTTTTTCCGAGTAAATGTAAACAGTGATTCACGTGGTAATTATCCATTTTTATAAAATCAAAAATTACACAATGAAAGACCAAACTAACATATTGGTAAAAAATTGGATTAATAAATAAAGCAGATATTGGGAACATGTCAATGAGGTAACAACACAGTCACTCAGAAAAACATAATACATCATAAAAACATTTCTTTAAGGCTAATATTTGGGGACCTCTCAAACACTAAAAATATATTCTTGATTAATGGTTAAATTTTTCCAACAACAATTTCATATAAATAGTTGGAGTGTTAAAAAGTGTCTTTTGACATCCCTATACACATAAGCATAAAACTATGGATCCAAACCTATTATAAACAAGTCTAATTTTCATGATAACAAACATATTTGAAAAATACTACAGTGTTGAACTTGTCATGATGACTCAACTAAAAACTAACTTGTATATTTGAGTAAATACAAACTCCAACATGTTTATGTATATAATAAGTATTTTAATATTTTCTTTTTATAGAGCAAAGACTTACATGTTTGAGGAGTTCTTAGGTGGATGGTATGAAAAACTGAAATCAGAGGAAACCACCACAATGACAGTCAAGATACAGAAGGATATCGATAAATACAAGAATGTTCTACCCGTCCTGAAGTGGGTCAGAGGTGAACCCTTGTCACAGGACCATTGGTTAGAACTGTTTAGACTGTTACATATGCCAAGAGGGACAACTCTTGAGAAACTGACCTTTGGACATGTCCTGAATTCCAGCGATGAAATCATTAAGAATGCTGATGTTCTAAAGGTATTTAAAAAATATTTATCCCCATTGTTAAAGATGAGCCAGTAAAGATTTAGCATATGTCTATATTTAATTCTTGGACCTTGGTGGCTGACTGATATGATTAATTATCTACAATTATTTTAACTTGGAGGTTGTGAGTTTGAATACTGCTTAAGCTGGCGCAATCAACTCTAATCTTAGTTAATTAGGACTGCAAGTTGTTCTGCCCAAGGTTTGTGGTTCTCTTGGGAGTACTCTGGCTACCTCTAACAAATCAAACTGACCACCATGATATAGCCTCTAACAAATCAAACTGACCACCATGATATAGCCTCTAACAAATCAAACTGACCACCATGATATAGCCTCTAACAAATCAAACTGACTACCATGATATAGCCAAGAGAGATGAAAGTGGTGTCAAACACCAACAGTCAACCAATCATTCAATATCTTTACTTCTTGAATATCAAAGCTATCAAATGATTTGATAAATCCTCTCTGAGAACTGAAAGTTTTGCACATAAAGACATTACCGTAAAAAATAATTTCAAATATCTTACCAGTTACAATTAAATATTACTTTGCTTTTCTTAAAAGGCATGAACCAATTCATTTAGTCATTTCTCATTTTATTTAGGAATTGAACCAAAGAGCTCAAGGGGAGGTAACTATCAGAGAAGCCATCAGAGAGTTAGATCTGTGGGGAGCTGGAGCAGTATTCTCTATGACAGAGTATGAGGATAGCAACAAGAACTCGATTATGTTGATCAAAGATTGGAAAGATCTTGTCAGTCAGGTAAGACTTTTTAAAGAATACTTATTGTGGAAATTTAAGATAAGATTATTAACGAAACAAGGAAAGATTTTTTGAAATATCAGACAAAATGCTTTTTAGTCAAAACTAGACTCATTTTTGATGGTGTGGTTGGCCATTTCATCTTATTGCAAGATGAAACAAATAAGACAAATAAAATATAGAGGACAAAGAAGAAAATTGATATCCTTGTTAATCTAAAATCATTGCTCTTTGTTGTATGTCTATCAGTTTATAATGGTGTAGCCATCTTGTTGCTTTATACAACAGAGTCCTATATATAGATCAATATAAAAGGGAGGTTTTCCAAAAAAAAAAACAGTTTCCTACAAATTGGCATATCTGTTTACCAGGAAAACAATTGTAATGAGAGAGAATTCCAACTCTGTCACTATCATGTAACATAAAAACCTCGGTCACTATCATGTAACATAAAATAAACACAGATAATGTTACAATATGGGAAAATTTTCAAATCTTCTGATTAACATTTATTATCAAATCACAATTTGACAGCTATATGTTTTTGATCATTGTCAGAACATATTCTTTAAAAAATAAATTTAATAAACGACATTGTTACATTTCAGGTTGGAGATAACCAAGCGTTACTACAATCTCTGAAGGATTCACCCTATTACAAGAGCTTTGAAGACAAAGCATCTGTGTGGAACAGCGTTTGGCTGATCTGGATGAATACCTGCACAACTTGAACCAGATCCAGAGAAAATGGGTTTATTTGGAACCCATCTTTGGCAGAGGTGCTCTTCCCAAAGAACAAGGAAGATTCAAAAGGGTTGATGATGATTTCAGGTAATTCAAAAGCTCAATTTTTAGAATTTAATCATTAAATGTAACATTCTCTTCATTGAAGAATACAACACTATTAAGTAAATATTTTTCTAATGATAAAGGGAAAAATGGTGTGTATTAAAATTCAAGAACATTTTGCCATTATTGCATAATCTAGTAGACAAGGGAAACGTTATAAGGGACATTGGATCATCAGTTTCAAAAGAAAAACACTGATAGTATTAACATAATTACAATGACAATGAACCAACACCCTTTAAATCTTCAATAAGATAGAACCCTTGAAGTGGATACCTGGGATAAGCAGGGATGTTAGGATAAAAAACACAAAATGTGATAGCAGTTATTATTAACATAATTGTGAAATCCATTCATTTAATCAAATTATTATTGAAAATATTAATGTGTAATCTTTATGTCCCTGCAACTTACTATACATGTGACACAGTCACAACACAAACTGTATTGAAAACTTTACCAAAACTGGAATGATAATTTATAGGAACATTATGATGGATGTGAGAAGAGATAACAGAGTGTTGTCCATTGTTAACAAAGCAGGACTGAGGAATCTACTGACAACAATGGTAGACCAGTTACAGAGATGTCAGAAATCTCTCAATGAATTCTTAGAGGTACATAATATTTAAATATCTGTTCAATGTCATAAAAAGTTTATTGTGTATCACAATACTTTTCTGTTTTTGTAAATTTAAATAAGTAAGACATGTTAAGATTATTTAATGAAATGCTGTAATAGCTAAAAGATATACATAACAAATTCTGACAGATTTAAGTTATTATATGCTGTTTGGAAAAACATGAACATATAGATTTGAAGAAACAAAAATCCCATTCTTGTGAATACCCAGAATTAAATTGTGCTAATGGAAATTAATGATTTTTATTATACTGCGTTTGAAAAGAAGGTAAATGGGTGGGATATACACAAGACAAACATTCCATGAAAAAACTGTATTTGTATATTAAATGCTTGTATTTTTTTACTATTCCATTGATTTATTTTCTTTTATAGGAGAAGAGAAGTTTGTTCCCCCGATTTTACTTCATTGGAGATGATGATTTGTTGGAGATTCTGGGACAGTCTACAAACCCCAATGTTATCCAGACACATCTGAAGAAACTGTTCGCTGGTATACATAGTGTACAATTTGATGAAAATTGTCAACATATCATTGCCATGAAGTCACTGGATGGAGAAATAGTACCCCTGCAGAGGAAAGTCAAGATATTACCAGAAGTAGAGGTATGCTGTAAATCATCAACAAGAATACTGTGGGTTCATTTATTTTCGTGGATTGAAAATTGGTATCCAACGAATAATAATGAATCCACAGTAGTCTTTTATAAAGGTTTATATGAATGTATAGAAAAATAAAATATTAGGTTCAACATCCACAGTTCTTTATTCTGTCAGTTATTTAATAGTTCACAACATTTCTCCTGTTATATTTACCCCCAGAAAGTTTGTCTATTTCAAAAAATATCTAAAGCAGACAACTCCTAGTAAAGAATAGAAAAGGTCAAAGGACTAGTGTATCAATATACGTGTATTATTTTTACAACAGCTATCATTGATAAAACTGAAATGTGATAATTGTACATAGAAGTAATAACGTTTTCATCATGTTCATTATGGCTAATTATCACAGATTTTGGCATGCCCTAACAGTATTATTCTAATTTGAAATGAACTTTCTTTACAGGTTTGGTTGAGCAAGTTGTCCGAGGAGATGGTAGACACTTTACAAGAGTTATTGAGAACTTGTCTCAAAGATGCTCAAAGAGGTGATCTTGACCCTAACAAATATCCTTCACAGGTAAAACATAATGGTATTCTTGTAATGATTGATGCTTGAGTACATATTACAGGAGTGTTTTACGACCATGATTTTCTATAAAGCTCTTGGAATGATGCTTGAGTGAACTTTTTATGCACATTACTCAAAATTATCAACAATTATCTTGAGCATTTAAGAATAACTTAGTAACATATTTTTGTGAAAACAAATACACATATTTTGTAAGAAGAAATGCTCAATGCTGCAAGCGCTCAAAAATAAGTTCTAGTACCGAACATTTTTTATATTAGAAAGATTTTTTGTAGATTTTGTGTTTAGCTGAACAGATCAGGTTTACAGAGAGTTGTGAGAAGGCTGTATCTAGTGGTGGTTTATCATCCTACAACAAAGAGCTAGACAGTCAACTGGAATCATACACTAGTGTTGATATGTCAGAAAGTTCGGGAGAAACCGCTGGACATGTTCTAGAACTCAAACTGAAGGCCCTGATTCTGGATACAATTCATGCTATTGATGTGGTTCATCAACTACTGCAGGCAGGAACTCGGTCACCAGGAGATTGGATGTGGCAGAAACAACTTAGGTTAATACTTTTATATGTAGTCTAGTATTGTATGTGTGCACATCATCCAAAACTGTGTATTGCATACACCCGTCAATTTGCATGTGGTGATTTCCAAATGACATTGTATTGCTGTTGTTGGGTTGCCACTTATATTTATGTTATCCCTATTCTCTTTTTACACTATATAGTTGCTAGTCACATGCAACAGCAATATATGAATTCTGATGACAAAAAACTGGTTGAAATCAAACATAGTTTGTCAACTTCGATATTATAACTATTTCAGTTCTTACCACCAGTTCATAATATTAACTTTAATGCCAGGAATGTGTTTATTGTGGATTTTTTTTTAATTTACAAAAAAAAAATGCTAATAATAATTTATTGTTTACTTTATTCAAATCTATGAATTTTAGATACTGCATGAACAAGAAAGGCTTGTGTGTCATGAAAATGGTAGATGCAGAGTTTGATTACACTTATGAGTACCAAGGAAATGCTCAGAAACTTGTACACACTCCACTGACAGACAAGTGTTACCTTACTCTTACTCAAGGTGAGTAGACAGAAACTTGTACACACTCCACTGACAGACAAGTGTTACCTTACTCTTACTCAAGGTGAGTAGACATAAACTTGTACACACTTCACTGACAGACAAGTGTTACCTTACTCTTACTCAAGGTGAGTAGACAAAAACTTGTACACACTTCACTGACAGACAAGTGTTATCTTACTCTTACTCAAGGTGAGTAGACAGAAACTTGTACACACTTCACTGACAGACAAGTGTTATCTTACTCTTACTCAAGGTGAGTAGACAGAAACTTGTACACACTCCACTGACAGACAAGTGTTATCTTACTCTTACTCAAGGTGAGTAGACTGAAACTTGTACACACTTCACTGACAGACCAGTGTTATCTTACTCTTACTCAAGGTGAGTAGACAAAAACTTGTACACACTTCACTGACAGACAAGTGTTATCTTACTCTTACTCAAGGTGAGTAGACAGAAACTTGTCCACACTCCACTGACAGACAAGTGTTACCTTACTTTTACTCAAGGTGAGTAGACTGAAACTTGTACACACTCCACTGACAGACAAGTGTTATCTTACTCTTACTCAAGGTGAGTAGACAGAAACTTGTCCACACTCCACTGACAGACAAGTGTTACCTTACTTTTACTCAAGGTGAGTAGACTGAAACTTGTACACACTCCACTGACAGACAAGTGTTATCTTACTTTTACTCAAGGTGAGTAGACAAAAACTTGTCCACACTTCACTGACAGACAAGTGTTATCTTACTCTTACTCAAGGTGAGTAGACAAAAACTAGTACACACTCAACTGACAGACAAGTGTTATCTTACTCTTACTCAAGGTGAGTAGACATAAACTAGTACACACTCAACTGACAGACAAGTGTTATCTTACTCTTACTCAAGGTGAGTAGACAGAAACTTGTCCACACTCCACTGACAGACAAGTGTTATCTTACTCTTACTCAAGGTGAGTAGACAAAAACTTGAACACACTTCACTGACAGACAAGTGTTATCTTACTCTTACTCAAGGTGAGTAGACAGAAACTTGTCCACACTCCACTGACAAACAAGTGTTATCTTACTCTTACTCAAGGTGAGTAGACAGAAACTTCTCCACACTCAACTGACAGACAAGTGTTATCTTACTCTTACTCAAGGTGAGTAGACAGAAACTTGTCCACACTCCACTGACAAACAAGTGTTATCTTACTCTTACTCAAGGTGAGTAGACAGAAACTTGTACACACTTCACTGACAGACAAGTGCTATCTTACTCTTACTCAAGGTGAGTAGACAAAAACTTGTACACACTTCACTGACAGACAAGTGCTACCTTACTCTTACTCAAGGTGAGTAGACAAAAACTTGTACACACTTCACTGACAGACAAGTGTTACCTTACTCTTACTCAAGGTGAATAGACAGAAAC
The DNA here is from genome assembly GCA_019925275.1 of Mytilus edulis. Taxonomy (NCBI): domain Eukaryota; kingdom Metazoa; phylum Mollusca; class Bivalvia; order Mytilida; family Mytilidae; genus Mytilus; species Mytilus edulis. The sequence continues at coordinate 63,028,372 of CM034361.1, forward strand.
TTGTACACACTCCACTGAGAGACAAGTGTTATCTTACTCTTACTCAAGGTGAGTAGACATAAACTAGTACACACTCAACTGACAGACAAGTGTTATCTTACTCTTACTCAAGGTGAGTAGACAAAAACTTGTACACACTTCACTGACAGACAAGTGTTACCTTACTCTTACTCAAGGTGAGTAGACAAAAACTTGTACACACTTCACTGACAGACCAGTGTTATCTTACTCTTACTCAAGGTGAGTAGACAAAAACTAGTACACACTCCACTGACAGACAAGTGTTACCTTACTCTTACTCAAGGTGAGTAGACAAAAACTTGTACACACTTCACTGACAGACCAGTGTTATCTTACTCTTACTCAAGGTGAGTAGACAAAAACTAGTACATACTCCACTGACAGACAAGTGTTACCTTACTCTTACTCAAGGTGAGTAGACAAAAACTAGTACACACTCCACTGACAGACAAGTGTTACCTTACTCTTACTCAAGGTGAGTAGACAAAAATGTGTACACACTCCACTGACAGACAAGTGTTACCTTACTCTTACTCAAGGTGAGTAGACAAAAATGTGTACACACTCCACTGACAGACAAGTGTTACCTTACTCTTACTCAAGGTGAGTAGACAAAAACGTGTACACACTCCACTGACAGACAAGTGTTACCTTACTTTTACTCAAGGTGAGTAGACTGAAACTTGTACACACTCCACTGACAGACAAGTGTTACCTTACTCTTACTCAAGGTGAGTAGACAAACTAGTACACACTCCACTGACAAACAAGTGTTACCTTACTCTTACTCAAGGTGAGTAGACTTAAACTTGTACACACTTCACTGACAGACAAGTGTTATCTTACTCTTACTCAAGGTGAGTAGACAAAAACATGTACACACTTCACTGACAGACAAGTGTTATCTTACTCTTACTCAAGATGAGTAGACAAAAACTTGTCCACACTCCACTGACAGACAAGTGTTATCTTACTCTTACTCAAGGTGAGTAGACAAAAACTTGTACACACTTCACTGACAGACAAGTGTTACCTTACTCTTACTCAAGGTGAGTAGACAAACTAGTACACACTCCACTGACAGACAAGTGTTATCTTACTCTTACTCAAGATGAGTAGACAAAAACTTGTCCACACTCAACTGACAGACAAGTGTTATCTTACTCTTACTCAAGGTGAGTAGACATAAACTTGTACACACTTCACTGACAGACAAGTGTTACCTTACTCTTACTCAAGGTGAGTAGACAGAAACTAGTACACACTTCACTGACAGACAAGTGTTATCTTACTCTTACTCAAGGTGAGTAGACATAAACTTGTACACACTCCACTGACAGACAAGTGTTACCTTACTCTTACTCAAGGTGAGTAGACATAAACTTGTCCACACTTTACTGACAGACAAGTGTTATCTTACTCTTACTCAAGGTGAGTAGACATAAACTTGTACACACTCCACTGACAGACAAGTGTTACCTTACTCTTACTCAAGAGTAGACTTAAACTTGTACACACTTTACTGACAGACAAGTGTTATCTTACTGTTACTCAAGGTGAGTAGACAGAGAAATGTGCATATTCTACTAACAGATCTATAATCCCTAGGGAGTTACAGAAAATTGTAGATTTTATCTATATACTTTAACTCACTTCAAGTTGACTAAAACTTTAAGGTACCACAGTGAAATACAAATATGCATTCATACTCTCATTGAAGTTAGTATTGCTTGATTTTCAGTAAGATCTAAGACATCATTGAATAAAATCTCAATAAACCTCAGTATATGGTAGAATTATTAGAATTATCATGATAATTTGCCTTAAGGAGGTAGACCTAGGTTAAGGGAAATAACTCTTAAAATCATCAGTACGTTTGTGTCAGCCATTTTCATAAATATGTTCTAAGCTTCTTTGATACATAGATTATTTCAATCTGTTTCAGGTAAATGCTTAAAATTCATTGACAAAACATGACTTTTACAAACGCATAACTGATTTAAAGAGTTATCTCCCTGAATCAAGGTCTACCCCCTTAAAGGTTATTTGTTTTGAAGAATAGATTTTAAATGCTGTGTGTGTTGACTTATAGAATATCATAAGTATGTTATATATGTTGTAGGTATGCATATGGGACTTGGAGGAAATCCTTATGGACCAGCTGGAACAGGGAAAACTGAGTCTGTCAAAGCAATTGGTGGGCTGTTTGGTAGACAGGTCCTTGTCTTCAATTGTGATGAGGTAAAATATTCTAAGAAGTTTTACTTAGTACAAATTGTCACATTGACTATGATGAATTGTTAGGGATCTTATCTTAAATCCTATGAGAATTAAGTTTTGGGAATTCTGTTAAAAATTGTTCTGAATCTTCAAAAAAATCGGGTTCACAGTGGTGACTATGCATGCATTAGATTAAAGGTTATCCAACTTATGAAAAATCATAAACCCTACGACATAATAAAATCTACTTTTACTGATAAACTGTGTATCCTCTTGTATATTGAAAAGAAGCCATATTTTGATTTTATTCATATGCCTTTATTATAAATCTAAAAACGATTACTTGTTTACAGGGTATAGATGTGAAATCTATGGGACGTATCTTCATTGGTCTTGTCAAGTGTGGAGCCTGGGGATGTTTTGATGAGTTCAACAGATTGGAAGAAGCTGTATTATCAGCTGTCTCCATGCAGATCCAAGTTATACAGGACGCCATCAAAAACAGAGCACCAACGGCTGAACTGCTTGGCAGACATGTCAGTATAACCAAATGATAAAAATTATAAATATTGACCCAAAATGTGTGATAAGATAAAAGTTTGTAAAAGGGAAACATTGAATGTCTACATATTTCTTCTTATATGGTACACTCAACAGTAACATAAGTTATATAATATAAAAAAGCATCAAAAAAAGTTTTGGAACATTGTTCTTATTTATTAGAATTCCCTTAAACTTCATATGTGATGGAGAATATTCATTGACAACTTTCTTGTTATAAACATATGAACAGTAAAATTGAGAATGGAAATGGGGAATATGTTAAAGAGACAACAACCTGACCAAATAGCAGAAAACAGACAAAGGCCACCAATGGGTGTTTTGTATTCAAGGTCAGCTTGTCGGACAAGAACCTGCTGTTTTTTTCTGACGGTGACCGTGACAATTTAATGGAATATGATTGTTAAAAATATCTTATAATTTGCAGTATATTAAAAGTTTAAACTGTTAAATTTTTTCTGTCCATTCTATTTTTTTAAATACAAAATCTTTTAACTTATTTCTTTCTATTATTTACAGGTGAACATAGACCACAATTCTGGAATTTTCATCACCATGAACCCTGCAGGTAAAGGTTATGGAGGTCGACAGAAGCTTCCTGATAATTTGAAACAATTGTTCAGACCTGTTGCCATGTCCAAACCAGACAATGAACAGATTGCTGAAGTCATTCTCTTCTCTGAAGGGTTCAAACATGCCAAGGAGTTAGGAAGGAAACTGGTTGCCATCTTTAATCTTTCCAAGTAAGTGCTGTTCTGAAATTGTAGTATTTGAATCATATTGAAAGTAGTATAATTATCATTATGAATGAAAGAAATATAGAAATTATCTGAAAAGTTATTTCTTTTTGTACCGCCTCGATGGTCTTGTGGAAGTTTGTTCGCCTCGATCGTGGGAGGCCATGGGTTTGAACCCTAACCGGATGAAACCAAAGACTTGAAAATTGGTATTTGCTGGTTCTTGATAGTAGAGGGGCATTATGTTTTCTGGTCTGTGCGTCCGTCCGTGCATCTGTTCGTCCCGCTTCAGGTTAAAGTTTTTGGTCAAGGTAGTTTTTGATGAAGTTGAAGTCCAATCAACTTGAAACTTAGGACACATGTTTGCTATGATATGATCTTTCTAATTGAAATGCCAAATTAAAGTTTTGACCCTAATTTCATGGTTTACTGAACATGGAAAATGATAAGTGTGATTGGGGCATCCGTGTACTATGGACACATTCTTGTTTCTCCTTATTTAACCCCACCATACATTAAATTTTAAGTGATTATTTCATATAATTAATAAGGCTATCTGTCTAAAATAACCATCACCAATAAAAAAAAAAAGTAAGTGTCACATAAATGAGATATTCTTAGTTTATTTGTGAAGCTCCATAATAGAAGATAATCATATTAGATAATTAAATGTGTCTTTAATATTTTCTGCAGCAGTTTTACTAATTTCAGCTTGGTTAAATGTAAATGTAACTTATGTTTAAAGGGAGTTGCTGACACCACAACAACATTATGATTGGGGATTAAGAGCTTTGAAGACAGTGTTGAGAGGTTGTGGTAGTCTCTTACAGAAAAGCAAGCAAGGAAAAGGTATGTAAACTTCACCTGAAAAATGACTCAAAAGTCATGTAAGGCCAATATTAATTCACTGAGTGATTTCATTCCTGCCAATTGCTCAAAATCTCAAAAATGTCTTGAAATACAGAACAAAAATACATACATGAGGCATTCTGTTCTATAACAGAGAGTTTCAAATGTTAGATCAGCACTTCTTGTTTGTGAGAAACTCCCTATAAATCAGGAAAGTTGTCAGATCTGTCTGTATTTATTGTATGTTGAGAAGAGAGGATAAAAGTAGGGGTAAGAGACACAAAATCATAAAATACAAGAATCTATGTAATATATCTGAAAGTAAGAACTCTTTGTTGCTGCTCTTCATCTTGAGAATTGATGGTATAACTAAAAGAATGAAAATGAAGCTTGTAATTTTTCATTCTTATAACCAAAGTGGTTAAGTTTATTTTTATATTCAACTCAGTTGATAGTAATCTTTCACAGAAATTTTAAATTATATATTTTATATTTTTAGAAAAAATTGATGCAAAACTGGAAGCCAAATTAGTTGTACAAGCATTGAGAATCAACACATTATCAAAATTGACATTCTCAGATTGTGCTAGATTTAATGCCTTGGTTAAGGATGTTTTCCCTGGCATTGAATTTAAAGACATTGAATTTGACAAACTGGCAGAAGCCATCAGGGAAGTTTGCAAGGAACAGAATCTAAAAGCAAATGAAATACAGGTATGTGAGAATCTTATCGAGTGTACTATAAAATGTGAATATTATTTTCGGATACAATGTGGATTGTTGTGTTATCAGTCAAAAACCATAAAAGGAAAACTAAACAGGAAACACTTCAGCCAAAATAAAAAAAAAGACATCAAAAAAAATTATATATATTAAACATGTTTAATAGAAGAGAAAATATTGAGAGCAACAGAAACACCACCAACAATCTGAAAGAGTATCAACATTTCCTGCTACATGCTTACCTGTTACAGGGCTCACACTACTTCAGAATTATAGGGAGAAGTGACTTCTCTTTTTGAAACTGATAGGGAGAAGTGGTGAGATTTGAAAGAGAAGTGCTCATTTGTGCGGTGCACTACAATGTTTGGATTTTACTATAGTATAAAGGGTCATATGTAAATAATGTTCTTTTTATATTGTTCTTATCATATCTGAGTATACAATTAAAGTTACATTTCAAATTAAAAGTTGTTTAAGTTTTACTAAGGTTCTTGTGAGAAACTAACAACTAAATATCTAGCAATAATTTTTTTTTTTATTATTTTAAAAAAGTTAAAGAAATTATAATATATATCAATTACAATTTCATTAAAAACTATCTTGTGTATGAAATTCAGTGTTTATCAAAAGATATACAAAGTTAAGCTGGGCCATAATATATTGATATAATAGTCTCAGAGTTAAGCAACTTTAATCATGATTTTGAAACAATCCAAATAAATTATAGGGAATTATATACACCAATCAATTAGATGTAACCAAAAGTCTGTTAATGCGTGTGGAATGCGTAATTTTTCCTTTTGGGATCAATATTCTTCTGACAGCTGTTCCATCCATACATCCGTAGTAATTATTGTAAAAATACGGATTTCAGTCATAGCTGGTTCGGTTCCGATTCAAAGTTTAGAAAACGGTCAATGGCGGATGAATGCAAGAAAATTTACAAAAATAAATGATGTTTGACAAGTTATTTGGAAAGGAACATAACGTTTTTATTGTAATAAATGGATTAAACATTTACTGGAGGCAACTTTTATCACGTTTAAATGATTAACAAACTTATTTTGCAGCTGAAAGTTAGGTTGATGTACGTTTTCGAGTAACAAGCACCGGAACTTGCAGAAGTGCACGAAGTGATAAACAGTTGTATTTTTACATTAAATTACACTGCAAAGACAATGCTTTAACCTCTTTTCGCAAGAAAATGAATCGTTTATGTCTGAATTTCTTTAATTATCAATGAAAAATTGATGTTTCATCAACTTGGTTAAAATTGAAAATTCCCAATGACGGAAGGGACTAAAAGCGAGTATTGTAAACAACAGGGCGACTTTTTCGCTTTTGGGGGTCGGGGAAAGCTAAGTGACGGTCAGGAAAGCGACTTCTTCGCCCAAGTCGCCTGGTAGCGTGAGCCCTGCTGTTAACAATGAAACATCATCAAATCCATAAACTGTCCAATGATGATACCTTGATTTGTATCTTCTTTAATTATTTTATATTTGAACATTGGTAAACTATTATTACCTCTTACTTAAACTCTGAATATAAAAGTAAGTTAACTAAAAGCATTTAATTTGCAGGTGAAGAAGGCATTGGAGCTTTATGAACAGTTGAGACAGAGAACTGGTGTGGTAGTTGTGGGACCCAGTGGTTCTGGGAAGTCTACTTTGTGGAGGATCTTACGGCAAGGATTACACAAGATTGGGAAGGAAGTTAAGAAATATACTATGAATCCTAAAGCTATGCATAGGACACAGGTATGGTATAGATTAAAAATCACACCTAACCAGAACTAAACTCCTTTAAATAAACAAAAAAAAGATGGAAACACCAGTATAAATCTTCAAAAATTGAAAAAGGAACTAAAAAATATATACAATTTTAGAGTTACAGCAAAAAAGATATACAATTTTAGAGTTACAGCAAAAATATTTACAATTTTAGAGTTATGGCAAACAGATATATAATTTTAGCGTTACAGCAAAAATACTTACAATGTAAGAGTTACTGCAAACATATATACAATTTTAGAGTGACAGCAAGAAGATATACAGAAGAGAAAAGATGTTTAAAATGGAATGTTAAATTTGTATGTTTTATTTGCTTTTAGTTGCTGGGTTCTATAGATATGGATACGAGAGAATGGACAGATGGAGTACTGACTTACAGTGCTAGACAAGTTGTCAAAGAACCTCAAGGTACCTGACATTTGCAGCACATACATTTTGTTTGTTCTTTGCCACATGAAGTTTAATAAAAATAAACAACAATCAATTAAATATTCTATGTTGCACTATTATAGAAAATGGGGAAAAAGTTCTTCAGAATTTTTGGTAACTTATGTCGAAATTTTAAAAAGTTTCATTGTATTTACTTGTTTTTTTCAATGAGGTCTATGTTTATGAAAACATGCATCATATGTTATTGATATAGAGTATATTCATCATTTCAGATGGAAATAGACAATTACATTATCACACATTTCAAAATATTACTTTAATCACTTTGTTTCAGAAATTCAGTCATGGATCATTTGTGATGGAGATATTGACCCTGAATGGATTGAATCTTTGAACTCTGTACTGGATGACAACAGACTGTTGACAATGCCATCTGGTGAAAGAATCCAGTTTGGACCAAATGTTAACTTCCTGTTTGAGACACATGACCTGAGCTGTGCTTCTCCTGCTACTATTTCTAGAATGGGAATGATCTTCCTCAGGTAAGAATATCTGTAATTTACGGTAATATTTTGCAGAATTTGATATATTGGAAGACATATATGAAAAAGAAGATGTGGTATGATTGCTATTAAAACAACTCTTCACAAGAGACCAAATGACACAGAAATTAACACCTATAGTTACTTGAAGGATTCAATTAGTCAATGACTTACAAAAAAGGATACTTTCTTGAAGGATTTAGATCTCATATAATTATATAATTTTAGTTATGTTTTAAGTTATAAAAATAGCAAGAAGATATTTAAGGGAGAATAAAAGCTCTAAAGTTGAACAGAGGCTGACAAAATCATTGTTAAAAACGATGACTTGAAAAACAATATTTGTCAAAATACTTCATGAAAAATAAAAACTGAGGAACATGAACCCCAATAAAACAAGGGGTGCAGAAGGGTAAACAGATTTAGCTGCACAAGTTTAACTAAGCTTTTGATATAAAATTCTACAATTAAAAATTAAATTTTAACAAATGTCTTCAGATAATTTCAAATTTATTCAAATAGAAATGTTCTATGTATTTCAGTGATGAAGATACAGATGTGAAAGCTTTGGTCAGTTCTTGGTTAAGTTCTCAGCCAGACTCAGACCAACAGATTCTATCAGGATGGATAGAGGATTACTTCTACAAGGCTGTGGAATGGGTCCTCAAAAGGGTATTTTATAATTTTAATTATGTCATAATGGTGGAAGGGAGATTTTTTTTAACATTTTATAGTTATTTTATCTTAGCAATGTTTATGTTGTCAATTTTTAAATATAACAATTGAATAGCTTTATATAAGATTAAAATCATCATGAAAATAAGTAAGCATATACTAGCATGTATCAAGAAAGTATCTTAAACATTAGTGTAAAAGAGCATGTATGGCTAAAGTTAACGCCTGTATGAAAAAGAGTGTTTTAGATAAAAGTTTAACAACTGGGTGTTAAAGAGAGATTTTGCTAAATATGTATCACTTGAATGTAAAAGGGTGTGTTTGCTTATTTTATTCCCTTTATATTACAGAGTGACTTTGTGGTAGATACAAGTTTAGTTGGCTGTGTATTAAATGGATTATCACATTTACACAATGTTAGAAATAAAGCACACTTTGCTGTATGTCTGATACATGGATTGGGAGGAAACCTCAATGAAGGCAGTAGGGAGGAGTTTGCAAAAGAGGTAGGAGAAATGTTACATTTATGTTTATAGTAAAAGGCTTAGTAATACACTGATGTTGTTCAAACATCCTTTCTACATTCATATTACCATGACAATTCACCATTTTAACTGAAAACTGGTATAGTCTTTGTTTGAAATTACATTGTTTAGACTTTGTTTTACAATCCAAAGTTTTGAATTTTTTTCACAGAAAGCTTATAAGGTTCTAAATTAGAGAATACTTTGAATAATCCCCAGTAAGTATTTAAATAAATATTTTCAATGGATTTTCAATGCTTGAACCTGTGATATAGTATATAGTTGGGCAAAATGAATGATATGAACTAATGTGAAGATGGATTTCTGTCGTACATTTATTTTGCGCATTCTTTGTTTGCAAAGTTAATTTTTTAAATGAAAAACAAAATATTTAGCTTAGATTGTGTTTTAATAACTAATATATTTTGTAGGTCTTTTCCTTGACACAAGAACAACCACCAGAGAGCAGACGTCCACTGGACACTTACTATGATGAAAACATGGGACGTCTGATGACCTACGCTATGGAGGTAAAATAGATTAAACAACTTACTAACTGCATTTTGTTCTGTCAAGTAACAACAGTAAGACTATAGATATTGAGATCCTACTCTCATGATCAAATTCAATGGAACTGTAATTTTTGATTTTTTTTTTTTTCTTCTTTTAATCATTTGTTTGGTAATATTAACAGCTTGATTTGAAACACAAAATGTTTCATTAGAATTGATAGGGTGGTTAGGTACGAACTGCTTTGATTAATCTCTGTGTTTGCTTATTATGTACTAAGATTTTTTTTGTTGTTGGAAAAAAAAGGAAAGATAATAGTCTTCCAGTTCATGCACATTCATTAATGCATCTAAAGTACATAAAAAGGAATTAGCCTTTACCTTGTCTAACTAATCAATACTTTTAACTTTTTTAATTCGTGTTAGGTCTATTCCATTAAAATGTATGTGACAGGGTAGGAATAGACTTTTAAAATATCCCTACAACAAAGAACCATTTTTTAGATAATTTTGCATAATGGTAATAGTCCCATACTGAAAAAAACAACATGACCAATATTTAGTAATTAAACTTCAATTCCTACCCTCCCACATAATTTTAATGGAATAACCTTTAGTGTGTGTGCATTTCTTTTTATTTATTGTGCATTAATTACAGGTACAAGTGTTCCAAAATGGGGTATGAAGCTGTACTACTTTGTTATATAGTTATATTTACTGGCTTTTTTGCTTTGAAGTTTCGCTTTGCAGTTACTTTGTAATCATAGATATTTAGTCATTGGATAATAGATTACAAATTTGACACCTTCATTGAAGTTATAAATGTTTTGAGCAATACATAGTTAAGTGTTTGATAACATTAATTTTCGAAGGAAAATAAGAAATGAAAATGAATTAAAGGAGATGTGGGGTATACCTCAATGAAACAGTTATCAAGCAACACTAAACAAACATACAACGTCATCTAGGGGCTTACATTATGGTCTTTTACAAAAGACAAGTATCTAAATAATATTTGACTCTTAAGTTGCCATGAGAATAGAAAAGTGAATACATTAAATACAATTTATCAAAGATCTCACAATGTTGAGGACAAGGTTTCTGACTTGGTACTTGGACAGCTAATATTTACTATAGCTTAAGGATAATTGTAGATGGGTCATAGCTAGAAGATTAGTTTGATACCCTGTGTCAGTACATTGCCAAATATATATAATAGTTATAGTCTGGGAGAAGGAAATTAGGCACAAAGTTTGGTCACAATATCGTGTTCAGTATATTTAAATGATAATCTTTGACTTGCAGATTGTCACTGAAAATCTAGCAATCAAAAATCATATAAATACACACTTGGGAGTAGAAAGGATTTTATAACAATGGTATTTTATATAGTGTCTACTGTGTGAACTAAAACAGTAAAAAGCCAAAAAAAGTTACTGTGAAAAGACAAAAATATATGTGGCCCCAGAAAGTAATTTAGAATATTAGTGCTGTATTGGATTTTTATAAAAAAAAATCTACACCAGTTTAAAGGATCTTATTATAATAATGAGATGTTGAATACTTTTAATGCCTACCCAGTTTAGGTCTTCATAATATATCTGTATGCAACAGGCTAGAATTAGATAGGTAAACTATAAACTGCCATATAACTATTTATAATGCTAAAATTAGTATTACAGTACTATTTATTTTTACTTATCTACAGATCAGGGTAAGCTAAGAGAATTAGATATCTCCAACTCAATTCTAATTCACATCATAGCATGTTAACTGTTTTAGAAAAGGAGAACTTACAGAATGTGAATCTTTTAAGTGAATGACCCGCAACAATATTTATAACCACTAGCATTCGTTAATGATACATTCTTGGAAGGTTAATTTTAGAAAAAAGCAATTATTTTACGAATTTTTATCACATTTGGAGTCTTTTCCGGAACATAATTTTTCATCGGTTTATAGATTTGCATGTACCGATCATGAATCTGTCAAAAAACAGACAGGAATTTTTTTTGTTTCATTTCAAAATACCTATTTCGATTTGCATGTTTTTACTTTTTCTTATATATAAAGCATGATGAAAGAGAAATGCATGTGTAAATTATACAACTATAAAATCTCACAACACAACAGGAGTAAAGTTCAAGTTTTTACTGTAGTGTATTACAACTACTAAATAGGAAAATACTATCCTTGATGGTCAGTTCTTTGGTAAATTTTCTTGCTATAATTACCGCAGTGAAAAAAATGTTTCACAATCGTATTGTATGAGAATCTGTTAATCTTTAACAAGAGATTTTGTTCATCAAACTATCATTACAATAGCCATTTTGAATGGGGAGTTTAGTTAAAATCAAGAGATATTGCAAGTTATAACAATCATTGCATGAACTGTAAAGTAATGAGAATTTTCTTAATGCATGGGAACAACTAAACATACTAATTTATTAAGGGTTATAAAATACTATTATCTTGATTTTCAAATTAAGAAAGGAATCAACCTTGATCGTCATACAGATAGTTTTATATTTTCAAACAATACAATGTAAACTACTACAACACAATGATGAATAAAAGCTTTACTCTGGATAAAAAAAGTTTATTTTAACAGGGAACCAGTTGTAAAGGTTTGTCATTCTAAAAATGTTTGTCAGTTTATAAGTTATGCTACAGACTTATCTTCATAGAACTTTATAGCTAATTTAAGATTCGGTTTTGTTTGTAGAGTGCCACTGATTTGTCAGCAGACAATTTTACAGCCAGTTCTTCAGCCTCACTGCCTGTTATCAGAACAGCAGATGTACAAAAGAATTTGGACTATTTTGCACCATGGCTACAGGCAGACAACAAACAGCCATTTATACTGGTAGGACCAGAGGGATGTGGAAAGGAGTAAGTTACTACTAATGTTAATATATTGTAGGCATAGTCTTTAACACAAGATACATGTATTCTTATAGGTAATGAGAAATGACAAGAGTATTAGGCCTAGGAGTTTAACTTGCTCTAGAAAAAAATGAAAATTATATGTACCATATTTGGTTCAATTATTCATTTGACCTTCTACACACAAAAAAGTTGCTATACTAGTTTTAGGTGCAGAAAGTATATAATTTTTCAATACAGGACCTTGTATATAATGATCACAATATTGTAAAAATAACTACATATTTATATGTCCTGCCGAAATCTAGTATTAACGCAGCATTAGAAAACTGCATTGCCATTGTTTACATGAAAATTAGAATTATTATTCATTCCTGTCTCTTATTATCATTCTTTGTACTTAAATATCATTTCAGAATGTTGCTGAAGCATTGTTTTGAGCAGCTTAGATCTACACAGATAGCTATAGTCCATTGTTCTGCACAGACCAACCCTACCCATGTTCTACAGAAGTTAGGCCAAACTTGTATGGTCCTAAACACTAACACTGGTAGGGTCTACAGACCAAAAGACTGTGAAAGACTAGTCCTTTACTTGAAAGATATCAACCTGCCCAAGCCAGACAAATGGGGCACCTGCCAGCTAATTGCTTTCTTACAACAGGTAATTGACCATTTCAGTAATCAATACAGACATGCATATACTGGTGTTGTGAGAGAAATATGTTTTATTGCTAGGCTTCAATTAAAATGTGCTCTAAGATATCAGTTTTTATTAATAGACTGTTTTCACGCATGATGGAAGAGGCTAAGAAAAATAACGGAGTTGGGTTCTAATTGTATATGGTGATTCAGAAAGAGTTCCACAAGCACTTTTCCTTTGGCATACATTACTTTCCAAGTATGTCATAAAATGTTTTTTACATGAACATACAGACAATAGAAGTCGACTATTCAAAGTTCATGCACCTCATATGATTTTTGTTTATTTTAGGTTGTGACTTACAATTGATTCTTATTTTTTGCTTATTTTAGGTTGTGACTTACAATGGATTCTATGACTCTAACTTAGAATGGGTTGGTTTAGAAGGAGTACAGATTGTAGCCAGTATGAATGCTGGTACAGGATTGGGACGACATAAACTGACTTCACGTTTTACTTCTGTTGTCAGGATATGCTGTATTGGGTAACTTAAGTATTAAACTCTTTTGCCTCAATATAGTTGTTTGTGCTGATGCTGCGTAAAGCCATCACCAATCTATCAATTAGTCAATTATAAAACTTGAGGATGACACCAACTGACATCCTACTTCAATTTTATCTAAATGATTTGTTCAGTAGATTGAGAGAAAACAAGTTTTTGAATTTTTTACATTTAAACTACTTATTTAGAATTGAGATATACAAATTCTTTCATTATCAAATCAATGTCCAGTAAAATATATTTGTCTTGCTTAAGGCTTAGGTACAAAGCAGACAAGATATATCACTGTTTTCATCAAACATGGAATTGTAAACACATCAACTCATTAAGACTCAGATGGTAGTTAAAAATAAGATGACACTTTATGTATGTTTTTAATTAGATATCCAAGTAAAGACCAGCTACAAACAATCTACACATCCTATCTGACTCCAATATTACATAAACAGTTGAAAAAGCATCCTGTATGGGGAAGTGGATCTAAGATTCATGCATTAGCTGGTTCCATGGTGCAGTTGTATGATCAGGTAAGCGTACTGTTTACATTTATAAAATCCATGTTTTAGGGAGTTCCATTGGTCCACTGTATGATCATATCAAAATCATGATTGGCAAAGTAGTTCAATCATTCATGCTGAAACTAACTCCACATTTCCTATAACTATGTTTGCTGAAGTGTTCATGAAAAAAAGGCAAGAAATACTAGGGTACATAAAAACTTTTATTTCAAAGGAAAATTAAATATTGTTTTTGCTTGGGTTAACACTGAGGTACATATACTGATATTATATGAGCAGGAGCATTTTTTTATCAGGATATTCTGTTAGAATGAAGTTCTCGTTTTATGAAGTTTTTTTTTTTTGCAGATATTTTTTTTTAATGAAAGTCCCATTCAGTTAGGTCTATCCCTATGATTTTTTTTAAACAATTCTATTATGTGTTGAGCTTACAGTATATGATAGATATGATATATCTTACAGCTGAAGTCAAGGTTTACTGTGGATGACTATAGCCATTATCTGTTCACACCTAGAGATCTGACAAACTGGTGTCTTAGTCTGCTGAGATATGATCTGAATGCAGGAGCAAAGGAGGGATCCAGTGACCACTTGCTTGAGATTTGGGCCTATGAAGCTAGGAGACTGTTTAGAGATAAAATTGTTGGCAGTGATGGTTTGAATAAATTTGACAGTATCCTGATGTCTGTGATCAGATCTGATTGGTCAACAAATATCTTTGATAATCTAGAAAGTAAGTGCTTTGAATGAATAGATACTGTAAACTTACTAACTTTCACAGGTAGAAAAATAGCAGGAATATGCTTAATAATTGCTATGGAACATATGCTATAGAGAAAAAGTTAGATAAGTTAGTTTCAGGTATTAAAAATTGTTTTCATGGAATCTTGTGTGCAGTTTAGAGGATTCATTATACAGCAATCACAAAATCTAGCCCAGCGGAGGTCCATTTATTACACATTTATAAACACTTAAAGTAATGTACCTCAGTATGGTAAGCTACTTGAAGGTATTTTTATTTTGACAAGATTGATGCATTCTATAGATAAAATTGAGAATGCAAAATGGGGAATGGGGAATGTGTCAAAGAGATAACAACCCAACCACAGAACAGACAACAACAGAAGGTCACCAGTAGGTCTTCAATGCAGCGAGAAATTCCAGCACCCGGAGGCGTCTTTCAGCTGGCCCCTAAACAAATATATATACTAGTTCAGTGATAATGGACGTCATTCTAAACTTCAAATTATACACAAGAACCCTAAAAAAAAATAATACAAAACTAACAAAGGCCAGAGGCTCCTGACTTGGGACAGGCGCAAAAATGCGGCAGGGTTAAACATGTTATTGAGATGTCAACCCTTCCCCCTATACCTCTAGCCAATTGAATAGAATACTATTCTTTGTTATTTTAGATGATTTCTTTGTAACATGGGGAGCCAGAACAGAATCTGGAGCCCCATCAGTAGCAGCCGGAGCACCACTTCCACCCATGGGAAAGTCATTGGGAAAATTAACAGGAGATGATCTAGTTTCTGTTGTTGAAAGGGGACTTAAACTGTACAGTAAGTGTATTGATAGATTTATTGATATACAAATGATGAATATCTTTGAAAGATTTATTAACATAGCAGTACATACATTTGATATGCCTGCACCTTGAAATATTTGTATTATGTTTTTCTTATTTTATAACATTAGCAAGTTAAACCTGTATAGCTTGTTAGGCCTCGTTTCATGAAATTTTACTGGCCTGGTCCAAAGGGCTAGTGAGTATCGGTCAGCTAACAAAATCTGATAAACATACTAATGGGAAACATAAATTTGGGCAAAAGGCAACTTATAAAGACTTCTATAAATATTATTTTTAACCGTACTGATTAAATTCTCCTACCTAGGAATCTACTCTTATATTTGGAAGAAGAAGACATAGCAAATTATTTTGTATAATGTTAACTATCAGAATAAGGCCTTCAATTAATGATGTTTAACAGGCAGAGAAAACAGAGATTTAGATATCTTAATCTTCAAAGAAGTACTGGATCATATGGCTCGTGTAGACAGGGTCCTGACAAAACCTGGAGGATCTCTCCTAATGGCAGGACAAAGTGGAGCAGGACGTAGAACTGCTGTTCTGTTGGTAGCCCACATGCACATGATGCAGTTGTATTCTCCTAAAGTATTTAGAGGATATAGCATGAAACACTTCAAAAATGATCTGAAACATGTAAGTTCATGTATATTAAAATTTTGAACTCTAAATAACGACACTCATCTGAATATTTTGACCAGATACTAAAAAAAGTACAGTAAAATTTATTGTTATTAAATTTACCCTTTGTGACAGATTTATTTTTAAATGAAAAAATATGAAAAATGCGGATTAACAAATTTAAAAAGTATAATATAAATAAAATTGAGAATGGAAATGGGGAATGTTTGTTGATGGTAATATATATTATACATAGTATGTTCATGAAGTTTACATCTGATTGAGCAGACTGAGCAATAAATGACAACTGAGGCTAACCAAGGTTGACAATGTTTTTTGAGGGGCACAAATCCGCTCTATAACCCTTTCACCTATTTGTCATTTCATTTCTAATTCTGAATGTTCAGTTTTTACTGTTTTTTTTGTTTTCAAATTCAAAGTAATAAGAAATGACATCTTGAACATAACAGCAATCCAAATTTGATTAAGCATACAATTGATCCAATGTCTCTGTAAAGGCTAATAGAGTATTTGCTATGGGATAGAGTGAATTATCTCACTCTTATTTACCAATCAAATTCTGACATTAAAACATGAAGTATGATAATGTACAATGTTTACTTATATTTGTATTAACAGGTGATGCAGCTAGCAGGAATTGAAGGAGAACAAGTAGTACTGTTACTAGAGGACCATCAATTTATTGAACCTCAATTCTTAGAGATGATTAACAGTCTGTTGTCCAGTGGTGAGGTCCCTGGTCTGTATACCCCAGAGGAACTGGACCCTATCTTGGCCCCTCTGAGAGATATGGCTTCAGAGGCAGGATTCAGGGGAACTATGATAAACTTCTTTGCTTCTAGTAAGTAATAAACTTGACATATTCTGTATTTGTATTTTATAAAACTATTACTGCAGATTCATTTTTATTTGTAAGATACCAATTTTAGTGGATTTTATAGGTAAAGGTGAATCACAAATTTCAGTGTTTAAAAAAACATTAATTTTCTTCCATGAAAATAGATGACACCACTGTTATTACAGCATGTTAGAAGTTTAAACAATAATAATCTTTCCTGTTATGAACCAATATTTTCCACAGTGAGTTTTGTAGTTGAAAAGACTTTGGTTAAAAGGAGTGAAACTTTAATTTAATGGACAGCATAAGATTACTTTGATTTGTATATGTAATAGGTCATCGATATTCAGCTGAAATAAATTTAATAGAAATCCTGATAAATGTTTTCTTTTGTTCAGGAATAAAGTGTAATCTTCACATAGCTTTGATTATGGACTGTACCAATGCCAAGTTTACAGTTAACTGTGAGAGTAACCCTGCTTTGTACAAGGAGTGTGCTGTACAGTGGATGGAGGGATGGAGCAGGGATAGTATGATTAAGGTACATATTGTTTTTAAATATGCATTTTTTGGTTACAAAGGTGTCAGTTAGATATTCTAAACCAATAATGAAATGAATTTAGATGTATTGATTAATTATAATTGCACAAGTATATATGTAAACAAATATAGAGAATTTTACAGCCTTCAACAATAATCAAAACCCAAACAGTAAATTAATCTTAAATGGCCTGGCATGTCATAATGTGAAACAACTTAAAAGATCTAGAGAAAACCATAAGCCTAATCAATGTAAATAATTACAACTGAAAAACAAATTAGGACAGACTTCAACCAACAGGAACCACTAAATTACAGGCTCCTGACTAAGGACAGGAACCCCAAAATTACAGGCTCCTGACTAAGGACAGGCACCACTAAATTACAGGCTCCTGACTAAGGACAGGAACCCCAAAATTACAGGCTCCTGACTAAGGACAGGCACCACTAAATTACAGGCTCCTGACTAAGGACAGGCACCACTAAATTACAGGCACCACTAAATTACAGGCACCACTAAATTACAGGCTCCTGAATAAGGACAGGCACCACTAAATTACAGGCTCCTGACTAAGGACAGGCACCACTAAATTACAGGCTCCTGACTAAGGACAGGCACCACTAAATTACAGGCTCCTGACTAAGGACAGGCACCACTAAATTACAGGCTCCTGACTAAGGACAGGCACCACTAAATTACAGGCTCCTGAATAAGGACAGGCACCACTAAATTACAGGCTCCTTACTAAGGACAGGCACACAATGAATGTAAAAGTGTTCAGTCCTCCTTGTAACCTATGACAGTGGTATTACAGGAAAGCATACGAACAAACTTATAAAAATACAAACAAAAAACTATATATTTTATTACATGATAATTTATACAGGGCTGATTTAGTCATAGTTCTTGTTTTATAAAATATCTACGTACAATTATTTTATCAGGTACCTTACATGCTATTGACAAAGCCACCAAAGATAGAAGGAGCCTCCATTGGAGAAAAGAAGACACGACAAAGAAAGTTATCTGGAGGAGAAGAACTCCTCAAATGTTTCCTACATGTACATGAACATTGTGCTCAGTTAGGTCTTGGTGCCACACCAAGGAGATATGTAGCTTTCCTTAATACATACCAACAGGTTTATAATAACAAGAAGTCAGGAATTGAAAGAAGACAACATCATTTACAGGTATGCATAAGTTAATGAAGGCTTTTAAGCTTAATGATTTACATGTTTTAGTGAATGAAACAAAATTATTATGGGGTTAATGCATAGATGTTTACAGGTCTATCGAAATAAAATATTTCTTTTACATGGTGAGTGGTAAGAAACCAACTGTTTTAGACAAAAAAAAGTTGTGGCCAGATCAGTTACTGAGTTAAAATTTTGAATATGAATGGATATTCAATTTTATCCTTATGATTTACATTTTGTTGATCAATCCTATAGGCTGGTGTCAGTAAACTTAATGAAGCCAAACAACTTGTTGATGAACTCAAGAGAAAAGCAGCAGAACAGAGTCAACAACTGGCTGTCAAACAATCAGAGGCAGATAATGCACTGAAGGAAATCACTGTCAGCATGCAGGTAGGATATTATATAGATAAAAAAGGAGTTGTGGTATGATTATTCCAAAGAAAAACTAGTCCAGAAAGACCAAATGATATAAGCAACTATTGGTCACCACATGTCATTCAACAATGAACAAAATCCATACTAAGTAGGCTTTAACAGTCTTTTAAAATGACATAGTGTAAAACAATCCTAACAGGAAAAAGAATGACCTGACTTAGGACAAGCACAGGCAGAAAATAGCAGTATTGATAAGAATGAAAGTCAGGAAAGATGTGGTATGAGTGCCAATGAGACAACTCACCATCCAAGTCATAGTTTGTAAAAGTAAACCATTATAGGTCAAAGTACAGTCTTCAACACAGAGCCTTGGCTCACATTATACAGCAAGCTATAAAGGGTCCCATAAATGAATAGTGTAAAACCCTGGCATGGTCTTATATATGGATCATTATCCTAAAACACATTGACTGTCTAATTTCACCAAGACAATGTATGCTATTGTACAGAAAATAAATTACATATGAGCGAAAGCTATACATACCTTTAGTGATCTTCCTACATATGATTTCACATTAAAAATGATATTCCTAATTTTACATAACAGAATGCCGGAGATCAAAAGAATGAAATGACAGTATTGAAACAACAAGCTGCAGAGGAGGACAAAGTTCTTCAAAAGAGGAAGAAAGTTATTGATGTTGAGTTAAAGGAGGTTGAACCTCTGGTCCAGGAGGCTAAAGCAGCTGTAGGGAACATCAGACCAGATGCTCTTACAGAAATTAGGTCCCTGAGAGCACCACCAGATGTCATTAGGGACATATTAGAAGGTGTACTCAGATTGATGGGAATATTTGATACATCATGGGTCAGCATGAAAAGGTGGGTGTAAATTGGAATATTTGATACATCATGGGTCAGCATGAAAAGGTGGGTGTAAATTGGAATATTTGACACATCATGGGTCAGCATGAAAAGGTTGGTGTAAATTGGAATATTTGACACATCATGAGTCAGCATGAAAAGGTGGGTGTAAATTGGAATATATTACCAGCCATCATATATATCATTGTAGAATTGAATCAAATGAGAAAAAAGACTTTACAGCTAATTTCCTAATGCTTGAGGGGTTAAACTTTGGAACACTTGTTTGCTCTATTTATATTGTTAATTTGTAAATAACAATGATATCTTCAAACAATATATATATGACGTTTTTCTGGTCCCCCAGTGTGTTGCATAACACAAGTTTCACTGTATTATTTTACACCAGCCTAATTTGGTTTATTTACCTGCTGCTGAAAATATTCTTGAGACCTACTCTCGACCCTGGTCTTAGTTGACTACGATTGAAAGTTTTCCTGTTGAAGGTCCATGGGTATGTGTTCTCTCTGGGCACTCCAGCTTCCAACACCAATTGAAGGGAATGTTGCTGCAAGTGATGTAATAACAAACTGTCGATCAATCTCAAAGCTAAATATTAATATTTTTTTCAAAATTTGTAGTTTCTTGGGAAAGAGAGGAGTAAAGGATGAAATTCAGACATTTGATGCTAGAAACATTAGTCCAGAAACCAGAAAAAGTGTAGAAGAAGTTTTAAGAAAGAGTAGCGCCTCGTTTGAAGCAAAGGTGAGTGAATCTGTAGAAGGTTAAACTGAATATTCTATCAGCAGAACCCAGGAATAAATTTATTAGTACTTATAGGTGCCAATTTTTTTCTCTTTTTTAAACATCAATGACAAAAGAAAATTAATATTATGTCTGACAATTAATGTTTATTTTTTGTGATGTTGTAGAATGCCAAGAGAGCATCAGTAGCAGCCGAGCCTTTAGCAATCTGGGTGAAGGCTAATGTCAAATTCTCCTATGTTCTTGAAAAGATTGGACCACTGGAAGCTGAACAAAATGAACTGAAAAGGTACGCTGAATAGGACTGCCATGATGTTTGTTATAAAATAACTCTTGAATAAACAAGAATATGATTTTGCTGAAAACTCAAATTTAATAATACTACCTAGAACTTAAGCTAACTAAACTAAAGATAGTTATTGTTATTCGAACAACATATATTTACCCAGGAATTATTTTTTGAACTTATCAAATTTGAAAATGTAATGTTACAATGAGCATAAAGCATGACACAACGAAATTATTTCTTAAACAGAAAACCATGAATAAGTGTTAAAAGGAGACAAAACAAACATTTCAAGTCATATTTTACAATCATTTTAATATTTATGAATTATTGAATATACATTTGCTTGTCATTGATGTCCATTATATATATATAGCTCAGTACTCCATAAAAGAAAGGTATAATCAAATCGCCTTCCTTGAAAATTGATATATCTATTAAAGGAATTTGGCAAAGGCACAGGGTAGAATGGACAAATTGAAGACAGCTTTAGATGAAGTAGATGCTAAAGTTGCCTCCCTTAGAAATAGATTTGAGACATTTACCAAAGAAGCTGCTGAGTTGAAAATAAAATTGGACAGAGAAAATGAAACCATCATTGCTGCTGAGACACTGGTGACCAAGTTAGATGGAGAATACCAGAGATGGAATCAGCAGGTATGTGGTCAAAGACTTTTTAAGAAAAGAATGAAAAGTAAAACAACAAAAATACTAAAATCTGAGGAAAGTTCAAAACGGAAAGACTGCAATCAAATGGCAAAATCAAAAGATCAAACCCATCAAACAAATGAAGATCAACTGTCATATTCCAGTCTTGGAGCAGGCATTTTCTTATGTAGAAAATGGTGGATTGAACATTAAGTACAAAAGTAACAAAACTTATGTACAGTACGAATATATTGTACATAGGGTTTTGTTCACAGGTTGGGACTTTTGAAAGAGCAGTTTAATTTTCGATGCATTTATTGTTTGCATTTTCACTGCCTTGTTCAATGCATTCAAATGGACTGTTAAATGTTTGCATACTGTGGATTCATTTATTTTTTGTTGGTACCAATTTTGATGGATTAAGCAAACTTTACATGTTTGTGGATATTTAATTTTGTTGTTTTGCCAAGTCTGTACACAAGACTAAAGAAAATTTGTTATTCATGAACGTTTCATTTTGTAGTTTACCTCAATCACCTGTACCCATGAAATTCACCAAAATTGGTATCCAACCAATAATAATAAATCCACATTAGTAAAATTATGACACTTACGAAAATTTCCCAAACTACAGAATGTTTAAGCACATCCTTTTATTAAACAAGCATCTATTGAACCATTCACTATTATTCTTCTGAATATTATAGTACTGTCAATATTATAGATTGACTTTGCGTGTTTGAACAGAGTATTTTTTTATCATAGGTTGGTGAGATGGCAGCAGAAATACAAGAACTTCCCAAGAAAGCTCTTCTAGGTGCTGGTTTCATCACGTACCTAGCTCAGGCTCCAGAGGATGTTAGGAGGAATTGTCTAAAGAGCTGGATGGAGGCTCTAACTGTGGAGGGTTTTGACATGAGAAGGTTCCTCAGCACAGAGAGTGAACAGCTGATTTGGAAGTCCGAGGGATTACCTTCAGATGACCTGTCTATGGAAAATGCATTGGTCATACTTCAGGTATAGAATGGATTTGAAATTAAACAATTAATTGTTAAAAGTTTCTTTAATTATTCTTTTTTAATTTGATATTTGTTATTATTGTTGTTTGATGTTTAAATTTAAGATAAAAATAATCTTGGTATGTCCAAAAGATGATACATTGAATATGCATGATTAAAAATAGAATACTAAAAATGCATGAAATATACATAAATTTGCATGGATGTTTGTCTTATTGCTTAAAATAATACTTTAATTGAAAAGATTGAATACTAGAGATGAAAATATCACTTAGACATTGCAGTGTCTTTGAAACAAGAAATTTTATATGTTTATAAAAAAAAATGTAACATTTAAATTTTGTTCCTTAGTTACAGGTAAATATTGCATGTAGTTTCAAAGATATTGACTATAACAAATTTATACTATTTATAGATATTTATAATGCTTTGTAACAACTTACATATAAATGGAATTTAATGTTTATTTTTTTTCTATTTCATATCTGGTTGGAATGGAAATACTGTTAGTTCAAAGGCACCATGCAAATATTGTTTGATTCAATTGACCTTTATAGATAAAAACTGAAAACTTATCATTTTGCCTGGTGTTTTTAGACTGACTGTAATAGATATTATAATGCTTTGATGTATAATTGTAATCAATAATTTCTAGATCAACTCTATAGAAGCTGGGGTAAGAATCGGTTTAAAAAGATGAGATATTTTTCCCGACACAAAATGCACCCTATTTTGTTTATCCATTTTCAGCTCCTAACAATGATTTTGTGCACATCTTTGTTTGATTGGTCACATATTTGTTTTTCTTTTCATCAAACTTTTGTTTTATAGGTGCAGTAGTTTGGTTTTTTTTCGTTTTTTTTGCCATCATGTTTTCCCTTACCTGTCTGTATATAAGATAAAATAACATTTGAAAAAGCGTCACTAGCTTGAATCTTACACCTGCACAATTTTGATTTATATAAGTATAATGTAGATCAAAGTTTGATGGGAGCATTAAACTTTTTTCAAAGAAATGAATAGTACCCACCTTTCAATTGCACATTGCTTGCTGCTTCAGCAATGATTTCACTGTTGAGAGTGTTCAGTTTTAGCTTTAATACAAGGTCAGCAGTTTAGCTTTTTGTCCCAAACTAGGAATGGCTGTGTTGCAAATTTAGCAAACAATTTTCTTTTGAGATATGAGGGTTGCTTTATGCTTTAATATAAATTTTGATAAAATTAAATTTTAAAAGTTTTTTTTGGGGTTCATTGTGGTGTTTTGTGTTTAACAATAAATTGAAACTGCTTGTACTTATGTACAAACTAAAAAAGTTCACCTGTAAATTACAGATTTAGATTTAACTTTGAAATTCAATACACATGCATTAATGCTTGATTTCACTTGCTGTAATTTTACAGGGAGGCATGGTAAGTTCACACAAATAGCATTTTCTGAATCTGATAGATCACATGACTCCAGATCAGCTTTATGATTGGTCTGTTTCAGTGATATATAAAACCCTCCCAATCAGCTTCTGTAATACAGTTGATAGATACTATTTCGCTAACATAATTATTAACTCTATCTGTTATGCTAGTTATGTTTATACTCTGGCTGAAAGTATATTTTTATTTAATGTAAAGTAGCTAGAAGTTACTAAATTACTAGAAAAATAATTTTAATCCTTTCAATTGTACATGTATTATATTATGGTAACAAGAATTAAATTAGTGCTTTGATAGTAGATTTGAACATATAGTTAGGTATTAATCAGCGTTTAGTATTTTGATTTAATGTAGCTAGGACAAGATGGGCAGGATAATATTATTATTTATATGTATCTTGTTGCTCCATAAATTATCCTACTGTTTCAATTCCGAACACAAATGTATATTATCAATACTTTCCAATTTTTAACAGGCAGTAGAAATATATTACTAGTATTCTGTAAGGTTAAGCTAAACATATCATACAAATAAAGTAGTTATGATAAAAGGCACTATTTATCCCCTGAAATTATAGAAATAGTTCAAAATTGGAGTTTCAAAAGTATGAAAGTTAATGATTTAAGAGTGATCAGAGATAATCTGAAAACTGGAAGTTTATATGATATCAATATGACAAATTTTTATTTTTTTACACACTTTTTTTGGCAAAATTAGAAATGAACTACAGCCTTATCAAAAATGTATTTTACCTTCAATAAGATCTTTGTATAGGACACCTTGTGACAAAATTTATTCTAATTCAAAGACCAATAAAGTGTCTTAATCATAACTTTTCATTTGTGGTGTACTTTTTCAATTGCTCATAGCTATGTGTGCAATCATTTCCAATGGATTTAAAGCAATCAAGGATAAAATGAATTGGATACTTTTTTGTGAGGAAAAAAGGTGTTAAAAGGTATTACACAGAGACAATTTCAATCAAAATTTAAAATACACTTTAGCTGCTATTAAGGATTTGTGTATGAAGTTAGCATTAGTTTGCTACCAAAACCTTTTGTTTCGAAATTTACGACAAAAAAAGTAAAATGATATTGTTAGTTTTAATTTACTGATTTTTTAAGTATTTAAGTTTCTATAATAAAGAGAAGTGTTTCATTACAGTTTTTTCTTGGATATTTTTTTTGTATTAAAGATTTAGGAAAAAATCATGAATGTTGAAATCTATGAAATGATGATGTTTTAAAAGGGTTTTAATTGTGTTGTGCAATTCCTTCAGTATATGTTTAATTTTATTTTAACAGAGTGCATTAAGACCCTTCCTTATAGATCCATCTTCCAGAGCCACAGAATGGCTGAAAACTCATTTGAAAGAAAACAGACTAGAAGTTATTAATCAACAGGTAAATACGGAAGTTGAACATCCTACAGTTAAATTCAAAACTAAAAACCTGAGTGTTGATAGGGCAGTGATCACTATCGACGAACTACTTAGACCACTCCTATCCTAAGGACCCGAAAAAATATTCCCGGTTATATATTTAGATATACAGAGCCCTTTGATAGCTATTTATGACATTGACCATATGAAATGTTCACTCTTTACTGTTCTATTGGCAAAAGCTGATTTAAGTATTTACAAGAATTTTTATTTAAAAACAACCTGTTATGACTTAATTAACTTACAACTTTGCTAGTATAATAATCTGATGGCAATAAAGGGTCGATATTAAGACACTGTATATTAAATATAAAAAAAAATTATGATTCAACAGAAATATAAGCAATTTGTTCAAAAAGAGAACTACAAGCTTGCTGTCTAAATATGGTGGATTTTGCATGTTTATCGGATGATATATATAAAGGAGATTATTTTATTGACTTGTATTTTCTTTGAAAACTGCAAGGCATCGAAATTTACTTTCAGGATGTATTTGTATTGATTTAAATCAAAGAGGTGCGTTTTGTTTTACAGGATGCTAATTTTTCCACCTCATTAGAACTTGCGGTGAGATTTGGTAAAACACTCATCATACAGGAAGTTGATGGGGTTGAGCCTGTGTTGTATCCGTTGTTGAGAGGAGACTTACATGCACAAGGTAAACAAAATATTCAAACATCAGATATTTCAACAGACATATAATTTCATATGACATCAGCTTAAATAACGTAAATAAAATCTTGCCATAAGAGCCATTTGCACAAGCTGGTTGTCAATGAAACTTACAACGTCGTCATAGGTAAAATATGGATAAACAGATTATCATTGGTCATCTCAATTTGATTGCTTTTTTCACTTTCACCGTTCTGGATCAAGCAGGAAAATCAATCTCATTGAGATAACCAACAATAATCTATAAATATCAACTCTTGTTATTGGATTTATGTAGTAATAGTAAACTCACTGAATGCCTGTTTATTATTATTTTGAAATTAGATATCTCGAGTTGATATCAACTTTTATTATACTTCACTTTAAAATGTCATATTTTGATTGGCTAAGACGAGGGTGTCAATTTACTCTATCACATGGCTGAGCGGGTGACAATTTTTGTCTCGCCTTGACAGAGTCAAAAAGCGACACATAGGTATGCTGTTTCCGGCGTCAGCAACGGCGATGGCGTCAACAATGTATTAGTTTGTGATTAGCTCAGTTTTATGGGGAACCACTAGTGGTATTTCAATGATAATTGGTATGCAGATGTATTACCATTGCCACATCTCATTGCCATGGAGATTTTTTGGCTCCGCCCCCTCAGTCATGGTCTATTGACTTTGAATGGTTTGCTTACTTTACATGTATTAGCTTGTGATTAGGTCAGTTTATGGAGATCCACTTGTGGTACGTCAATGATAATTGGTATGCAGATGTATAACCTTTGCCACATCTCATTGCCATGGAGATTTTTTGGCTCCGCCCCCTCAGTCATGGTCTATTGACTTTGCATGGTTCTTTACATGTATTACTTTGTGATTAGGTCAGTTTATGGAGATCCACTTGTGGTACGTCAATGATAATTGGTATGCAGATGTATTAGTATTGTCCGTCTCATTGCCATGGAGATTATTTGGCTCCGCCCCCTCAGTCATGGTCTATTGACTTTGATTGGTTTGCTTACATTACATGTGTTAGTTTGTGATTAGGTCAATTTATGGGGATCCACTTGTGGTAGGTCATTGATATTTGGTTTGCAATTGTATTAGCATTAATTGGCACAATTCATTGCCAAAATTACAAAAAGGCGAGACATATCTCTGTGATAACAGTTTATTTTTAATGTTACCCTCTCGTCTAGACCAATCAGAAATCGATAATTCAAAGAACAATGAATTGAATTTACATCAAGGAATTAAACAAAATGCTTAAGTTCTACGTTTTGACTCAGATTTTATTATCGACTGTTTAAATAAATAGAATAAAACATCTTGCTTGACTTTGGTTTTTTTTCTTTTAATGCCTGTAACGTTGTTATGAACGTGACGTCATAGAAAATACTTTTTTTTTAATTAAAATAAAAGTAATCTGTAAAATCCAATAATTAAAGGACATTCAGTATAATAAATTAAATAACACATAGCTGAGAGGGTGATAGAGCAGATTGGAACCCCTCGAAAAGGCATTGTCAACCTTGGCTTCGCTGCGGTTGACAATGTTTTTTCGGGGTACCAATCTGCTCTATCACCCTTTCAGCTATATTTTATTTATATAATATCCCATTCTCATTTGTTATGAAACCTTTAAGTATTCATCTTGCGTTAAAACTGAATGCTATTGAAAAAAAAATAATTTTATAATGTGAAATTAATGTTATGGTAAATCTCTTTAATAAAGCAAAATTATAACATAGTTTGTTATACGTGATCATAATTTGCTGCTCTTGATGATTGATGATGACATCTTAAATTTTTTTATTTATCTAAAATCTGACTTGTTTAGTTTTATTTAATTTTTAGTACAGTTTTTGCATGAATTTCCTTTGTTACAGGTCCCAGGTTTGTTGTACAGATAGGAGAGAAGACCATAGATTACAATGAGGAGTTCAGACTGTTCTTAACCACCAGAAATCCTCAGCCTGAGATCCCTCCAGATGCTGCCTCTGTCATCACTGAGGTTAACTTTACAACAACCAGGGCTGGTCTTACTGGACAGGTATGTAAAGTGTAATATTTGCACATGAAAAACCTTTTTAAATCTAAACTCTTAAAACATGACATAAAAGGCATATTCCTGCATCAGCTCCAAACTTCCATGCTACTTGCATATGTAAAGCAAAGTTAGATTTAGGCAAATTTCACTGTTTTTAAGTGGTTCAGTCCTAAGTTGGGACATTTTGTTTCATACTGCATTGTATGTACAAAATTATAAATATAACCAATAGTCACATTAGAAAATTTATCTGAATTTATGTTCCTTAAAATAAGCAACAGCTGGTAAATATACAGATACATTATATCTTCAATTTCAGATCTACCTCTCTTGTACAAAAGTATTATATAAAATAAATTAAGTTGTCTAATTGTTTGAATTAAATATTTTGTAGCTATTGGCCAATACTATTCAGCATGAGAAGCCAGAGTTAGAAGTTAGGAAGACCGACCTACTGAGGACGGAGGAAGATCTCAAGATACAACTGGCCAAGATGGAGGAATCCTTACTAGAGGTTAGTGTTAACATGGGCAAATAAAGGAAAATTATAGCTAGAAAAAAATAATGAATAAGTTATGATCTGTTCTGTATGTGACTTAACTTATTGTTCATGCATAGCCAAATGAAGAATAACAAAGATATCAAACTCAAAGGCATTTAAAAATGGAAAGAGCCTTTACAAATGGCAAAATCAAAAGCTCAAACACATCAAATGAATGAATAACAAATGTCTTGACTTGTCTTAGAAATACTAGAAAATCTTAAATGACAGTTAAATGCTGTAGGTTTTGTTTCACAATAGAATGAAACTTCACATGATTGAAAGAGATTTATGACAAGAATATTTAGTTTAATTGCTTAAATAGACACTTACATAGATATTTTAAAACTTATTATTTCATTTCAGGAATTAGCAAGTGCAAAAGGAAACATTTTAGAAAATAAAGAACTATTGGATTCCTTGAATAAGACCAAAGCCAGTAGTATAACTATTGCTGAATCTCTGTCTGAATCTGTCAGGCTGCAGGCATCACTTGATCAGGTAATACAGATGAAAATTTGGTTCATTTGAATTCTACAAGAATTGCTTTTACAACTAGTTAGACCATAATAATGTAATTGTTTGAGATTACAGTTACTCAAAGGTAATAGATTTCTATAACTTAAAACCATGTTTTATGTTAAAATTGAAAGAAATACTGAAAAATGACACTTTGGATGTGATATACAAGATGAAATTGATCTAATTGAATAGATGCTTATGATTTATTGCTACGTAAATATTAGGGAACAGTAAGGGACGACATCAAAAGTTCAATGTAGGATAAAAAACTTAATTCAGATAGTTTTTTAACTGACCCCCCTACCCCCCTCTTAACTTAATTTGGGAAAAATTGATTGACCCATAAAGATATATGTAAAATTGATGTAGGATAAACAAAACTTGCAGCAAGTTTAACCCCCCACCCCCAAACAATTTTTTAAGTTTTTTATCCTTCATTAATCTTTCGATGTCGTCCCTAAAACAATGCAATTTATTAGAACTAGTTCATGGACACAAATTATAGGAAACACTACAACATTAAATTATACATTCTTTTTGTTATTTGCATTGTTCTTTTAAGTATTGTTAACTTGAAAAAAAATCTGTTAATATTAATAAAATTATTTCAGGAACGTAACACTTACCTCCCCTTGGCAGAGAGTGGAAGTAAACTATATTTTGTCATCAGTGATTTGGCTAAGATCAACAACATGTACAGATTTAGTCTTGCTGCATTCCTCAGACTTTTCAACAGAGCTCTCACCGCTAAGCAGGTGAGGAAATCATTATCAATACTATTCTATATATTTCAATTTAATTCTGTACTTTTTGAAAGGAGGATATCAACATAATTTTTGAAAGTTTAGGAATGGTGTCATGTGGATTTCTTTTCCTGGGATAACAATTCTAATAGATTTTGGTGGTCAAGGTGAACCAGGAATTAAAATTTTCTGTGAAATAGAAATTTTCTAAAGGCTTGTACCCACATTTTGACAAAACCATGAAATCATCCAAGAAAAGACAATTTTTCATCGAACAACAAAAATTACTAGCTACAAAAATCAATGAATTCACAGTAAGTTAAATTAGAATGTTGACAATGGTTTAAAGACCATTTGTAGTAAAGTTCAATCATTGAATAGCAGGAACAAACAGTTAACAATAATAGCAGATACTTAGATTTTTTCTATATGGTGAATGAGCTGAAAAAAATATTCTTGAGTACAACTCAACAGCTTAATCTCATGTTTTTTCAGAAGCTTGAAAGTGATTAGTTGTAACATATGAGTGTTTTTGCATAAATTAGACTTCTATTTTCTGATTTTCGATACTTTGAATTACTATATGGATTATTTTAAGCTTGAAAATGCATACACCATCTTTATTTGTTTTCATAATATATACCTGTAGGATGGAGCTGGTACTGACCACAGGATTAAAGCCCTGTCACAGAGACTTAAGATGTTGGTCTATGAATATGTATGTAGATCATTGTTTAAAGCTGATAGACTTATGTTTGCCATGCACATGGTTCATGGAACAAGACCAGAGCTATTTCAGGAAAATGTAAGTAAAGAATGTTTAAACTGAATGTATGTTTTGTTCTAAGATTTATGGCTAAGTGCTTAAGTTAACATATATGTGTTTAGTAACTGATCATTTGTCTTATGAATTTGTTTAATATTTTAGACATTTTTAATTGTATGTTCATCGTGAAATGGCAATGCTATTTCACGTTCTTTCGTACAGTTACTCCCCCTCCTTTATGCCCCCTCTTCCATGATAAACATTTCAATCTTTTTTATTACAGGAATGGGAACACTTTACTGGAATGTTAGTAGCTGATGTGAAGTCTGATGGACAAAAAGGTGCTCCATCCTGGGTTGACCAGGAGAGAGGTCAAGCAGTGGCTAACTTCAGGGTAATTACCTTACTAACCTGCTGATATACAAACAGTTTAGAGACTGGATTTTTATTTCATAACAGCACTTTATTTAGTGCATTTTGATATTTATTTGGCAAAAAATACGTTCATTTTAACCTTAGAGATGAATATTCAATTCTGTCACCCACTGACGGTCAATAGATCAATAAATTGGCAATTAAAAACATATTAGCATGCACATATTAGCCTACAAGTTTATATAAAATGTATGTTAAATGATCAATATTTTGAATCAAATAAAAAGATTACATTTAGATTATATAAATTAATACTTTTTGGAGAATTTGAATATTTATATTTTACTATTTATAGAAAAGTAAAGGATATGGAGTATCCATACATGACATAAAATCATTTAATGCACACACAAAAAGAAAAACATCAAAAGTTAAGGAACAGTGCTTTTATTGCTCTTCTTCATCTTAAAATCACAGTGAGACCTTCAACACAGAGCAACAAAAAACTCTCACATCACTGCAAGTTTTAGATGGCCTCTTACACTATTTGTAGTCATGCTTGTATATTTATTTATAATTTATGTTTTCAGTCGAACTTCTCCCAGTTGTATTCCATATTTAATTTGGACGACTCCTCCATGTGGTCAAACTTCTCTCGCAGCAGTGAATGTGAGAATGAATTCCCATCAGCCATTGAAAAGAAGACATCTTTGTTCCAGCAGTTACTGGTTGTTCAAGCCTTCAGACCAGACAGGCTTCAAACAGCTATGGGTCACTTTGCCTGCAAGGCTCTAGGTATAAGAAATCTTTTTTCTTATAAAGTTATTAAAAAATCTAGGAACACTAAATACTTTTTGTTTATAGATATGAATAAGACAAACAAAAATAATCTTATGAAGTGAAACTATAACATATAAGTTTGTATTCTTGTCATGTAATTGTGAAAGCACTTTTGTATATATGTATAGAAGATGTGGTATGATTGCCAATGAGACAACTTTCCACAAGAGACCAAATGACTCAGAAATTAATAACTACCGGTCACAGTACAGCCTTCAACAATGAGCAAAACCCAATCCAAATAGTAAGCTTTGTAAGGCCCGGAAATGAAAATGTAAAACAATCGAGAACACCAATGGACTAATTTATATACAAAAAATGAACAAAAAACAAATATGTAGCACATATCCAAACGACAACTACTGAATAACAGGCTCCTGTCTGGTTAACATATTTTTTTCTTCCTTTGGTTTTTAAATAATTTTTATATGGGATAAAACTTCAATTTTAATATATTTAATAAAACCTGCAAGAATAAGTCTTTTTAATTAACTAATCTGTATCATCTTAGGTATGCAGGAACTATCGCCACCATCTGTGAATCTGAAGAAGTTGTTTGAAAGCGAGACAATTCCGAGTGAACCTATTCTGATTGTGATCTCCCCTGGTGCCGATCCTTCACAAGAATTACAAGACTTAGCAACCTCGACCATAGGCAGTGATAAATATCATCAGGTAGGATGTCTTTCCTGGTGTTGATCATTCTTAATATTAAGAAATGTCACCCACAACCATTATAACTTTCTGTGGATTCATTATTGTTTGTTGGATATCAATATTCATGGGTTTCCTAGGTACTGGTGATGTTGAGGTTAAAAGTATGATATTTTCGCTAATATAAACAAACACGTCTGTTCAGCCATAACTTTTAATAACAACTCAAAATAGCCCACAGCGACATCACTGTAGTCGGTGGTGTTGTCCATGGTAATAGATAATCTCATGAATGTCTTTATCCAGCTGTAATCTCGACAGGTTAACGAGAATTCAAATGTCCGCCCAATACCATATTTTCTTAAGCTATGCAGAGAATGGCAAAACCATGAAATCAAATATCCTAGAAAATTCAAGTTTTCCTCAATTCAGGAAAAATTGATACCCACGAAAATGAATGAATCCTCAGTATGCAGAACCCAGTAAAAATCTTAATATTGTAATACCTATATTTATCAATTGATTGTTATATTAAAGCAGGATACCATGCATGTTTTGACTTATACATGGTCTATCTTATCCTAAGTTCTAAAGAGAATTTGAGGCCTAGGTTTCCAAAGGGCGATCTCTTTTATCCATTGCTAAGTATTTGAGTTTAAACCTAGCTTGTGGCAAGATGCAGTCAACTTAGATCATAATTGACTTGGATTGCAAGTTTTACTGCAGAGTCTGATAGTTCTCTCCAGGTGCTGCTGCTTTCCCTCCAACAATATAAAATGGCCACAATGATATAGCCAAGTTGTCTGAAAGTGACATTAAACACCAACAATAAATCATTTTACTGAGAATTAATTTTAAATTGCACACGGAGTCAGGTGTCTTTCTGATTGTAAATGTAATCTCTGTTGCCACATCTTAAATTTAATTACTTTCACTGTGAGAATTTAATAGACAAACACTGAATAAATAAAATGATAAAAATTTCATTCCAGGTTGCTATGGGTCAAGGACAAGCAGATATTGCTATGCAGTTATTAAGAGAATGTTCACAAAATGGAGAATGGCTTTGTTTGAAAAATCTTCATTTAGTAACAGCCTGGCTTCCACAACTAGAAAAGGTAAGATTAGCATGAAGAAAACTTATCATCCATTAAATTATTGTCCTTCATATAAAATTTGATTGACTGTTTTGATTTTGTTTTTTATGAAGGCGTAAAACCTAATAGAAGATTTTAATTAAGACGACTGCTTTATTTCTGAATGTTTCCTATTAAATCTGTTTCAACATAGAAACATATTTTATATTTTCATCAATATTATTATTCCCGGCCCCCTCAGACATGATCCATTGACTTTGAAACTTTTGCAATGTTTACATGATGAAGTTTGTGATAAGGTCAGTTTAACAGGAATTGATAAAAGTTTTACGTAGTTAACATATTAGTTTGTGATAAAGTCATTTTTAAGAGGAACCACTTGTGGAAAGTCAATGTGATTTAGTTTTTAGTTGTATTATTATAGTTATTAAAGGTTCCAGGATTATAATTTAGTACGGCAGACACACGTTTCGTCTTCATAAGACTCATCAGTGACGCTCATGTTAAAATATTTATAAAGCCAAACAAGTACAAAGTTGAAGAGCATTGAGGATCCAAAATTCCAAAAAGTTGTGCCAAATACGGCCCAGGTAATCTATGCCTGGGATAAGAAAATCCTTAGTTTTTCGAAAAATTCAAAGTTTAGTAAACAGGAAATTTATAAAAATGACTATATTATTGATATTCATGTCAACACCGAAGTATTGACTACTGGGCTGGTGATACCCTCAGGGACGAAACGTCCACCAGCAGTGGCATCGACCCAGTGGTGTAAATAGTTATCAAAGGTACCAGGATTATAATTTAGCACTCCAGATGCGCGTTTCGTCTACATAAGACTCATCAGTGATGCTCATGTTTAAATATTTATAAAGCCAAAAAAGTAGTTGAAGAGCATTGAGGATCCAAAATTCCAAAAAGTTGTGCCAAATACGGCTAAGGTAATCTATGCCTGGGATTAGAAAATCCTTAGTTATCATTGTCACACCTCATTTCCATGGAGACTATTGGTTCACCCCTCAGTACTGGTAGTTAGTTTTGAAATTTTGCATAGTTATCATATTAAAATGTTTCAATGTGAATTTCAATATTTGCACTATACTGTAAATTGCACACAGAAGGGACATCTTTATGTTAGTTTTAAAGTAATAAGCACCTTTTTTTAAAGTTTTTCTTAGCATATATGTATATATACATAACAAAACATCTATAAACTTATTAATTCAGGAAATTAACACATTGAAACAACATGAGGACTTTAGACTGTGGATGACAGCTGAAGTACATCCTAAGTTCCCTACTATTCTCCTGCAGAGCAGTTTAAAGGTTACTTATGAGGTAAGTACGTTAGAGATATTGTCAATGTAAATAAAGGGTTTAAACGTTTTATATGAATGCATACATGTTTATCTACTGATCTAAGAGGCTTATATTTCTTCTAATAGGGTTAATGTTTTTAAAGAAAAGGGAGCACCCAGACAACAAATGGAAAGCTCTAACCATTTGAATAAAAGATTTAATAACTTGGTTTTAGATAAAGGAAAACACACATTTCAAAGTTAAAAAAAAATTGTGTGTTCTTGATTATTAAATTCATTTTTTTTTGTTTTCATTTATTTGCCCCACCACATCGAATTTATTTCCTAATTCTTTACATTTCTAGGCCCCACCAGGACTGAAGAGAAATTTGATGAGAACTTATGAATCGTGGAGTCCAGAGTATGTCAGTAAGACAGGCAATGTTGTCAGATCTCAGGCATTGTTTGCTTTAGCTTGGTTCCATGCTGTTGTACAAGAAAGAAGAATGTACATTCCACAGGTATAGTGTCCAGTTTTGTCCAGTATAAAATGGACTTGTGATAAGTTGACTTGAGTTTGACATAAAGCTAATTCTTCATTTTATAATCTCTCATATATTCAAGAAGGTTCTTCTTGATAATAAAACTAAACAAGAATTAAATCTGGTTATTTCAATAGTCCAGAAAAACAATGCAATGTTTTCAATGAATTATCTCTCAGGATAAAACTGATTTACATTCCAATTTCCAGCAATCACATGCTGGATTTGTGCAAAATTACAGCTAAGACATACCTTATATTAAAATTGTATTCAGACATCATTTTTAACTGATTTTTTTTTCAATTTCTCTTATACATAGAGGTATAAAAAATTTACCTTATCATATATTGCTTTACACAAGGATTTTTGCAAATGCTTAAAAATATGTCTTTCTCTTTCAGGGTTGGACTAAGTTTTATGAGTTTTCTTTATCTGACTTGAGAGCAGGTGCAGATATCATTGATAGATTATGTAAATCTGGTAAGTAATAATTGTTGGCATATGTGCAGAGAGTGCTTTGGAATTTTAAATGAATTGATTACTTCTAAATGAATTTAAATATTAAAAGTTTAAATGTAATAAAATGTTTGAATCAATAAAATTTGCATTATAATTCAATTTATTGATTTTCTCAGTAAAATTTGTTTTAAGTGAAATACTTGAATGTGAAAAAAGTTATACAGATGCTAATTTAAGTTTTAGATGGTTTTTGATGTTAATATATTAACAACAAAAATGTAGCTTACTATTTTTAGTCAACATCAGGAGTTTGAAGAAGAAAATATAAAATGAACAACTCCAGCAAGAGACCCATGATTGGACTCTTGAATTGTAAATTTTCTTTTCATTTAATTTAGAGCTTACATGCACAATAATAATGTATTAATAAATTTGATATTTCTAGGTTCTGAAGTACAATGGCAGTTTGTTCATGGTTTGTATGAGTTTGCTATCTATGGAGGAAGGGTAGATAATCCATTTGATCTAAGAGTGATGGTGTCTTACCTTAAACAGTTCTTTGATGGAAGTGTTTTATCCAGCCAATCCAGGAACAAACGTCTTGGAGCACTCAAACTTCCATCATCTACTAACTATAGGGTATGTTTTTACAATTTGACATGTAAAGCTAAATTTATATTAAATCTAGATTTAGCTCATAGTTTAAATGAGAACCAGCTCACTTAAAGTTATCATTTTTTTTTAAATATGGAAAAAAATTGATTTCACATGATGTTGATCATTTATATTATTCAGATACACTTTAATGTCCATAATCTCATTGATTACCAGGTCAATGTGTCTAGAGTAGCAGTTTATAGTTTATTTAAACACTACTAATAAGTTTTAGAAAGACATTTTTTGAACAGTTGCATTAGAATGGCAGTAACAATATTTTTTTTAAAAGTTTCTTGTGCCTTGTTTGTTTCCAGTATACTACATTTTTGCCATCAATTTCGTAGTTGATGACAGATAATCTTCCAAATGTGATACAGAAATAAAGACCTAGTCCAAGGTACAACCTTCAAATATAAACGGTAAAACAACCAAAACTTTTAAAGAATACAATGAAAAAGCTTAATGTCTTAAATTAGTAACCCAATATTTCAACCTCAACTGCTCTGTCTAGGATTGTTGAAAGAGAAGTGGTTCATAAGTAAAGACTTACTTGATAGATTTACAATATTAGAATGTTATGTGTAATTTATACTTTATATATTTTCAGGATTATATTGATGCTATAGAAGAACTACCAGAGTTTGATAAGCCATCTTACTTTGGTTTACCAGAGAATATAGAAAGATCTGCCCAGCGTATTGTTAGTTCACAAGTTATATCACAACTGAAGGTTCTACAGAGAGCTGATGTTAAAGCCAGCAAGTTTGATAAGGAAGTCTGGGCTAATGAACTAGGACCTGTACTGAATCTGTGGAAGAAATTGAATTCTGTAAGTATATTGTATTATTTTAAACCTCCATTGTGGGAGATTTGTTGCAGAACCTATTTCATGTTGTTTTCTTCAACATTTTATTTTAATTTTCATATGAGTAATTCTTACAATTCATATTCTAATAAGTCCAATCATTATTCACCCTTTAAAACATGTCATAATGATTGGGTGCTGTTTATTGTGTAAACCAAGAATGCTTTCATAATTATTTATTTGACTTCTTCCTATGATTTAAAGGTGAAAAAGGTAGAAATTATTCATTAGTGGGAGAACACTGTCAGATGACTGATATGCAGATAGAAATTTCCCCCCAAAAGATAAAGTACTGGTAGTTTTTTCTCCAATCTCTGGGGTGCAAAGTAGGCATGGTATCCTAAAGACACATATTCTTCTTAAAAGAGTAATATATTTATTATTTATCTTTTAGTGTAACTGTGATGTCATGTATTTATACACTATATCTTGTCTTTCAAACTACAGTAAAACCTGACTAAACCGAACCCTTTCGGGACATGAGATGTTGTTCGGTTTTGGCAGGTATTCGGCTTCATCAGGTTCACAATGCATAAAATGTGATATGATTGGTCTTCAAAACAAGTTTGGATTAGACGGGTTTACGGTTTATTCAGGGTTGGTTTAATCAGGTTTCACTGTAGTTGATTTATTAAACATGTGATGTATCAAAGTATACAAATTTTGTACTTTTAGGGAGCAAACGTAATCCAAGCCAGAGTTTCCCCACCATCTGACAAGACAGGACAGGAACTGCCTGTTGTATCATTCATCAAGTTAGAATATTATAATGCTATTAAACTGGTACAAAGTATTCATCAGTCCCTAGCATCACTCAGTAAGATCATCAGGGGAACCATGTTATTGACATCAGAGGCACAAAAGCTAGCAGCTGCATTACTTCACCAAGAGGTTGGTATTAGTATGGATTACATCTGCTCTGATAATTAAGTTTTACCACTTGCATTTAAAGCCCAGTTTTTTATCTTGATGATATATTTGATTATTGTACTTAAATATAAAACAGATAATATCATTATAGTAGCTCTACTTTTATTATTTATTTATGTCATACATTTATAGTATGTGATCATCATCCCCTACCTAAAAAAACTTTAAAACAAAAACAAAAACAAAAAAAACTAAAAATATAATACTATGCCATAATACAGGACATTATTTATTCATAAATTTTATGCCATATTGAAGAAGAACTCTAAGGATATCTTTCATGCTCATGTCTTTGATATTGAGTTCTATTTATATTTCAGACTCCCCTAACATGGTTAAGTAATTGGGATGGACCAGAAGACCCCATACAGTACCTACGTGGACTAGTGTCTAGAGCTATAGCCATACAGACCTGGGTAGACAAGGCTACACATAATACCATACTGAGAGATACATTAGATCTATCAGAACTATTCCATCCTGATACATTTATAAATGCATTGAGACAACAAACTGCAAGGTGGGTCTATTATCTTTCAGAGATAGTTTTTGAAAAGTCAGTAATATCTTAAATGCAATTATGTGACAGACACAGGTTAGATATACCTAAATCAGCATTATGAAAAGGATTTGTTGTATTCTTGAAAGAACAGATGCCTTAGTTTACAGATAGATTTCCAGAACATTTCATGCATATTCTTGTGTTAGTTATGGTATTCCTTTGTATTCAAACTTAAAATTCTAAAAGGTCAACGCTTCTACTATCCTATGAAATTACTAAAAGAAGCATTCAATACTTATAATTAATACCCTTTTTTTTCTAGGATTATGAAAATATTATTATACGACCGCAATTTTTTTTTTTATCAAGTTTTCTTTTATTTACCTGTGTACTTTATTGTAGAAGCTCGTATCATCATGAATGTTACATTTCATTTTGAAATGAAGGTAAAATTCAAAATGACGCGTGATTACTGTTAGTCAATCAAAAAATAATTTATTATAATAAAACATACATGTAATGTAATTATATACTATTATTGATGCCTAACATCTTCGTGTTGTTCATTAAACTTGAGAATATAGTTGCTACTAATTTAACTTGTTCTTTTAATTTTCACAGAGAGTTAGGTGTATCTATGGACAGTTTGAAGTTTGGTGCCAGCTGGAAAGGGTCTATTCAGGGAGCTAAGATCCAGGTTAGAATTGGAGGACTTCTGATGGAAGGATGTAGTTTTGATGGTTCCAGACTGTCAGAGAATCAGAGAGATTCTCCCAGTGTATCAGGAATCCCACCTTGTGTTATTGGGTGGATACCTAAGGTAATTATCACACTTTCTGGTAAATGAATCCATTCTTGTTTAAAATGCCTCAAAATCTAAGCTCTGCTTGAAGCAGTCAAAATGGTCACTGAGAAATGTTTGAACTATTTTGTATCAGTTTAACTTGTGAATATACTGAATAAACTTTAATATAGTCCTGAAAAACAGTTTGCTAATAAATTATTTGTTAAGAACACTGTAAAACTATGGCAGCAAAAACTTTGAAATTTTGAGAAAAAAACGTTAGGTAAAATGATGTAACAACATGTTATTGCTTTAATGGTGCTAAATGAATGCAACCACCAAAACAATAAATGGAGATAAATTCTCATGACAAAAGTGAACTAGGGTCAGAAATAGATCAAGGAGCTGAATGAACCAAAATCTAATTTAATTATTCAAACTACAAAATGAAAATAACACTGTAAATTTTGTGGGTCTGAAGCTTGCTTTTCTTGATTTGCATTTGTAGGATTGGTTAAAAACAAACATTTAATAACCAAGAAAGTATAAAAAAAAAAATTATTAGAAAGTATTTGGTGTTTTTAGAGAAACTTCTTTTAAATGTGAATTCTTTTTTCCAGGATTCTCCAGATGCGTACAGTTTGGATGACACTATCTCTATACCTATCTACACCAGTAATGAGCGTGATCGTATCGTCGCTAAAATGGAGGTACCATGCGGTGGAAATAAAAATGTCTGGCTGCAGTGTGGTGCTGCCCTCTTCCTTAAAACTCAGTAATTGAACTGCTTTTATTTTAGACATAAGAAATACAATTATTATGTTGCATATCCTGTTTAGTTAGAGTGATATTGTGCTGTTATGTATTTATTTATTTATTATTTGTTTGCTGTTAGAATTTGGTTGTAATTCACCAATCACTGTTATTTTCACATTGCTAGATTGCTTTATGTACAAAATAAGTCATATTTATAAATTGGCTTTCAGATATCAAAATTTATAAAAGATGGATGTATTATTTCAGTATGAGTACATCGCTATATTTGAATTATATATATGAAATGAAACTGACATGTGTATCCTTAAAATAGTTAACTATTTATAAAACGAGTAAAATATTTATGAATTGGCTTTAAAGATATAAAAATCATTTAAGAATGACTATTAAAACTTTGTATTGTTATGATCTTTGCTTTATTCAATGATATATAGAAAATGAAATATAAAGCACGATAGGAAGAAACTATATTTTTATGACAATTTATTAAAATCGTTGTTATATGATAAGGTCCGTCCATGGAATAGTCTGTGATTCTTTGTTATATTTTAAATCAAATTTTTTGAATATGAGTCTTAGTTATAAGTCTTATTTCTTATAGTCAGATATGAGATATTAAATTATGCACGTAATTTGTTTTGTTTTTGTCATTCTCCAGAAACCTAGACATTATAGCAATGATAAATTCCTGAAGTATTGTCACAGTGTATTATTAGAAAAAAACATTTTAATTAAGGAATGAAGAAATAACATCCAAATTGTGATGCACACTGAATAACCCAAGTAGCCGGTTGTTTTAAAATGTGCACCACATTTTTAGCTCACCTGTCCCGAAGGGACAAGTGAGCTTATGCCATCACTTGGCATCCGTCGTCGTCCGTCGTCTGTCGTCTGTCGTCGTAAACTATTTCAAGAATCTTCTCCTCTGAAACTACTGGGCCAAATACTTTCAAACTTTAGTTGAATGTTCCTTAGGGTATATAATTTATAAATTGTATCCGAAGTTTTGATCTATCAACAAACATGGTCGCCATTGCTAAAAATAGAACATAGGGGTCAAATGCAGTTTTTGGCTTATAACTCAAAAACCAAGGCATTTAGAGCAAATCTGACGTTGGGTAATATTGTTTACCAGGTCAATTTCTATCTGCCCTGAAATTTTCAGATGAATCAGACAACCTGTTGTTGGGTTGCTGCCCCTGAATTGGTAATTTTAAGGAAATTTTGCTGTTTTTGGTTATTATCTTGAATATTATTATAGATAGAGATAAACTGTAAACAGGAATACTGTTCAGCAAAGTAAGATTTACAAATAAGTCAACATGACGGAAATGGTCAGTTGACCCCTTTAGGAGTAATTGCCCTTTATAGTCAAATTTTTAACCATTTTTCGTAAATCTTAGTAATCTTTTACAAAAATCTTCTCCTCTGAAACTACTGGGCCAAATACTTCCAAACTTTAACTGAATGTTCCTTAGGGTATCTAGTTTGTAAATTGTATCCGAAGTTATGATCTATCAACAAACATGGTCGCCATTGCTAAAAATAGAACATAGGGGTCAAATGCAGTTTTTGGCTTATAACTCAAAAACCAAAGCATTTAGAGCAAATCTGACAGGGGTAATATTGTTTATCAGGTCAAGATCTATCTGCCCTGAAATTTTCAGATGAATCAGACAACCCGTTGTTGGGTTGCTGCCCCTGAATTGGTAATTTTAAGGAAATTTTGCTGTTTTTGGTTATTATCTTGAATATTATTATAGATAGAGATAAACTGTAAACAGGAATAATGTTCAGCAAAGTAAGATTTACAAATAAGTCAACATGACGGAAATGGTCAGTTGACCCTTTAGGAGTTATTGCCCTTTATAGTCAATTTTTA
Organism: Mytilus edulis; assembly: GCA_019925275.1. Taxonomy (NCBI): domain Eukaryota; kingdom Metazoa; phylum Mollusca; class Bivalvia; order Mytilida; family Mytilidae; genus Mytilus; species Mytilus edulis. Next base: position 63,071,098 of record CM034361.1, read on the forward strand.
ACCATTTTTCGTAAATCTTAGTAATTTTTTACAAAAATCTTCTCCTCTGAAACTACTGGGCCAAATACTTCCAAACTTTAATTGAATGTTCCTTAGGGTATCTAGTTTGTAAATTGTATCCGAAGTTATGATCTATCAACAAACATGGTCGCCATTGCTAAAAATAGAACATAGGGGTCAAATGCAGTTTTTGGCTTATAACTCAAAAACCAAAGCATTTAGAGCAAATCTGACGTTGGGTAACATTGTTTACCAGGTCAATTTCTATCTGCCCTGAAATTTTCAGATGAATCAGACAACCTGTTGTTGGGTTGCTGCCCCTGAATTGGTAATTTTAAGGAAATTTTGCTGTTTTTGGTTATTATCTTGAATATTATTATAGATAGAGATAAACTGTAAACAGGAATACTGTTCAGCAAAGTAAGATTTACAAATAAGTCAACATGACGGAAATGGTCAGTTGACCCCTTTAGGAGTAATTGCCCTTTATAGTCAAATTTTTAACCATTTTTCGTAAATCTTAGTAATCTTTTACAAAAATCTTCTCCTCTGAAACTACTGGGCCAAATACTTCCAAACTTTAACTGAATGTTCCTTAGGGTATCTAGTTTGTAAATTGTATCCGAAGTTTTGATCTATCAACAAACATGGTCGCCATTGCTAAAAATAGAACATAGGGGTCAAATGCAGTTTTTGGCTTATAACTCAAAAACCAAAGCATTTAGAGCAAATCTGACGTGGGTAATATTGTTTATCAGGTCAATTTCTATCTGCCCTGAAATTTACAGATGAATCAGACAACCTGTTGTTGGGTTGCTGCCCCTGAATTGATAATTTTAAGGAAATTTTGCTGTTTTTGTTTTTTATCTTGAATATAATTATAGATAGAAATAAACTGTAAACAGCAATAATGTTCAGCAAAGTAAGATCTTCAATTAAGTCAATTTGACCAAAATTGTCAATTGACCCCTTAAGGAGTTATTGCCCTTTAAAGACTTTTTTCACAATTTGTTCATCATGTTGACTTACTTTAAAAAATCTTCTCCTTTGAAACTGCTGTATCAATTTCAGCCAAACTTAGGCTAAATGAGTTTCAGAGTATCTAGTATAAATTTTATATTTTATTTCCTTGTATGTCAAGAAACATAGCTCCTATGGCTAAAATAGAACATACATGTAGGAGAAAATGATTATTTTTTTTGGCTTTTGAAGAAAATAGGACGATCCAAAAAACATTTAAATAAATTGAAAAGCCAAAATAATCATTGATGAGAGATTTAACCAAAAGAATTAAGGTGAGCGATTCAGGCTCTTGAGAGCCTCTTGTTTATGTTATTTTGAATAGACAGAAAAAATATTACAGTCATTCCTTATAATTTAATCCTAAATTTCATTTTAAGCCAGATTAAATCATGAAAAAATGTTGGTGACGTCACGGTCACATGACAGAATTATTTCTATGAGCTGATAGACAAAACATAGTTAGCCAATCAATGGATGTGTAACATCCAAAATTAAATTATTAGGAAGTGTAGTTTTTTTTTAAATTTTAAATTAATCTTACAAACAAGCATGCACCAGAAAATATTCATAAAAAAGTGGAAGTAATTTTGTATTTAGTGAAGAAGAGTAAAGGTAGTATGAAAGTTTTATATTTAATTATAATCACAAAGGTTTTCAAGAGTATATAATTTGGTCACCTGGACTTTTATCTAGAGTAAAAACCTATTCTAAAGGTTGGGAAGTGCAAGATGTATATTCAAATACACAGGCAATATCATGTAAGGTTGGATGCATAAAACTAATTGAGGGGTCTATGGCTTTCCAATTGCAAGACAATTGTTTGTCTTTAGTATTCTGTTCTTCCAACTGGAGAGCAAACCTATCGTATTTATTTGTTCTCTTCCTTAATATGCATGTAATATTTTCAACAGTACAATTTATAGTAGCAAATAACAATAGATCTATCAGTATTATTGTGTAACCCGACAGTAAAACTGTCATATAGGAACAGTTCTGTCATCTGCATTTTTGTCACAACAACACCTTTCAGGTTGCATTTCTGTAAATATTGACAAAGCAATTTCCCTTAGGAACTCCTTTTACGGCTATAACTGTACCACTTTTACTATGAAGTTTAGAACAAAAATCTTATCCTAGAATTGAAAGTTCATATGCACTACAATTTTTTTCACAGGTCAAAATATAGGGCTGTGCGGCATATTTTCAACGTTTATATGCCCTGAACTTCTCAGAGTTGAAACTAACACTAATTTCTTTAACTACCCCTACCTCGAATAAAGGTTTACCACAGATTTCAATGTAAACAATATGCACAAGTATATTTACTGGTAACATTCCCAAGTTATGTCTCTATGAGATGGAACACAGAGCATAACTGGGAACCACTATTAAAACAAAATTAATTTTCTATGAATATTCTAGATCTCCCCAATAGAGGCGAGGTTTGAGAAACAGCTGTATTTACAAAGTGCAACCTATATGTCCCTTAAAAATGGAGCTTATAGTAAATTAATTCATTTGTTGACCACTTTCTAGTTTTGTGTGTCCAAGGCAGATGGTATCTTGATGATATCTTGAAAATTTCTTGCTTGATAGGAATAATACTAACACTATCAAAGATGGATAATATGTAAGAATACGAGGCCAGTTTATTTTTGGAGCATTAGAAAGCTGAATTTCGCTGTTACTAAAATAGAAGGAAAACTTGTTTCTGAATAACTTTTAGTTTCATTTAATTGATTTGAATTAAAGCTTTACCGATAAAATATATCGGAAAGGAGAAGAACCCTCTTTGTGAAGGGGTAGCATTTGTTCAAGAATCAAGGACACTGTTACTATAATATATATTTAAACGTTGGTGCCAGGCTGGTACCTGAACCAAAGGGCCATTTGATATATAGCCATCAATTAGCATCGCTCATCGTCTGTCATTGAAAACCTTTAAAATATCTCCTTCTTAAAACAAACCAAATGTTAGCTATCTTTACCTCAACGTTTCTCAGAGAACATTATTTAAACAGTGTGTCCAGTTTTTAATCCATAAGAAAGTACTGCCACTGTCGCTAAATTTGACATCGGATAAAACTGATGGATTTACCTGAATAACTGAGCATAGCTGACATTGTTTGAATGATTAGCATGTTCTATCTACATATATATTTACAATGACATTTCTATTAAAAGCGAACTACACAATTTAAAGTGGTCCCGAAATATTCTTTTTTTTAACTGTTCAAGATAGAAAGATACTTAGATTGCTAAAAATAACAAGAGCAATACGATCTACAAATAAGTCAGATAATCTTATATCGTCAATAGACAGTTTAAAGGAATACTAGTTGTTTCCCCTAAAAACACTTTTTAACTCTGTGCAGGAGCTATAAAAGGTATAAAGAAATAGTATAAAGCTTAAAAAATCATAATGCCAAAATAGTTTTAAACTGATCGCCATTTGATTTTGTTTCTTAAGAAAATTTCAATGGCTTAACATTTGCCAAATCCTCTCAATATTGCAATTTTGAGTTGTGTTACGCGAATTCAAATGTGATTGCATTTTTCAGCAATACGCCGTCATGTTTTGTATCATGACTGTTTTTATAGATAATACATTTGATGTGACACACCTTCCTTCTAGAGAGTTGTTTCATTAATCAGTGATGAACAAATCTATATTTGGATATCTATAATATCCATAATTCACAGCTTTTACACCCAGATGGCATTCGTTTGTATTAATGTGTACACATCTTTAAACCACATTTTCTTTTTTATATAAACACATTACCATGATTTTTCCACTTCATATTCCATAATTGTAAATAATAGATTGTTCATTGTAAATGACTTTTGTCTAGCCTGCGACATTCGTCACAGAAAGCTCGACAGGGATAGTGAACCGGTTAGCTAACTTCTTAAAATAAATCTTAATATTTAAGAAGGTGGAAGACCTGGTACTTCATAATTTGTATAAATATGCCCAATGTTACGAAGTTTCCGCCTGTCAAATGTCCATTGTCCTTGATCTCATTTTCGTGGTACAGTGACTACTTGAAAAAAAAGTTCAGATTTTTTGTAATGTAAATTAAATAGGATAACTATATTTGGTAGATGCGTACCTTGCAAGGTCTGCATGTCCGTCAGACAGTTTTCACTTGACCTAGACCTCATTTCATGGATTAGCGAACAAGGTAAAGTCTTGGTGGTCAAGTCAATATCTCAGATACTATAAACAATATGCATATTGAAGAACTGTAAGGTGTACATGTCCAACTGGCAGGTGTCATATTACCTTGACCTGATTTTCATGGTTCAGTGGTTATATTAAGTTTTTGTGTTTTGGTCTGGTTTTTTATACTGTATGCAATAGGTCTACTATATTTAGTGTATGGAATGATTGTAAGGTGTACATGTCTAGCTGGCATGTGTCATCTTACCTTAACCTCATTTTCATGGTTCAGGGATCAAAGTTAAGCTTTTGAGTTTTGGTCTTTTTTCTTATACTATATGCAACTACATTCGATGTGTGCACACTTGTTTTAAGTAGTTTCAATTATAATAGCACCGCCTTGAATATAATAATAACATTTTCGGTAATCTAAATTGATGAAATTTGATTGCATTTACAAAGATGCGGAAAAAATTTTCGTCAACACTTTCCTACCAACTGCAGGATAACCCCGTCGTTTGGGGACATGTAAAAGAGAGGCGAAAGATACCAGAGGAACACTCAGACTCATAAGTCGAAAATAAACTGACAACGTCATGGCTAAAAAGAAAAGGCAACAATTAACAGAAAAAAAACATAGAAAGCTAAAGACTGAGCAACATGAACCCCTAAAAAAGCGCATTTTAAAAGGTTTAAAAAGAACAAAAGAGAATTCAGTTCAAAAACAACTATTTTAAAAGAAAATATCTTCAAACCACTTGAAATAAGAAGTTCAAGGTCTTCTTTGAATAGGCATATATTAAAGGCACTGGCTACGGTTACATGGAAATGTAACAATAATAAAATTATTATTGTTGCATTGGAGACTAAATGCCGGAATGCATGGTTAGGTAACTTTTCAGGACCTGTTTAATTACGAATGTAACAATAATTATTGAGGCTACGGTTACATTGCGTTATTGTTACATGAAAAAAAGCAATGTACGATGGGACTAGTAATATGTACTAAATAATAAAAGTTGAGGACATTTATTACATACATTTATAACATACAATTTATTTACTGTAATTTTTTATTTACAATGAAAATTTCTACAAATCTAGTAAGTTGTTTTTAAAGTCCGACACATTTTTGATGAATTAAATTACGTCCTCCACGGATACGTGTACATACAAAATTTCTTAGTATTTAAGTTACAGTTAGCAAACTTTGCTTTTGATTATCAATTTGCGTCAAGTTATAAAGCTGTATGAAATGTATGTCTTGAAATTGTTTCAGTTTCGTTTAAAACGCATCCCAAGTTTTTTCACCATAAACAAAATTGGTCCAAAGTATAATGACAGTAATAAGAGTAGGTGTGCAGTTAAATTCTTTAAAAAAGTGAAACCATTGAACTATATTTACCGCCTTTGACAGTCACAGTCCTAATCTTGAGTAGTATCTTTAAGAACATCAAAACCATTAATACGTAGTAAACCTATTCAAGTTGTACACCATTTGTTGAATAAAAATATTTTATTATTTATCAGTATTAAATTACTAGTATTGTTTAGTACATATTAAAGAATGAAGCAATACAACTATAGAAGATTTAAGTTTAATCAATCTAGCGTATATTTCATGTAACAATAACGTAATGTAACTGTAGCCTCAGTAATTATTGTTACATTTGTAATTAATCGGTTCCTCACCCAACTTTGCATTCCGGCAATTAGTCTCCAATGTAACAATAATATTTTTATTATTGTTACATTTCCATGTAACCGTAGCCAGTGCCTATATTAAAACTACTGCATGGACTGCAGAGATAGTAAGAAGGCATGTTACTTGTATTATTAAATATATTTCGTTTTATACAGCAGTTGCAAAGCACGATGTTCATTTTATTTTCAATTAATGTAAGGCAAAGTAAAAATATATTGCTCCAATCATTTTAAAACAATTGTGAAATTTACAATGATTTTTTAACATTTTGGTTAACACTTGTAGAAATATACAGCAAAAATAAAAAAATAAAAAAGTATTTTGCTCTAAAAAAAAAGAAATTAGTATGAGATGAGAATCTGTTATTTTTTTTATTATGGCCTTACTGTAAACTGCCAGAAAACCTGTTTAAGAAGTAAAAATACCGAAATCCTAATGAAATCCAAACCGAAAGTCCTTTGCCAAATGCAAAATCAAACCGTCAAACACATCAAACGTATGGAAAACAACTGTCATATCCCTGACTCTGTACATTTACTTATGTAGAAAATGGTGGATTGAAGAACGTATCCATTGGTAGAATTACTTACTGGTTTGAATTAAATTAAATGATTGGCATGTAAAAGACTATGTCTATGCTACTGAATGATCAAACTAGTACCAAATGGTTAAACTTGATTTCTTTTGAAGACTTCACCATATGTTTACACAAAATTCCTGCTCACACGAAAAGAGCAAAAGAAACTCGTTGACTCAAAACGAAAGATCACTGATGAACGAAAGAAACCATTTATGGAGACAAAAATAGGTACTGTTATGGAGGTTTTCCTTGATTTTACATGTAAGTTTTACCATAACTATATTTAAGCAATCTCGAAAGGAACGAAGAGCTAGACGCTGTGCACATTCACTAATTATCACATTGTATTATTTTTAGTTTTCATTTACATTTGAAGTTGCAAACTTGCATTCAAACGTTCTCGTTCTTAATACTCAAAACAATGACGATGAGAATTTAAAACAAGATAAATGTTTGTTATTTGATGCATGTTCTTAAGTGTATGTTCTTGTTCATTGGCAATCATACCACATTTTCTAAGATAATCCGCATGTAACAGGCTACTGAACTATTAAACTAGTACCACATCCCGATGACGCAATTCATGATGTATTTTATTTAGTCTGATTCTGTCTTACGCTAATAAAGTAAGGTTATAAGTTCTTATTCTTATCAGAATGCAAATCTGTGTCTAAGTTAATGGAATATTTCAAATGTTCAAAGTAAAAACACAAAAATACGAAATTTCAAGGAAAATTTAAAAAGGAAAGTCCCTAAACTAATGGCAAAATCAAAAACCCAAACACATCAAACGAATGATGAACGAAAGAAACAATTTATGCAGACACCATTTTTTCTTAAAATGTCCTTACCAAGTCAGGAATATGACAATTGTTTTCATATAGCTCGTCATATGTATGATAGAGTTTGTTTTTGTCGCAGTTCAGTGTCTTTGTTGTTCCCTTGTTTCCTCTTGCAGTTGATATGTTCCCTCTCGGTTTTGGTTTGTGACCCGGAATTGTTTTTCGTTTAATCGATTTACTTTATGACTGTTGAACAGTGGTATACTAATGTTACCATAATTTACATGTTATGCGAAATTAAAATGAACGAACGATGATGTGTATACGTATAAATTTTCAGCCATTGTTCATGGCATTTGAAATCTTGTAGTAAAGAAAATCGTTCAATGTATTAGTAAGTTTTTAACATTACATGAGGATAATTCTATAAAAATGTAACAATTATTTTGAAGCATACTATGAAGTGTATGTTATCATACCACCAATCAATATCCATAATAATTTATTGAATTTACAGGTTCCAACCACACATGCAACCATGCGAACATGGTAGGAAGGACCAATCACTACTGTATTTAAGATTGGCAATGGTTGTACAGAAGGAGATAGTATAGACACACGTTCGTTACAACTTCAAAAACCAAATGTCCGACACTTGCAAAATATTAAAACAGAAGAATTGACATTTATATGCTGTAATCAAACGCTTACTATATAAATCATTGTTTAGTTGATACGAGTTTAGAATAGAATACTTCATCTTTTATCGCGTATAAATCAGTCTGTTTTATTGATTTTTGGAGGTGAACGCCAATATTACCGTTTACATGATCTCCGTAAAACGCGAAGCCGTTCTTCATGTGTTGTAATGCTCGATTCATAAAATTATATGGCTCTTTTCTGTATAATAAAAAAAAAAACAGAACAAAGAAAGGAAAAAGGCATTCATTTCAGTCCCTGAAAAAATTAAAAGAAGAATAATTACAGTTGCTTTATTTGTCAAGTCAATACGGTATTGTATTTTGTCAAATGTAATAGATAGCGCTTTTTTGTATAATGTAGTTGATTTTATTTTATTCACTTTGAACAATGGGATAACATGATGGCAGTATGGTGGCCAATATGTTCTTAAATCGACATCATTCTGACTTTGGTTGACATTTTCTTCACTGCCAATCATACCACCAAGTCATAAAAATATTGTAGGCAAAGTGGGTTAGCTTGAACATGTTGAACCTGAATTCAATTTTTCATTGAAAGAATAGATAATTGATATCATAGCTAGCCGTTCAAAACCTTATTAATACCCGTTTTAGTTCCTCTACATTTATTATGCAGTCAAAACTTTACCATCATCACTTCATAATAAACGATTGTCATGAGAACATCAGCCTTTTATTAATTTTATATAATGTATAATGTGTTTATGATTATTATGCAAAATATGTCATCTTTCAAAAAGTAAAACCATTACTATTTACGAGGAAATGTTTCATTTGTTTCCCTTTCCGAACACATTTAGAAAATAACGATTGTCAAATAGTTATTAATCATTTAACCTTAAAACATGTGTAATGAATAAAGTCTAGAACTCTTTGTTCAGAAAGATAAAGAACTGTTTTGCCTTATGTACCATTCTGATGATAGTGTTGCCTAATTTGTTGGCATCAAAGTTTGAAAGGTAAACTTTGAAATCAGATAGTCTTTCTACATAAACAAAATAAATATGACAACAGTCACCAGCATTGTTAAATATATTTTGAACATTGCTGTTCAACTGCAAACCTTATATGACATTTTTAACTTTTCATCCGAGCATCACTGATGAGTCTTGTAGACGAAAAGCGCGTCTAGCATACAAAATTGAAATCCTAGTATCTATGATGAGTTTATTTGATACATTTAGTCTTGTTTTCTAATAATGTATTGAACGACAAATGTCCAGTTTTCAAATAATGCATTGTATGCATGTAGTTCATCATACTTCATTCAAGTATCTTTCAACTGTTTCATCGTCTACAAAATCTAAGTTCATTGAAAATGTAATAGATGACATGCTATTGATCGATTTGTAGTCAAATGTATCAATCCCCAATGTTACATCTTTTATAAGAATGTGGAAACTGAATGACTCCTAATTTAAGGATAGATTGGACAACCGATGAAATACATGATTTCCTATTACAAGATTGTCACGGTGAAACGGAATCACATATATAAGGAGTTGATGAATATTCGTGAATACCTTTCTAATAAACGATTGATTGATATGGATTAAGTTAATACATTCGAGCATGATGACGTAGTTTCTTGATTACTTAAGGGTCGATTATGTGCGTCTAATGACACTAAAGATTTTGATTCATTACCATGGTAGAACATAACCATCATTAGTGTCGATAACTGACACATTGTCATCAATGTTATCTATCATATTTGATTCATCTATCACTTCATATATCCCATCCATTTCCTCCATAGAAATGTCCGGCTGTGGATTCTCTGTTGTGTCCATCACTCGTCCATTGCAAATCAAATACTTCTTAACATTTTCGTAAATATGTTTATACCGTTGATAAAATACTCTACACATTAGTAAACAAAATGCAAATGTACCGGCACAAATTGAATACACAATAATTGCTCCGTTATTCGAACCTGTAAAAAATCAGTTTTTTCGTTTGAATCGTTTTACATTTGTCATATCGGAGCCTTATATAGCTGACTATGCGGTATGGGCTTTGCTCATTGTTGAAGGCCGAACGGTGACTTTCATTGGCACTCATACCACATCTTCTTTTTAATATCAACTAAGATACAAGTAGACCGACTTATTTAGTTAATTATGTCGACTTAACTATGTAACAAGTAGGGGCAGATATAAACAAGTGTTTTATAATTATTTGTTTTTTAGTTTGTTTTGTACAATTTATGGAAGCATTATTTTTTATATGATGAAAAATTGACCTTAGAATTACTGGTGCTAGTGACTTGCATGACCTTTATCATATTGTTTCTTAAATTCTACAGAAAAACTATCATAACATAAAGAAGCATTAAAGTTGATGAACTGTTTTGTCATTTATTCATCATGTGCAGTGACTACTGCGCTGTCAAGTTCTTGTTAGTGGATCCGTTTTATGGATTTACATTAACTAGGAAACATACAATATTAATAAAAATTGCAAATATGCGATATTATTTTAGTTGCTTTATTCCAAAAAGCACTAAAAGGCTTTGTCATAAAATTGAGAATGGAAATGTGGAATGTGTCAAAGAGACAACAACCCGACCATAGAAAAGACAACAGCAGAAGGTCACCAACAGGTCTTCAATGTAGCGAGAATTTCCTTATCTATCTAAGGTTAAGTGTGCCTGAGAAAGTTAGAACCCTAGGTCCTTATGTTAATAAAGTGCACATTTTTTAAATTTCTCATTTACCTGGATCATTCAATATAGGCTTTATAGTAGAGCTTGTTACTCTTCTCGAACTAATCATAACCGTTGAAGGATTTCCCCTGAAGGTATTTAATTCTACGGTAGGAGACAACAGTGTAGTAAATCCGCTTATATTGTATTCTCTCGTGGTTGTCCCTGGTATTGCAGATTCTGTAATGACATAATTTGTTTATGTAACATATACTAAAACAATGATTATATTAATCTCTTAATTCTTTAATATCCATGACATGCAAATAAAAATGTCAATAAAAAAAAACCACAAACACATAGTTTCTTTGCATGGTTAAGTTAAAACAATTATTTCAAATACTTTTGTGCCCACGAAATTATTATCCGTAATTTATGAAGGTCCTGATTAAGCTTTCCCATTATTTTAAATTATTATTAATTGAATTAAACTAACAGCTACCCATTCATCGTTTTAAATTTGTAAATCTCTATTAAAACAGGAGTATAGTGAACCAGTCATATTAAGGTAGATAGGGTGTCTTCCTCCATCTTGGATGTGGAAATACCAGAAAACAAGGTCTAGATCTTTAATAGAATGTGCAAATGTTGAGAGAAGTAGGTAATTTATGTGTAAGAACTTTCATTTCAATATAGAAAATGACATGTATTATCATAGTTATGGTTGTATTTTTACAAAAAACAGTAAACTTTTGTTTAATTTTTTTTCCCCAACTTTGCAACATAAGGGGAGGCAACTCAAATACAAGGACAGGTAATTCAGATTAAGGTACATTTACAATAGAATGTGTTAGGAATTTACCTATTTTATTATGTAGCAAGAAAACGGGTGCGGTGACCCCATTTTTTCTTTTTCTTAATTGAAAGCATACTATTAAAGCTATCTTATCATATCTTATCTCAAAATTCTATGGTGTAGTTAACGCTTTATTGAAATTGGGTTTTCCATGCATAATCTATACAAAATCTGTCAATTTTGACCACAATGTAGCGTGAAAATAAGCCCCGTGACCCATCCTTTTTATTATTTTTTTTTAAAAAGCATGATATAAACTACATTTTGGCGATTTGTTAAAAATTTTTATGGATTATAATTTAGACATCCTATCTATCTTAAGTGTTATATCTTATAAAGGAGATATATTATCAAAACTTATCATGTAATGCGTCATGACATACGTATACGCAAGAGTGCAATAGTACATATACAAAAATATACCAAAATTTCAAAGTTAACCATAAAGAAAAAGGGGCACTACAAAGCGTTTGTAAAAAGTAAATCAAACAAAAGCTACATGATCAAATAAAATCAAACCAAGACTCTCACATTAAGGCATTAACAGTTTACTAATATAAAACCTCTTATCTATATATTAAAATATCTGGCAGGTGAGTTATCCTCAAAGATATATTAACTGAGATGTCACAATCACTTGAATTTGTTGATAATGTAACTTTAATACCATTTCGGTACTAATTTTCTACACCAGATGTAAAGTTACAGATGCGTATTCCGACAATAAATGTATTTTTAGAGGTCGACCTACTTGAAAGTTTTGAAACCTTATACAAGCTTAAGTCTGATACAAAACGTTCTTTAAACCCTTACGAGGAATTGCAGCTATACAATAGGATGCTACATTCTATGAGAATTATATTGACTTCCATAATGTTGTTACTCAGTCTTTAGTTTTCTATGTTGTGCTATGTGTAGTATTGTTTGTCTATTGGTCTTTTTCGTTTTAAGCCATGGCGTTGTCTGTTAAATTTTCGATGTTTGAGTTTGAATGTTCTCAGGTATCTTTCGTTCCACTTTTTAAGTTCCCCTCAGTTTTAGTTTGTTACCCCGATTTTGTTTTTTGTCCTTGGATTTATGAGTTTGAACAGCGGTATACTACTGTTGCCTTTATTTAAAACAAACAAAAAATGTTTACATGTTTTCGTTCCAGTACAACAGTATTAGCGACTCAGCTGGAGATTAATAACCTTGGTGTTCAGTATATAAACGGATGTCCTTTTCAAGACTTTCTGTAGAAGTGTTTTGTCGCTGAGATTCATGAATATTTCTTATCAGCCCTCAGATCTGATATCGTACGGTTCTGAACAATGAAAGATACGCATGAGTTGGTCAGGAAATGATTACCCTTCCGGAGCACTTGATTTCACTCCCGGGTTTTAGTGGAGTTCGTGTTGCTTCTTAATTATTATTTATAACTGTTGATGTAAATGTCATTGGTTTTGATTGTTATTGTCCTGTAGTAGTCTTGAGTTCAATCTTGTGAAATATTTATAAACGCTATAGTCTATAACCACTGGAGTAAATTTACCTTCAATTCAATCAACATCGCACGCAATAAATACTTACAAGTAACAATTGAAATAACCTTGATAACTTAACAAAGTGGGTAACATCTTTGAAAATGTTCTTGTTTTAATGCTGACAAATTCGATTATATTTTCATCACTAACAATTATGCCAAAGCAGTAAAACTTTATATTACATAAAGTTTAGTTGAAATATCATTTACAAGTCGGCTAAACAGCAGGCATTTAAATAATCTGCCCTGTACCTGTTCTTTGTGAGACCCAACTTACAACAACGCATAATAGAATGGCCAAATAAAAAGGCTGCTCGATATGTCACATATAAAGTAAAGACAACATCTAGTGTGAGTGACATAAATCCTCTTATTGAAGAACAAGCTCTTTCTTACCTATGAACATCTTCCAGGCAAACACTCTTGCACGAAACAGGTAACAGATATATATAGATTGCCATTTGAATTCAAATTAGATAGATATAGTCTGTGATTAAAAAGTTAAATCATGAAAATGATCAAATCTATGGTTAGCGTAGAAAATGTAGAAGATATAAAAAAAATATCTTCACCTTTTTTCTCACCAGTCGTATTGTGTTGAATATTGATACATCCATTTATGTGATTACATCTACCAATATAGAATTGCATTTCATAAATTAAATGTAATTGAGTTAGCAAAATATAGTTTGTTGAAACTAGTTTAAAATCATAGTGGTTTTCTTTTTTCTATACACTTCAGGGAAAAGGAGAGAGGTGAGTTTTCATTTTGTTTGAAACCTAAATGTATCTAATTCTATATACTGATAAATAATTCCATTCTTCAAGTACAGTAATTGCTTTTCTTATAGATGTTAGTTTTTTTATTGCCTTTAAATTCTGTAAGATTTATTTATATAGAGCATACATATTCGTTAAAAAAAAGCAAATGGTCGCCATCCGATCTAAATCTGCATTTGAAAAAATTTGGAACTTCTGAACAACTACTTTATTCCTCATTACTCGTAAAGTTCTCATATGAATGCTGTTATACAACAACGATTTCAAATAAGTTACAGTTAATTTAAACAATATATCATGCATTTCACGTTCAAAGTCTTTTTATTTTTCATATTTTAATTCATTTTTGCAGTTTCATTTTCAAAAACGATTCTCAATAATATTGAGGTTAAGACTCTGAGCAGATGATGCTATATAATATTTCCAAACGAAAATTATGAACGGATCGGGCTCGATGGACGTGGGTATTGTTGTCAGAAAAAACGTAGTCATAATCGGGAAAATGACGAACAATCACTGGCCACACGTTGTTGTCAATAATGTCAATGTATTTTAAGGTATTAATGGTCAACAACAGTATTAGTTCCGACGCCATGGTAAGTTGTAATTCCCAGACCATTAAACTATACTTGTGCAGTAACGGAGGACAAATACAAACCGTTATCTACTCTTTTCTTATCTTTCTCCAGGCACTAACACGATAAACTTGTCCAAAGAATCCTTGCACTCATCGCTCAATATCACTTTACTTAAGTGTACATTAACAGTTTTATGTATATTTCCTCTGCGGTATATATGCCACTCGTTTTTTTACTTGTTGACCTCACTGATACAAATGTTTGTCTTTACTGACCGCTTGTGGAACCCTCATAATGTTATACAATTCAACATTTTGTTTTGGAGAAAGGTGGATCTATGCTCTCATTAAACAAAATTTTTCTCATGACCCGGTCATGAAAGTATTTTGGTCTACTCGATCTACGAATGTTTTTTTTGTCTCCGTAATGTTCATACCTCTTCACAAATTAAACAGAAAAATTGAGAATGGAAATGGGGAATGTGTCAAAGAGACAACAACCCGACCATAGAAAAGACAACAGCAGAAGGTCACCAACAGGGCTTCAATGCAGCGAGATATTCCCGCACCCGGAGGCGTCCTTCAGCTGGCCCCTATACAAATATATACATTTTGTATAATACTAATTCAGTGATAATGAACGCCATACTAAACTCCAAATTGTACACAAGAAACTTAAATTAAAATAATACAAGACTAACAAAGGCCAGAGGCTGCTGACTTGGGAAAGGTGCAAAAATGCGGCGGTGTTAAACATGTGTATGAGATATCAACCCTCCCCCTTTACCTCTAGCCAATGTAGAAAAGTAAACGCATAACAATACGCACATTAACATTCAGTTCAAGAGAAGGCCGAGTCTGATGTTACCAAAGAAAATAAACAGAGCGACAATAATGCATAAATAACAACAGACTACTAGCAGTTAAAAAAGAGGGACGAAAGATATAAACAGTAAAATTGAGAATGGAAATCGGGAATGTGTCAAAGAGACAACAACCCGACCATAGAACTTGTGGAATTAATAATTTGATTTTTAACTGACATGCCAGCTCCAGACTTCAATTAAACTGATTGAAAGATTATGTCTTCATCATATGAATATCAGGCACAATCCTTCCCGTTAGGGGTTTAGTATCATACCATCATAACATATATGAGAACTCAATTTAATGCCTGTCAATTTAACAATTTACCCTTTTCTGTAACCTGCATCATATAATGCAACAAAGCGCTCTTCTTATCAGATGGCAGTACTTTTCTTGTGCGAATCATTTTTTTACATAAGGTAGCAAAAAACAGTAGAAATTGTACTTTCACATTTTGGCCATGTGATTTTTCAAATATGATTTTTTTTTTGTATAAAAGAATTTATTTTTAAGATGAAGAATAGTATAGACAGTATAGTTCCAGGTGTGTTCAAATTAACATCAATTTTTTTGTTGCATGTTTGATAGGCCATTATTTTGTTTGACAGCCCGTATTTTCACATCCGTACCGCTCATAGTTCCAGAAATTATTGTAATTTTTTCAACAAATATTTGACCCTCGAACTTTTCAATTCTATTTTATGGGAAAATGAGTAAAAATGCATACTATTTTTTTCTAAACTTTTGAAAGGTGGTTAATGTTTATAGTGTCAGAAAAGGTACCACTATAATAAGTTATAATTCTTCTTTGGACTAAATTTTTGGGACTTTTGTGACATTTGCATGCCCCCCTTTTGCAATTGTTTGTATCAAATGAATGCAGATTTTTGCCATAGTTACACCAAAAAGAGATAATATTTCATCATTTTAACTATTGGAAATCAATTCAACGGAAACTGTCGTTTGCATATCTATGCACATGAATAACACAAACATTAAGCCTTATTTGTTAGAAAGAAAAAAAAGAGGATGGTCAAAATTTATCTATCTTAGCTACAACGTAAGTACAGTCGACAAGGCCGTAATTCCACATGTGTCACACGAAAAGCACTTGTTTTTCTACTGAACCAACTATAGGTTGCATTTCTGTAAATATTGACAATGTAATTTCCCATAGGAACTCCTTTTACGGATAAAACTTATCACTTTTACTATGAAGTTTTGAAATTTCATATGCACTACAATTTTTTTCAAAGGTAAAAATATAGGGCTGTGCGGCTTATTTTCAACGTTTAAATGCCCTGAACTTTTCAGAGTTTAAACTAACACTAATTTCCTCAACTACCCCTACCTCGAATAAAGGGTTACCACAGATTTCAATGTAAACAATATGCACATGTATATTTACTGGTAACATTCCCAAGTTATGTCTCTATTAGATGGAACACAGAGATCATAACTGGGAACAAGTATGTAAACAAAATCAATTTTCTATGAATATTCTAGATCTCCCCAAAACAGGCGTGGTTTGAACAACAGCTGTATTTACAAAGTGCAACCTAAACATAGATTCATTGTCATCCCGATTGTAACATAGAGACGAAGGTGAAATTTTGTTTACCATTCTGTGACGTGACCGCCATTGTACTTGTCTGTTTACCTTCTGATAGTTATTACGTTTCCAACATTAGTTTCCAGTCATCAAATTTAACATCAATGAACCAAATAAAGCGATTCTGTAAATAATAACCCTATTCTCGTTTCCTTTCATTTACAAATACAACCCTAGGGTACAATTAATCTTTGTTCATGATCATTGAAGATATGTCACCACCATTTTGGCGGATGAATATATACATATTTAAAAATGTTATATTCGATTAATATACTCATGTTTCTTGCAGTTACATGTCTCCAGACATTCTTTTCCGTATGATCCTTCAGGACAAGGGCTACAAGGACTGCCATCTAGCGATTCAAATCCAGTTAAACATTCTGTTGAAAACAAAAGGATTAAATATATTTATAATGTTAGCCTACAGGTTTTTTCCTTTACAAAAGATAATTTAAAAGACAAAACAAATTAAAACCAAAGAATGTTACTAACAATAAAAATAGGTTGTACTATAGTGTATCAAAGTTAACGTTATAATCCCACTGCCCCGACCCTTAAACCACTGCCACCAGGAGATGAAGCATCAATCGTTTCAGTCCTAAACGAACAGAAACAGTTGACAATTTTCATGACAAAAAAATGATACTAAACAAAAAGGCCACACACATTTAATTTCATATGTTCATGTTCTAAGGTTTCTCTACTCCAAAAATAGGGGCGAGCGAGCGATTTTAAAATCTCAATAAACATAAATTTAATTTGCTAATTTATTCGGCGAAACTTGAAAATAAAAGGCAAGCGCGATGTTAACCTTTTTTTATGTAAACATAAAATTATATTTTTTTGAAAATTTTGATCAAAACAAGATGGTACGAAACTTGATTTATCCCTTGACAGTTGTGCTTTTTTCTTTTCTTTAAATTATCCTGCAGAAATGTTTCCCCTATTCACCAAGACATACAATGTTAACTTTTATTAATTGCAGCATATTTAGAGTCAGAGTCAGAACTATTGTTCATGCAAATCGCGATCAATTTTATTTAGTTTTTCAATGCTTCAAATAAAACTATATTTTTCAACATTTAACACTGTAAGGTATGAGAAAAATCTTGATTCAGAATAATTTCGTTATTATCTGCTGGACGAAAATATTTTCTTGCCTTCTAATTGGGGATTAGATTGTTTTTTTTAGAACTCATAATTCATTCATCCTTCACATGCCATGACTTATAACTATCAACATAGCTGGTGTCTTGCAAGAAGCAGGCACTGCTCATCCGGACTAACTTTGTTCAATTCCCGTATTTTGTTGTTCATTGATGTGTGTATATTTTTGATTTTGTGTTATATTTTGGGTCTCTGTGTCTCCCTCGTTGAAGTGTTCTCACTTATTTTCTTTGTCTTTTTTGCACTTTATACATTTAAAATTAGATGTGATATGAATGCAAATAGAGCAATTCTCCTCCCAAGTCATAATGTATTTAAAGTTAATAATTACAGGTCAAAGTACAGCCTTCATTCAACACGGAGCATTTGTCCAGACATAACAACCAGCTATAAAGGACTATAAAATAACTTGTGTAAAACAACTGAAACAGAAAACCAGCAATCTAATCTATATTCAAATGCAGAAACACATTTGTACCTATGATTAGATATAAGAAGATGTGGTATGAGTGCCAATGAGACAACTCTCTCATCCAAGTAACAATTTGTAAAAATAATCTATTATAGGTCGAAGTAGGTCTTGAACACGAAGCCTGTGATTTGCACCGAACAGAAAGCTTTAAAGAACCTAATAAACGACATGTGTAAAACCATTCAAACGGAAACAAACCAAGGTCTTATCTATATTAAAACGAGAAACAATTATAAACCACATCAACAAACGACCACTACTGAAAATCTGATTTCTGAATTAGGGTAGGTACAAAGAAATGCAGCAGGTAAAACGTTTTAATAGGTACCAAATTTCGCCCGTATCTAAAACAAAAGTGTAACATCACAACATAAAAAGACAAACTATAAAATGTTTATTAAAATGGCTTAACTCGATCAAAAGACATATTAACACAAGTGAACATACACTGAACGAATAAATTCCATCTAAGAAGCCATGTAAATACATAATCAATAAAATAAGGGGTTACATGTTAAACAATTTCTGTAACAACAAAATTACACAAAATGCCGCCAAATAGAATACAATGGACACAGGAAAATGAAAATAATTTTGTAGTAAGGTATACAGTATAAGTGGAGAACGGAAGCATTTTTTACAAACTAAATAATTTTGTTGTTCGTACCAAAAAACGACAACTACTGAACACCAGGCTCCTAACTCAAAACAGTTGCATAAACATGCAGCGGGTAAGGATAGTTTTGTTCCTCCGGCAAACGATATTGCAGTTGAAGGCAACCATTCTCTTTCTGCGTACTTTATTCTCATAACGAAAATAAGCATAATTTTGTTTAAAATCGACCTCGACTTTGATAAAAATAATCTGTGTAAATGGTTTGAAGGGTCGCATTTGACGTTGACTAAGTACGCTCTTGTGATCACTTTTAACCTTAGAATTTTTTCACCAAAAAAAGCGCGGGAAATATACATGGTTACTTTTCCTGAGGCGAGAAGCGGGAATATTAAAATTAATATTGTTTAGAAAAAACATGTTCGGGCGGGTCCAAACAAGAAATTGAATTGGTGTGGGTAACGGAAAAAAATTAGAAAGGTTTGTTTAAAATCATGTCATTACCGAAGAACTGACTACTAAGCTGATGATACCTTCGGGACTAATTCTAATTAAACTTTTACAGCATTTAGGTTGTTTGTTTTTTGTGTCGGATGATATTTGTCGCTTTGACATATAATGCTTGTACCTAAATAGAAATATGTCCGAATTGATGCTCTGGACGGTTATCTAGTCGGATTGCAAATCCCCTCTTTTCTGATTTGCTGAGATACATTTGAGTAAAAACATCATTTATAAAACAACATAGTATTGATATAAATTCAATAACATCTTAAATTCTCTTTCTTGAATGTAAATTATTTCATTCACAGAACCCTTCGTAACATACTTTGCACTACTTACCTATACAGTTTCCATTAACCTCTACATGATTATTACAACAGAACCATCCTATTTTTCCTGAACTAAAATACACCAATATATATATATATGTATATATAATTCGTCTAAACATCAGCCCAAAAATGTTACATCTGTAAATTTGCTTTCGCATTTTTTTTTGTTCTTCCTTCGCCGAGATTCAAACTTTTGCTTCTGAGATATCGTGATAATTCGTCTTGCACTGTATCCGACACGTTAGACAACTCGGCCACCTAGGCTTTAACATAAAGCTTTCGGTGGTTGTTTGTTACCTTTCATCGTTAGTTTTAATCTAGCGTCGTAATACAGTACATGTATATGTCTAAATTGAAAACAACGCTCAAACCTATGATTGCGTTGGATAAAAGCCGCAATTTTTATTACGTCTGCATGTGAAACAAATTTCGTTGTAGAGGGGTCTCAATACAGACAACACAAACAACATTTTCCAAACGATAAAAAAAGTAAAAAGGTATATTTTAACAAAACGCATTTGACTAACAGGTCGAACAACTATTGTTCTTAATAATAACCCTGCTGACTGCCATTGACGATTGCAAAAAATAAATGGTCTCAAGATGTAACAAAATGGATCTTAATATTAATTTAATATCAAACAGAAAACAATAAACTTGCGGCAAAGATGTTATTTAACAAACATGAGGTGCAAACATAAGAACACCATATCCGGATATATATATATATATATAAATACATAAGTACGTCTAAACAAGTAACAACTCTACGACAGATGCATCCACCGGATAACCAGGAATAGTGATACACGGCTGAAAACACATATTATATTCATAATTACTCTTTATATCAGCACAAAAATGTTATTTCCTTCGCCGGGATTCAATGTGTCAAGCGCTCTAGACCACTCAGTCACCTTGACTGAACTAGATATTGCGTTATATATATACGCGCTAAACCACTCGAACACCTAGGCTCTACATACTAAAGCTTTAGGTGCCGGATATCACCTTTCCTCGTCATCTTTTATTTAGATTCGTAACGCATTATGCCCGACGCGCTAGACATGGCTAAGTGCAAGGCGATTTGGTGCCACGATATCTCAGTAGCATGAGTTCGAATTCTAGCCATGGACGAATTAAAATTCATAAGCAAGTTTACAGATTGTTCAGCTGATCACCATCATTGGTGATCCAATGGATAACATCTGTCGTAGAGTTGTCACTGGTTCAGACGTACTTATAATATAAATATTTCTGTGACTGCATTAATTTGTAAGATCCTCTACGATAGATAATTGAGCTGATCTGAAAAAAATCTATCTACATGCCTTATATATCATGCACTGTGTTACGACGCTATGTAAAAACTGACGAAGAAAGGTAACATCTGTCGCCCGAAAACTTTATTATGTAGAGCCTAGATGGACGATTGGATTAGCGCGTCGGGCATAGTGCAAGTCGATTTGTGCACGATATCATTATGTTCGCAGGTTATAACACTTTATTGTACGGTGTATGCCTGTCCTGTACAGTATTATTTAATACAGTAATACATCAGTAAAAAAGTCATCAGTGCATCCTCAGTGAAACTTACCTATACCATTATTTAATCATAACAAGATAATTCAAGATGGTAAAGAAGGTCACTGGTTATTTTTTATATATTCATATTACCGGTATCCTAATGTGTTCTAATTTATAGCAGTATCCATTGTCCCAACGGCCATTTTAGTACTTTACATGAAAGGCCTCAAGGTGAACTATTGTTTCTTCAATCCGCTTCGATGGTCTCTACTGGATAGTTGTCTCATCGGCAACATAACCACAACTTCTTATTTTGAACTGATTATTGTAATTGTATAAATACAGAACTCGGTATTATTAGGTCACACATAAATTCCCTATTTATGAAGAAAATAGGATCTCGTAATCAAAGGTAATAGGCTTATAATATTATACGGCAGACGCGCGATTCGTCTACATAGTACTTCTCAGTGGCGCTCAGAAAAAAAGTTAGAAAGCAAAACAAGTACAAAGTTGAAGAGCAAAACTCTGTTCCAAATACAGGTAAGGTCTTCTATTGCTGGGATGAGAAAATCCTCAGTGTTTAGAATAGTTCTCACATTTTTGCAAACAGTCAATTTATATAAATGACCATATAATTGATATGCATTTTAACACTGAAATGCTGATTACTGGGCTACAATGGCATTGACCCAATAGCGTAAACAGTTTTCAAAGGTAGCAGGCTTATAATATGAGCACAGAAGATCTTGTACTGAGCATAAGGACGCAATAACAATTGTAATCAGTAAAAGGGTAAATTTTCCGAGTTCCTTGTAAAGAATAGCCTAGCTAATTAATAAAAGACACTGCAGCTCCGATATCAGTGTCTGTACAATTCCATGATGAAGATGACAGCCAGGCCTGCATAATTCAAACACAATAGTATGATTAAAATTGAGCGTTAGTCAAGCACAATTCAGTATACTTCGTTTTTATTGAAACATAGACCTTGTTTTACGAATGAAAACAATACCCAAATATCTTGTAATTGTTATTTTAATTTATGAATATTTTGAACAAATTCTGAAACCATATAACATATATTCCGTGTAACCACTCAGTCAAACATATATCAAATTGGTCAATGTTGTTCTTAATAATTTTTTTAATTTTCAGTGGATCTACAAGCTAATAAATAGGGCAAGGATCAACAAGTACAAAAATAAGTCAGGGATAAACACGTCAATAAAAAAGTCAGACGATTATTAACACCCTCATGTTTTCCTCTAAAATATTTCATAGTTTACCTTTCAACTTGAGAACAGTTTCCTTTACGAAAAGATTCCACGACTTCTAATACTAACAATAAATTAATAAAAAAAATCATGATTGTGAATGTATGAATACGTATTCTGTCAATAGGATGATATTTAAGTATTTATGTTGTTTAATCGGGAAATATTATCATAGCAGTAAAGTGTTTTAGGAAGTTCACTCCATTGAAACCCATTTTGATGTTCTTTCCTTTTGTACTTTTTAAAAATTTGTACACAAAACATATTTAGAACCGAAATCTATAATCTTCTAAATTGCGTTGATCGCATATATTGTGTTGAAAGTTAATAAAAGGAACACACTTACTGTTTATTCAACATAATTTATTGACTTATATGACCTTATATCAAGAAATTGACACTGGACCTCATTGGGGACTTTATATTATGAAGTAGTAATGATGATGCAATCTCTAAAAATCAATAAAGGGCTGAGGTAAAAAATTTAAATTATGTAGTTGTTTTTAGATAAATTTATATTCGGAATCTGAGCTAAAAGCACTTTTTTATTTAAAGTGCATTCATCAGTTATGGATAATTTTTTCATAGACAAGAATATGTGATATTCCAATATAAGAAAAATTTGGTATATTGTAAGACGACATCTACATCGATTTAGCAAAATTTCTTCAAAAAATCCAAATCAAGCCGCATCAAGATAGAATACAGTGTGGACAAATGAATGATCAGAAATTTATCTCATCTGCCTACAAACAGTTGATAATGATACAAAAGATGACTTTAGGATGATAAATACCACTAATGGACACCTTTGGTTTTTTTTATCAAAATGTCTCTTTTGGTCCTTTTATATCTTTTACTTCCTCAAAATATCAACTTTCACTTATTATGATAGAAATGTAATAATAAATTAATAACTGAAGTTTCAAGCTGAATGAACTATCTATATAAAAGTTTACTGACTCCAAGGAGGTCCCTACGTAAAACTTAAATCTACGCCGCGTTCTAGAGAGGGACATAAAAGATTCTCTTGTAGTGAATAAAATGTTGTTACTGCTTCAAAAATAATTTCAATTATAACTACATTTATATAGTTATTAAAGTATTACTTAGGAAAAAAGTTTTCTATTATAGCAGAATATAAGAAATAAGTAGAAAAAGTAAAACAAGTTCCCTAACACACTGAGTATGGCTTGCTCTGTCAACTAAAATTTATGGTAGAGTCCTATTTCATAGCAATTTTATCATAAAATTAGTTTTGAGACTCTTTTAACTCAGAATATCTCATTTTTTTTAGTTATTCATTTAAAAGTATGAAATTTCAACAAATGAGAGTACTCACAAGGTCAAATGTGCATGTGATGCTACCAGTATTAAGTGTAATACCACCATTGATTTCCCCCTATTAGTCTTCTACATGCACATGTTGTATCATAGCTAAGATCCTCTTACTTACATTTCAAGTTTCAAGTTGGTTTTCATGTTTCGTATTTGTTTTTCGTTTATTATTAGTACAATGTAAGTATATAAATGAGACCGTTAGTTTTCTTTTTTGAATTGTTTTACATTTGTCATTACCTGACTATGTGGTATGTTGTTCTTTTAGCTTATTGCTATGAACGATATTATTCAGTATCTTGCCGAGAGTTGTGTCATTGATCATACCACAAATTCTTATCATTAAAGTTAGAATTTAAAGTATGGTACATCAAATTGCCAATAATAGATTATGGTTTTATTAAAGTTTTAGTCATATGTATTTCTAATATATCAGCTTAGGTGAAAAACATCCTGTTTTCATTATGGCATATTTTTTCCTAGGCAAATTGATATTTTACGAAGAAATCGTTTTATTTTTACAGGGATGGCCAAGAAAGTACATAAATGGGGTTTGTTTTGCCTCGAGAGTATCATTTTGTCCTGTTTATTCAACGGATTACAAATTTCAAAAATACATTCTATAAGTGTTGATAGAATCAAATAATATATATAACAACATACTTGTTTTATCTTTATATTCTTGAAAGTATATTTTCTCGAAGCTCATGTAATTGCAGTATGTAAATCAATAGCATCATTCTTGTTATTTACAATAGGACACTATAAATACTACTGTACTTTATCAAACCCATGATATACTTACGGAAGCCGTAAGGGGACACACAAAACATTAGAAAATATTTTTTTTAATTCGAGATCACGATAAAACATTACCGTTTTACCGAGATCTCGATAAAAAAATATATCGTTATCTCGATAAAACGAAATTGTTATATCGAGATCTCGATAAAAAATATATTCGTTATCTCGATAAAACGAAACTGTTATATCGAGATCTCGGATTATTAAATCGTATCTCGGTTTAATATATCGAGATCTCGATAAAAAATATATCGTTATCTCGAGAAAACGAAACTGTTATATCGAGATCTCGGATTATTATATCGTTATCTCGAGAAAACGAAACTTTAATATATCGTTATCTCGAGAAAACGAAACTTTAATATATCGTTATCTCGAGAAAACGAAACTGTTATATCGAGATCTCGGATTATTAAATCGTTATCTCGGTTTAATATATCGAGATCTCGATAAAAAATATATCGTTATCTCGAGAAAACGAAACTGTTTTATCGAGATCTCGGATTATTATATCGTTATCTCGAGAAAACGAAACTGTTATATCGAGATCTCGGATTGTTATATCGTTATCTCGGATTATTTAATTGCTTCTTATCACGTGTCAACTTATTACACAATGGTGACAGTCAACACGGCGGAAAGAGTAAGTATGATTTGTGTGTTTTAAAGCTTGTTTTATATATGATGTTATGGTGATGTTTCACTATTATAGGTGCATTTAGCTGGGAATATATGATATGCGTAAGAAATCTGTATGGCAATATCTGAATAAATCAATTGAACAAATTCGTCAATTAGTGAATGTTTACAGTATAAACAAAACATGGTAAAGTTCTCTTAGAAATCATACTGTAAACACTGAAGAACACGATCATTTCCGTCAGGAAGGTAGAAAAAGGGACAGTACTTCTTGATGGGTTGATAAATCAGCGTCCAAACTTTAGAGGAGGTACATTTTTATGTTTTGATTGTGTTTGTTCATCCTTTAGAAGAAATATTGATATCTGTTTAATGTGCCATTGACCGTCATATGAACGATCTAGGCTCATAATCTAAGATTTGCTGTAGCGGCCATGTTTTTAATTGGACCAAAACAAAGGTAGGATTGTTGGTAACATTCCTGCATAGTTTCGTCAAAATCCGTCAAGTGGTTTCAGAGAAGAAGGTGAAAATGTAAAAGTTTACGACGGATGACGGACGCAACGTGATGGTAAAAGCTCACACTGACTTTCAGTTAGGTGAGCTAAAAAGGATTATATTTTCATCCCAATTTTTATCAATTATGTGTATAGTAATCCTTTGGGTAAACATTTTATCAATTCAATGAGATATGGGGAACTCTTTCTTTTGAATTCTATAGTCGGATAATCGGAAGATCTGCTATATGTATGTAGACAAAAAGACAAAAATTACAACAAAGTTCCAAAGTCATAACATTTGTATATACTAGAACACACCCGTGATATCACGGGTCCGTGACTGAATTAAAGTATATAACTATGCGTAAGCATTATTTTAGTACTAGTATTGTCATCTGATAAAGTCATGCCGATTATAAGTTTCACAGTTTTCTCTGCTTTCAAAATCTTTCTGTTTGAACCCGTCGACCTGGATTTTATCAGTTATTTGTAATATTGGAGTATTTTTTAATAACAGCATTGTCCTATATAGGCGAGTGTAATATTTGAAAAAGACGTCTAGTTAAGGACTTTAATGCACACACCTAACACACGGCTAATTTCTTTTTTAAATGAAAGAATAATGATTTAACTTTGATTTTTGCCCGGTCGTCACAAAATCGTACGGTGCAGTTTTTGTAAAATTGACGTTTATTTCGGAAATTAGTTGAAAATTATAAAACTACGACATGTTTTTCAAGCAAAGGAAATTAGTCGTATCTCTTCTTTTAGACAGAATAATTAAGTGAATTAGATTCTTAGAATAATGAAAAACATTATTTACAAATGCAAATCCGCATGCTTTTGCATTCCTTCTAAATATTTGACATTTTGTACGAAAATTTTCATAATCCTGACCTTTTCGGATCTACAATTAAATTTTTATTAAATGATTTTGCACTCTATCCGTTTTAGAACACACCAAATTACTCATCAGTTATCGTTTTTTCATTCAAGATCAAGACTTTATCTCAACATTTCTTAAAATCACGAGTTTCTGTAATTTTATGATGTTGGGTAAAATCACTGTAGTTTCCGGAATCCCTTATCTATTTCGTTATCGTTTTTTTACTGAATATATTAGTCGATTTCCGTGTACTTAATAGTGCTATTAGAGTACTATAAATCATATTTAAACGGTTCTATTTCTATCTTTAACATCAGTGTAGCTTAAATAGATATGAAATCGTCCGAAATTAAGATCAAATTTAAGTAAAACATAATTTTTGAGTTCTGTAGAATTACCCCTTTCTAAAAAAGGAATCGTATCGGAAAATTGTAGAAAATCTTCCGAGTCGTGTCACACTTTTCACAGTCCAGTTCACAATGAAACCATTTCTATGCTAAAAAGCAAAAACTATCCATTGATTGACATAGATATGCAAAGTCTGTCATGTATTTACTACATAGAAACTATGTAGTTAAACACTTAAATGATTGCCGCTGTGGGAAAACTAAAAGATGAAGTTTACAGAAGACTGGTCGATGAATATGAAAAAAATTAAAACATCCCATTTGAAAATACAAAATATCATAAGATTTGCTATAAATATTTTAAAAGTAAGCACAACCTATCATCTTCTGTTTTGTCCGCTGTACAAAGATTTTGTACTTCATGTACCAATTCTGCCGACCAGTCTCTTCTCATATATCAACGAGGGCAGTAGATCTATAACTCATTCTGATTTGTCTGTTTGTATATTTTGCAAATTTATAAAGCCTATAAGCAAGGTACACAACTTTATAA
The DNA here is from genome assembly GCA_019925275.1 of Mytilus edulis. NCBI lineage: Eukaryota > Metazoa > Mollusca > Bivalvia > Mytilida > Mytilidae > Mytilus > Mytilus edulis. Next base: position 63,098,899 of record CM034361.1, read on the forward strand.
GGTATCCTTTGAGGAGCAAACTCAAGCTGTATTGAGTGTTACTACATATATCTCCTACAATGATCTGATTTACAAAATAACTCATGATAATTTTACTCTTAAATCTTTATACCATCGAGCTTGCATCGCTAAATATTTGTTACAAAATTTGAAATCAGAAAGTAAAGAGCTATTTAATTCTGAACATAAAACAGCTTTTACTAACATTTCGACGATTAAAGATGACGTGCCTGTACACAAGGAAGTATTCTGGTTAACAACTTGAATTACTTGGTCAGTTAACCGGGCTTAATAAATTTCTGCCCAGAATAGCCGACGAGAAAACTACAGAACATATTATCAGCTTCAACAAAAACTAAAAATATATGGTCAATTTATAGTTACATATATACAGCATCAACGAGGCCAAGGTACATCCAATATTGTATACAGTAGCTCTATAATTTTGTCTTATGCCGTAATGACGGAAAATTACTCGTTTAAAATGACAGTTATATACAGTCTGTCAAATTCAAAGATCTGAGCAGTGACTGCGAAACTGGTTGCAAGCACTTTATGCAGCTACTAGTATTTTACGGAAGCATATATGGGGTAAAGTTGTAATCCAATCAGATGAATATCCATTATCTAAAAACATTTCACTGGATTATTCAATTAAAATTATGCCACCTGCTTTAAAAACATTTCTGTATTGTCTTTTGGATGATGGCGCATCTGCCGCAGTTAATAAAGCGTACGATATTCCTATTGACAAAGTTCTTAGATGTATGGCGTTAGTAGAATGTATGTATATCTATAAATATTTTTTTTACTCTTTTTCATTTAGGTTTATTATTACAAATGCACCGTATTTATGGACACACCTTTGATAACTATTAACAAGTTTGACTGCTCAAGAGATTAGAAAAATTGAAAATGGGGCATACATTCTACGTGGCATTATTTTTCTTCTGGGGGTCAACATTTTATCCAAGACAAGTCGACCTAACTACAGAAACAATAAAAGTTCTCCGTATGACTTTGGTTTGGTAAAAGGCAACATCGGTCCGGTATGATGTCATCCAAATTGCTACAAGATTTGATCTGTTCACGCATTGGTATAGGTATAGGGGGAGGGTTGAGATCTCCAAAAACATGTTTAACCCGGCGCAATTTTACGCCTGTCCCAAATCAGGAGCCTCTGGCCTTTCTTAGTTTTGTGTGATTTTTTATTATTATTTCTTGAGTATATTTCGAAGCTTAGTATGACGTCCATTATCATTTCAAACTAGTACATTTTTGTTTATGGGCCAGCTGAAGAACGCCTCCGGGTTTGGGAGTTTCTTGCTGCATTGATGACCCATTGGTGATCTTCGGCCGTTGCCTGCTTTTTGAACGGGTTGGTGTCTCTTTGACAAATCCCTCATGTCCATTCCCAATTTTTAATTCAATCTGTATATAGTAGATCTTGTGTCCGCTTTGAGCAAAACCTCTGCTGTACTGATATATGCCCATGCCAAGGAAGTTGTCTTTGTATGGATATGTTGACCGATAAGAATGGTGAGATTACAAGTTAAAATGAAGCTATAATATTCCGATATCGCAAGATTTCGACACCTAAATGGTCCAACATCCCATTGGCAGGGGTTAAAAAATCCACTAGCCCGACGGCCGGGACTAGAGCATTTACGCCTCGGGCAATCTAAACTTTTAACCCAATATGCCCGACGGACTAGTAACAAAAAATTCTTGGCGTTTCCAAAATAGATAGTGGAAAATCCCTTCATCCCTATTCTATCTTAGCAAATCAGATTCAATTACGTCATCCCGGATTTGGGTTTGTACAGGTCCAGGGTTGCGTTCAATATCGTAGTGGCTACTTAGGGATATGCAGATTTATGACTATTGAACGTGTAGCTAGCCTAGCTGCAACATAGATATTGATAGCAGCTAGGCTAGCTACTCGTTCAGTAGACAAAAATCTATGTAGCACTACGTAGCCGCTACGATATTGAATGCAACCCTGTTGCACATTTACATGTTTTAAAAATAGAACAAATAACTCAGGGTGGCCAGGTATCATCTATTGATCGCAATATCTCATACTTCCAATATCGTTTCTCAGTACAGGGGGTATTGTACATTGCCTTTGTCGAGATTTCAATTAAAAGTACTGGTTATTATGTATTGGTCTTGTCGGACAACTGTTGAACACGAAACAATACAACAAAATATATATATTTCAAAACATTTTAGAACGGGCACCTGATTTGCTTCGTCAGTTTCAAAGCAAAAATCGGTAGATGAAGGGGATACTAATGAGGCTGAAAATTCATCCAAAAAAAAATGTAAAAACGATCGGGAAAAGGGGAAAAGAACATATCTAGTGACATGGACAGAAAGATTTCTCTAGGTAAGGTCGGCTGTGGCGCTGGGATGAAAATCCGAGACCATGTTCTGCGAATATTGCCAGTGTTTCCCCGAGTACGTCAATAAAAGGTCTCCTGTGTATGTGTGGACAACAAATATAATAATTAAACCACTTGTTTCACACGATAAAACCAATGAACATGTTTTCTCTGCCAGAAAATATTTAATGACCCATAGTACTACAACGGATAAAAATGAACTAGTTTAATACAGTGTATAATGTCCCCTTCAAAACATGACACCCACCCTGTATTATGCAGCAAACTCTGATTTGTAAGGCACACATGGGCTAGCAGGTCGGTTTTGATGGGCTAGCAGTTCTTCAAACAGGGTTAGTAAAATCCTGCTGCCAATAAGTCATGGGCTAGTTAGCTGTAACAACATTTTTTAACCCCTGCATTGGTCCGACGTTTCGATCATTTAGGTTATACTCTGACGGAATTTTAACATAAGAATGACAAATAAAAGGTTCAATATTAGGATAACCGTGTCCTCCGTTTGAAACGGTGAAACAAGATATAAAAAAGTAATATTTAGTGCCAAAGAAGCCGAACGTCATCACTAGCGTAATTCAAAATAAGTACAAACTACTTTGTCAAGTGTTGTTTGATTAGTTAGATATCTCAAGATACACGGCGGCCGACTAAAGTAAAATCAAACTTAGTTTGATGTACAATGAGTGATCATATTTTCCTTGTGATGTTTTATATTAAAATTGTCACAATTTTGTTGATATAAATATACTAGTAGCACTTTACTCATTTTAGTAATGTTAGTTAGACTACTCTTATCATATCTGATTTAGTGATGTAAATGAAATTGCAATATGATCCAGCACTACAATAATAAAATAATTCTGCCCTATGGTTGTCTGATCTTGAAGCGGTTGACAGGCTTTCAAATTAACAGGAGACCATACACTTTCTCAATTTTAATGTACAGCTCATCATGGGACTTTTCTAAACAATTCAAAATACGTCATATGTTATATTTCCCCCTTGCTTCAAATATTTTGTTTCGGATTATTTTATATCAAATTTGCAGATATGTGTTTGTAAATACGTGCAATCAAATGATATGGAGGTATTATAAGATTTAGATAATGCAAGGGCGACTACATATACATTTGTGTGACTTAATGGTTGATTTTCAAATATTCCGAGAGAAAACGTTACGTAACATGCGTTACCGTTAAAATCAACCAAAATTAATTAATACTATGATAGAAATATATTTTTCCAACAGTAATACAGCATTCCTGTAAAATTGTTTCGTTTTTGCATTTGTTTTGACTAGATTTTTCTACTGGAAGTATCCGTGAATTGAAATTGCACCCATGACCTTTGACCTCGATTTAAAAAAAAATGCACCATAATTTCTTTTGACGACCGGGATATTTAGAAAGTACACATTCTTAGCTTTCCAGTGATATACAATTTAGCCGTGTGTTAGGTAGGTGCATTAAAAATGTAAATTTGACTCTCATATCACTCGCCTAATATTAGTTATAAATAAAGTTGAATTCTTTGATTCGCTGTTTTAAGTCATGCCGGCTAACAAATCGAAAACTACCTATACGCCTTATTTTAAGTCCAGATTTTTTGTATTCGTATTGACATCTTAGATAGTCATACTGATTAAAATACTACAATAGGGAACAATATGACAATGATTGAATTTAGAAGTGTCAACCCTTTGATTATGACCCGTGTATATAGCAAAATCCTAAATACACCGTTTTGTGGTGCGCCTGTAAGATGCGCAACGTACAGATAAGGTAATAGGTAACAGGTGAATATATTATTTATATCGATATCGGATTCTACCCGGAACTTGTTAACGGGTCTGGAGTGGTGTAAATTCTAATCAACACCATTGTTCTAATATTAGCTATATATAAAGTTGAATTCTTTGGTTTGTCATTTTTACCCCATGACGGCTGACAAATTCGACCTCGTTATTTTAGTATTATAGATATATACAAAAATATTTGATCTTGACAGTTTCTTTTGTAGGTAAACGTGCTTCGTTTGGTGAAGAGATGTTTTGAAATGGAATTCTTTTATAGAGATATTGTCAAGATTTTACAAATGAATCATGCCATTAGTATATCACTTCGTCAGGTTAAGAGGTATTTAAAAGAAATGAATCTTGCTCGTAGAAAAGACTACTCAAATATTCGATCTGTATTTAACTTTGTTCATACGCAAGTCACTTCATACGGACCAGCGCATGGATATCGTTGGATGTATCAGAAGTGTAAGCGGCACGGGTTTAAAATAAAAAGAGACCACATTAGCCTCATGCTTAACACAATTGATCCAGAGGGGATATATCTTAGAGCCCGGCGAAGACTAAAAAGAAGAGAATATTTTTCAAGGGGGCCAAATTTTTGTTGGCATTTGGACTCCTACGATAAATTGAAAAGATATGGCTTATGCATCAATGCTTGCATCGATGGGTTTTCCAGGAAAATAATATGGCTCAAAGTTGGTAGATCTAGTAGTAATCCAAAAGTCATAGCTAGGTATTTTATAGACGCAATAGAAGAGCATAGAGGTCATCCATATAGCATGAGAGGTGATATGGGCACAGAAAATGGGCTGGTTGCAGTAATGCAGACGTTGTTTGCTGGAGATGAAGTGACAATACCTTTCATTTACGGAAAAAGCACTATGAACACTAGAATTGAGTCCTGGTGGGGCATTTTGCGAAAGAAGTGCTGTCAAGTATGGATATCAGCGATGAAAGGCCTTCAGGAACGAGGTCAATTTTCAGGAGACAAACTTGACATTAACCTAATTGAATTTTGTTGCATGCAGTTACTTCAGGTACCTTTCTTTTCTATTTGTAGAAATATTTTACCTTCCAATATGAGCTCATGGCAATAGGCTTTCTTTGAAAGATCCTTTTTGATACCAATTTTTGTTGTACGTTTTACTTGTTAAAAACTCTTATTTTGATATAAGGAATGTATTATGTTTTTTAATCAATCCCTCACAAACGGTATTTTAAGGGAAAATATAGATTATTTGATACGTTGCTTGGAGCATAACTACGTAATTGGCTTACACTTCAAAATTGTTTTATTTTAGTTATCAGTTAGGTCATTACACGATCCACTGTATCTACTAAATCATTGGAATGTCACTCCGTATTCATCGTAGTAATCTTCATTTGACTAATTTATTTTAGGATGAAGGATTTGATATCGAGGTGCTTGGGTTTTTTTTCTATTATCAGTCGTTTAGGTTGTCTGAGCTGCCTGTCAGCAACAGCGAGTGTTCTCTTGTGAATCTTTTTATTTATGTTTTGTCTTCTTTTTCTGTAAACATGGTAAATTGTCTATGATTTTTCTCGATGAATTGGATCCTTTTTAATTCTTATTTAGATTGTACGTTTTACTTGTTCAAAATTGTTATTCTCATCTTGGTATATCAGGGACAGGCTGCATTACATACGTTTAACCCCGCCTCATATGTGTAAGTGTGCGCCTGTCTTATGCCAGGAACCTTTGTCAGAGTTTGTATTTGAATTAATCTTTTAATTTCTTTCTGGGAGAAGGTTTCTCATTTGGTTTGCCTTGGTGTTAAGTTGGCAAATCCTCATGATGCCCTATGGGACCATACATAGACGGTCGTACATGGTGTACATGCTGCATGGCGGCCTCCGTATGTCACGCTTTAATTGTTCGATGATTTGGTATCTGATTGGCATTTATTCCATAAATTGTACCTGACTTCTAATGATTGTAACGTATAGGAGTTTTTGTAATAAGTAATATCCTATTTTAACGTATAAACTCGTAAACGACATACATATCAAATGTGATCTGGAACAGAAAAAAAATAACATCATAGAAAAAAGTTACCCACATTAGGATTTTCTCGGTAACGCGAAATTGTAGAAGAGGGACGAAAGATACCAAAGGGACAGTCAAACTCATAAATCTAAAACAAACTGACAACGCCATGGCTAAAAATGAAAAAGACAAACAAACAACAGCACACACGACACAACATAGAAAACTAAAGAATAAACAACACGAACCCCACCAAAAAACTAGGGGTGATCTCAGGTGCTCCGGAAGGGTAAGCAGATCCTGCTCCACATGCGGCACCCGTCGTGTTGCTTATGTGATAACAAATCCGTCTAAGGGGGACGATCCGAGAATTTTGAAAAGAAGGGTGCTAGAACAAATGAGGGGTGGTGGTGTGCCAGGCTACTATTTGCCGATTTTGGCCTATATTTCACATGAATTTAACAAAATTTTCCAAAAAAAATAGGGTGCACATACCCGGAACACCCACTTCCCCCACCTTTTAATCGTGTGCTGTTGAATCTGGACATATTTTGAGAATGACACATATACTTTCAGTCGACGTTTCGTCTTAATGTATGTTTGCCAATCAGAACCTAGAGAAGACAATTACGCCAACAAAATTGGATTTTTACAGGGACATTTGGAACAAACTGATCAGCCCTACTTCTAACGGTAGTGTACAATTAATGGGGAAGATTTTAATAAGATTGCATTTGAAAATCTTGTGATTTGATTGGCCTTTTGTCCTGATTAAAAATGAAAAATGGCTTTGTCTTTTTTACAGAGCGAACTAGATGACACTGCGCAGGTATGGAACACTCATTATATTAGGAGAAGTAGAGAGTATGTTTTTCATGGACGGCCTGTCAACATGTATCTTTATCCCGACTTGTTCAATGCTGAGGAGCATATTCGACAGGTCGATGACCACGTGCTACACTTTTGTCGATCAGAATGCGCTGAAGAGGACGAGTACCCATGCGAAGAAGAGATTTTTGAGTTGGGATGCATTTACATGGAGGAAAATCTACTGAAACCACCCGAAAACGTCGACGAGTCAGTAGCGCTATACCTAAGTTTGCGTCTCTGGTTTATTCAACAGCTATGAAAATGAAAGAGATACAAAATAAATAAATTGGTTTATGCTCTCGCTCTTTTGTATTTGCATGTAGTGATATACAAAGCAGTACCTTACGAAAATGGGTGTAACCGATGTTCTTCTATCACACAGGTACAAAATATGGTAGTTTTTTTTTTTTATAAAGATCTTGGCTTTTGACTTTGTAAACGTTCCAAAATGATACGTGGAAATAACCATGCTAATGATTTTTGTTGTATATCAGACCGAGTGCGTACATATATAGGTCTTTTGATACTTGAACTGTCAATCAACTGTTTGCTAATTACACTTGTTCCATCTTGTTCCGTATGTCAATTCTCTGAGATATTCTCCAATGCTTCTCTTTCTTTTGCTCTATCTCACACCGTATCCAAACGTTGGTCTTTTGTTCTTTTTGCTAAAAAAAATTCTTCTTCTTTTGCGCTCTCTTGCACCGTATCCCAACCTTTTTCTTTTCGCTCAAAATAGCTCTCCCCTCACAACTTATCCCCACCTTTGTCTTTTGTTTTTTTTCTCGCTCCAATGGGCTCTTTTCCGTTCCTATTCCCGGTACCCCCGGTGATCTACACTGCTCTGATCCGTGCTCACAACCTTGCTTTTCCTACTTTTGGCGTTATTTTGACAGCAAAGGAGGAGAAGAGAGACTGTGGCCGATGCAAAATGTAACCATGAGTCGTATGAGCAAGCCAACGAGTCATACGAAAAAGCCACGAGTCGTATGAGCAACCATACGAGTAGTATGAGGTACCCTGCGAGCAACGACTCTCTCGGTCTCTTTCACTCACTTGTTAGGTGTTTGTGTCTTGTGTCCAAAATTCCTCAAAAATAGACATGAGTCGTATTAGCATAGCTTTGAGCACTATGAGCCACATTTCGATTCGTATGAGAAAGAGTGGACACACTGAAATGTCTCGCCTGTTCATGTGTTCATAATATAACTTATGTTGTAAGTATAAAAAACAAGTTTAAACCACAAGCATTATAAATAAATTAACATTTAAATGATCAATGTACATGAGACGAAGGTGAGATAAACCCTTTCAGACAGAAATGTAGTTCATGCACTCATTCCATACAACAAATCTAGTTTACCTATTGCTAAAAGTATCTCCGAATAAACCTCTTAAAAAATAACCTTGACCATGAAATATAGGTCAAGATCAACTTACACCTACTTAACAGACATACACACCTTACAATTATTCCCTACACCAAATATAGTTATACTATCCCTTTAGTATCTGAAAGAAGGCCAAATCAGATAAATGTAACATTGGCCAATGAACCATGACCTTGAGGTCAAGGTCAAATGATTATTGCCAGAATGGAATCCATACACGAAATATAATTGACTTCTGAGAAATAGACCATATCACAAATTTTTAATTTGGCCAGTCAACCATGAAAAAGAGGTCAAGGTCAGATTATTATTGACAGACAGACATGTACACCTTACAAACATTCCATACACCAAATATAATTGACTGGATACTTATAGTATCTGCAAAATAGACCAAAACACCAAAAAAAATATACTTTGACCACTGAATCATGAAAATGAGGTCACGGTCAGATGTCACCTGCCAGTTGGACATGAACAACTTACAATCATTGCACAACCAATTATAGAAGACCTATTGCTTTATAGATATGGACTTATAAAAAAGAAGATGTGGTATGATTGCCAATGAGACAACTATCCACAAAAGACCAAAATGACACAGACATTAACAACTATAGGTCATCGTACGGCCTTCAACAATGAGCAAAGCCCATACCGCATAGTCAGCTATAAGAGGCCCCGATAAGACACGGAAGCTTTCAAATATTCCCACGCAACTAAATTAGCAAATAAATCTGTCGTTCGTCATTACTGTGAAGTTTCAAAACATTTAGCCTAACAGTTTCAGAGGAGAAGATTTTAGAAAATCGGCCAATGAGAATCTAAGATTTGCTATAGCGACCCTGTTTTTCATTGGACCAGAACAAAAATAAGTAAGTTCGTAAAGAACCTTCAACTGAACATTCCTATAAAGTTTCGTTTAAATCCGTCCAGTGGTTTCAAAGAAGAAGATGAAAATGTGAAAAGATTACGACGGACGACGGATGCAACTTGATGGTCAGGTGAGCTTAAAATGTAGCATAAGGACATGAAAGATAGACTGTGCCAAGTTCAAAGTAAATCCCTTCAGTGGTTTTTGAGAGAAAATTTTCGGAATGTTAACAGCGGGCGACATACGATGGAAAGCAAAAGCACAAATAGTCTTCGGCTAGGTATACTAAGCTAAAAAATAAATATCATGAAATCTCCTTCAATATCTTTATTTGGTCAACAAAACTGACAAAATAATATAAAGCTGAAAAATGGGGGCCCGTATGCATAACACATCTTAAGGTTATATTTGTTCGTAAAGGACAGTTTTTTCTTCAAAAGCAATGGACGTCTACTGGTACTCTAAATGGAAATCTTAACTTCAGTATTTTTATGAATACAGGCTCAGGCCATTCTCAGTAATGCATCATACTCAGTACATTTTATATATTGAACTGAAAAGCAAACTTAATCATGTTTACTTAAAAATATTTACATTAAAAAGTTACATTCAGTGCATATGATATTAAAGTTTTAATAAAGAAAAAAAGCTAAAAACTTTATGATCTTATTTAAATTGGTCTAAATTTGAAAAAAATGAAAACAAAATTTCGACAGGAATACCTCTGACTCAGAAAATATTTGTAATTCACACTGAATAAAAGTGTCAACGAGTTAAAATGATGGTGGAAAGGTTATTTATTGGTTACATGCCTAAAATTACCCCAGTTGCTGGAAACTACTCTGATACTTTCAGAAAGTACTCCTACAGCTTATTAAAAAAAAAGGCAAAAAAGGGACATATCTTCCAAGACGAGACATTGGAGCAATGTAATTAATATGCTGACCAATATTTTGATAGCTTTACTGCTTTACAAATACTGAGTCTACCCTCATGATCTATTTCAAGCCATTTGAACATTGTTAGTAAACCCTTTAGATTATGTTTACCTAGTTAAGATCAGGACCCTTTTGATTTTTACAGGGTCAAAGATTTTAATATGTTTATGATGGATAGTTGACCCATATCGATAATACTTTCAGACTGGTGACCTAAAAATGCAAGAGGTGGGATTAACTTCAAATGACATATTTTAATGCCATTTGAACCATGCATGTTTATTTTGTTGAGACAAGTATACACTCTACAGTTATAATCTTCAGTTAAACATATCTAGATTCAGTCAGGCCAGTCACTCAAAGGATGCTGCAGTGATCTAGCATTGATGTAAGCATGGTTAAACAATGTGCATTTAGTCCCTGACAAATTTACATTTTGTTGATTCTTCTTTGAATCATTACATGAAATCATACAATACAATCTTAAAACAATGTGCATTTAGTCCCTGACAAATTTACATTTTGTCGATTCTTCTTTGAATCATTACATGAAATCATACAATACCAACTTATTGAATGTAAGTGATAAAAGCAAAAGAAAGGAATGTCCAAACTTCAATCAAAGAAGTGACTAAACATAATCCATCTCCCACATGTTTGTTTTGAATATGTTCATAAAGTCTTCTCTGAGGTCAGCAACAGACTCATAACAAGATGGCAGTTGTAGCATATTCCCACAAGTCTGAGCTGTGGGTCTCCTCTCAAAACCTGAAAGCATACTAAATGCTACATTTAATTGGTAACACATGAGGTTTGATCCAGTACAAAAACGCATAAAGTTTTGAAGTCCTTTCTCGTCTAAACTTTTTATAAACTTTTAAAGATAACCAGTCACAATCTGTTCTTTGAGTTCAAGAACATCAGGAAACTTTAGAAGTTTCAACACTTTTGCAACTGTTGGGTTCTTGTCTTCATAAACTCTTGAACTCTTAGCTGGACTGTTTGTGGAGTTAATGATGAAGTCTTTGAAGGTGATTCATTTGATGGATCAGAAGATAAGTTAGCGACTTGTTTATTTACTTGTAGTAATTTGTGATCAGGTAAACTATCATCGGATGGAGATTCCATTTCAGAACAGCCCACAGCAGTTGTTGGTAACTTCTTGCTGTATATGTAAAATCGTAGAAGTTTTGATCCTGTCAAAGTATATAGGTCTCCAATTGTGCAATCATTGTCCATTCTGCCTCCCATAAAATTTCTGACTTCAAATTGAAAATCTGTTACGTTTCCTCTTTTCGATTTGCCATTCAGGAAAAATACCTTCTTCCCATGTTGCAGGATATCATCTTGCATCCAGGTCTTCGGTGCATTGATGTATCTTACGCCTCCACCATTTAGTGTCCTGACTTGACGATATTCACTACTTCTGTAATCGTAATCAAACCACCCAATTTCAATCTTCCTCTCTTGCTTTTTGGCATTGTCATTCCCTTTCAGCTTTCAATAAAGAATGAAGAACGAATGTACAAAAACAAAGAAATTAAACAACTAAACACTCTTTATTCAATGTTTACTTTTTAGCTCATTTTTTTTCAATTGCTAAATATGTGATAAATAGATTATTATTCACTGTAAATTATTCCTGTACATGCACACAGTTGCTTACATTACTCAGTTGCTTACCCATGCTACACTACACAAGTATTGGTACTCCAGATCTATATAGTGGAGGAAAGAATAAAGAAGAAGAAGAATATGGCATTTTCCATATCGACCCTATTATCAGCCCTTGACCCATATCTATACCTTGGGCTAAAGCCCTTGGTCCGATATGAGAGTCTTTGGCTATTAATTGGGCCGATATGGAAAATGCCATGTAATAATCTTTAATAATACCATTTTCAAAATATATGCAATTAACAGCAAATATGGTCAATTTTGAAGTTTAAGGGGATAAACCCCAAATAAGGGATTGTCGTACGACTTGCCGTACAATGGAGACTTTAGCAGATCTTCTAATTCGGTAGAAGGAATGTTGACTCCTTTAGTCTCTACATGGCCTGGGACTATAATACTAACGGGACTGGAAACCGTTACACCAATCAGTGTAATAATATCTGCATCACAGCCGTTAGAACGAGACTTTACCTGCGCTATTTATTGATATGCCATATTGTTTTGACAGTGACATCGTGCCTTGATCTTATAATTTCGGTAATTTGTTTTTCTATTTTATAGTTACAATGTATTAGTAATGATTATCCTTAACATAAACATGATTACTTTAATGATAAAAGATATCCCGATCTTTGACAGTAAATATAAATCACCAAATCCCGCCTTAATTGTAAAAATTAACATATAAACATTGAAATTTTCAGGATTAAAATAGCGTGGGGACGATGTGGAAAAAAGTATATGATTCATAAAATGTCTTATAACTTTTGATTGAAAAGAATTACGCAAGTTCGGTTTGTTGTAAAGTCATATTTATAGGTGATAGTTTGGATTTGCCTTTTTTTATTTTTTAGTATAATAGTCCCAGATATGGCCAAATAGGCTGTCCACATCTCCAAGGTCTATTTTGTAGTAACGGCAGCCATGTTTTTCGGAAAATGGCTATGTGCGACACAATTTTTTAAGAAAATATACCCTAAATAGGATTGTGGCAATGTTTCGTCTAAATCCCTTTAGTGGCTTCATACTTTTGTTAACTTAACAGATAAACAAAATGGACACCATTGAGTGATGACAATAGCTTACAAGCACCTTCGGTCCAGGTGAGCTCACAAGAGAAAGTTGTGGTGGGGACACAAATTGGTTTAAATTCATATGCATATTATATGCATTCTTGTATGCAACACACTTTCTCATGTTGGTTAACAATCATGTAGAGCGGACACAATTTGGACGGACTGACAATCTAATTACTTTAGGGCTCCTCTTGATAGTCAGCGTGGCCTTAATTAACAGTGTGACATGTGGATGACAAATAGACAGACATTTGTATACCATAAAACTTCCAGCAAAATAATTTAAAGAGCTTATAAACATGATTAAAACTGTGAAAGCATAAATAAACTCATCATAGATACCAGGACAAAATTTAGTATATACGCCAGACGCGCGTTTCGTCTACAAAAGACTCATCATTGACGCTCGAATCCAAAAAAGTTAAAAAGGCCAAATAAAGTACAAAGTTGAAGAGCATTGAGGACCAAAATTCATAAAAGTTTTGCCAAATCCAGCTAAGGTAATCTATGCCTGAGGTAGTATAAAGTACCCCCAATTATAATGTAGTATTGTGTATTGAAATGTGAATATACATGTAATAATGATAATGTACCTTCTCTTCTCCAATTGTTTGTATTGATTCATCTGATGCATTTCCATTTCTTAAAAATTCAAATACTTCACAGTAGTCATCCATTTCTTTCTGTAAAACAAAGACAAATATCAATATGATAATAACATCAAGAGTAATAACAAAATTACCGAACTGATGAGCAAAAATCCAGGGCAGTAGTCAATAAATAAAAACAATAAAATTTAAAAAATCGATAAATAACGCTTATCAGGGGCAATAACTCTTCCATGGAGAAAACACATACCTTTGAATTCAATTAAATAATATTAAATCAGGCCGTTGCGCAAAAATATGGAAATTCGCCAACAATGGGAGAAAAGATGTTCCCCATTTTGAGAAACAGATAATCGTATGGAAAACTTTACTTTAGTTTTTGGGGTTATGGCTGATTAAGTTATACTCAACCAGCACTGACTTAAACATGCTTACTTCAGACTTTTTCATATTCACGACGGGTATTCCTGGCACACGGAACCGCAATATCCATAGCACAGAGTTCTAGTTCTGTAGGTCAGTAGTGAGAATGTGGATCTAGGGAGTCCTCTGCTTTCAGAGATTGACGGAATCGGGATGGCACATAGATTGTGGACATGTCACAATGAATGCACACTTACTGTCTGTGTATTAAATCTGGACAGAAAGGACCGTAGGCAAATAAAACTCTGTTGAGTCAGAAAATTTCAGTGCGTGAAATTTTATTTATTTATTGCACACATCGAAACAAAGCATGTTTTTCCCAAGATACAGGAATTTACGGTTAATCCAGCTATTTTGGAGAAGGGCAGAACTGTTGCATGGACCATTTGATTTTCAGGGGTGGGGGGGATGGGTTGGCTTTTCATGTGGACCCAGATTTTTTTCCCCAGCAAATTTAGGGCCAGGATAATTTTATCTAAGAAAACCCAGATGCCTCCCCCCTCCCCCCTCAGAAAAATCAAATGGTCTGTACCTTTGAGGCCCACTTTTCTCTTTGAGCATGTTGAGATCAATTTATTCCACCCTTCCTGGACAAATAATTCCCCCCCCCTCAAATTTCAGGATATTATAAATAGTCAGGCCCCCTGAAGTTAAAATGGTCGGTCCTTTAGGGATATTTGAACTTGAATCCGGGTCTGTTTGCTCTAATTCACGTTGCCCTAGGACCTGTTCACTCTACTTCTTGTTTGTCCTATGTCCGTTCACTCTGATGTTTCATACATGTTTCATATATTTTATTGTTTGTTGGAAATTCCACCAACTTTTTATCTTGTTTTTGCTGTATATTTTCTATCATTTAATTTATCTGCAAGTTATGTAATCACTGTAATACAATTTTATTGTATTGTCTAAATTGTTTTACATGTATATACGTTTGTGTGCTTTGTGATTTTTTTCCCTTCATAAAGTTGTTTTACTGAATTGAGACTTTAAATCAAGGTGTGTCATGACTTATCGTGTTCTGTATTTGATCACATTTATACATTTTATACATTAACTCGGAGAGAACAGACACCATTAGGCGAGTGATATGAGAGCCAAATTTACATTTTTAATGCACCTACCTAACACACGGCTAAATTGTATATCACTGGAAAGCTAAGAATGTGTACTTTCTAAATATCCCGGTCGTCAAAAGAAATTATGGTGCATTTTTTTTTAAATCGAGGTCAAAGGTCATGGGTGCAATTTCAATTCACGGATACTTCCAGTAGAAAAATCTAGTCAAAACAAATGCAAAAACGAAACAATTTTACAGGAATGCTGTATTACTGTTGGAAAAATATATTTCTATCATAGTATTAATTAATTTTGGTTGATTTTAACGGTAACGCATGTTACGTAGCGTTTTCTCTCGGAATATTTGAAAATCAACCATTAAGTCACACAAATGTATATGTAGTCGCCCTTGCATTATCTAAATCTTATAATACCTCCATATCATTTGATTGCACGTATTTACAAACACATATCTGCAAATTTGATATAAAATAATCCGAAACAAAATATTTGAAGCAAGGGGGAAATATAACATATGACGTATTTTGAATTGTTTAGAAAAGTCCCATGATGAGCTGTACATTAAAATTGAGGAAGTGTATGGTCTCCTGTTAATTTGAAAGCCTGTCAACCGCTTCAAGATCAGACAACCATAGGGCAGAATTATTTTATTATTGTAGTGCAATATGTTGAGTCTGGATCATATCGCAATTTCATTTACATCACTAAATCAGATATGATAAGAGTAGTCTAACTAACATTACTAAAATGAGTAAAGTGCTACTAGTATATTTATATCAACAAAATTGTGACAATTTTAATATAAAACATCACAAGGAAAATATGATCACTCATTGTACATCAAACTAAGTTTGATTTTACTTTAGTCGGCCGCCGTGTATCTTGAGATATCTAACTAATCAAACAACACTTGACAAAGTAGTTTGTACTTATTTTGAATTACGCTAGTGATGACGTTCGGCTTCTTTGGCACTAAGTATTACTTTTTTATATCTTGTTTCACCGTTTCAAACGGAGGACACGGTTATCCTAATATTGAACCTTTTATTTGGCTTTCTTATGTTAAAATTCCGTTAGAGTATAACCTAAATGATCGAAACGTCGGACCAATGGGATGTTGGACCATTTAGGTGTCGAAATCTTGCGATATCGGAATATTATAGCTTCATTTTAACTTGTAATCTCACCATTCTTATCGGTCAACATATCCATACAAAGACAACTTCCTTGGCATGGGCATATATCAGTACAGCAGAGGTTTTGCTCAAAGCGGACACAAGATCTACTATATACAGATTGAATTAAAAATTGGGAATGGACATGAGGGATTTGTCAAAGAGACACCAACCCGTTCAAAAAGCAGGCAACGGCCGAAGATCACCAATGGGTCATCAATGCAGCAAGAAACTCCCAAACCCGGAGGCGTTCTTCAGCTGGCCCATAAACAAAAATGTACTAGTTTGAAATGATAATGGACGTCATACTAAGCTTCGAAATATACTCAAGAAATAATAATAAAAAATCACACAAAACTAAGAAAGGCCAGAGGCTCCTGATTTGGGACAGGCGTAAAATTGCGCCGGGGTTAAACATGTTTTTGGAGATCTCAACCCTCCCCCTATACCTATACCAATGCGTGAACAGATCAAATCTTGTAGCAATTTGGATGACATCATACCGGACCGATGTTGCCTTTTACCAAACCAAAGTCATACGGAGAACTTTTATTGTTTCTGTAGTTAGGTCGACTTGTCTTGGATAAAATGTTGACCCCCAGAAGAAAAATAATGCCACGTAGAATGTATGCCCCATTTTCAATTTTTCTAATCTCTTGAGCAGTCAAACTTGTTAATAGTTATCAAAGGTGTGTCCATAAATACGGTGCATTTGTAATAATAAACCTAAATGAAAAAGAGTAAAACAAATATTTATAGATATACATACATTCTACTAACGCCATACATCTAAGAACTTTGTCAAGAGGAATATCGTACGCTTTATTAACTGCGGCAGATGCGCAATCATCCAAAAGACAATACAGAAATGTTTTGAAAGCAGGTGGCATAATTTTAATTGAATAATCCAGTGAAATGTTTTTAGATAATGGATATTCATCTGATTGGATTACAACTTTACCCCATATATGCTTCCGTAAAATACTAGTAGCTGCATAAAGTGCTTGCAACCAGTTTCGCAGTCACTGCTCAGATCTTTGAATTTGACAGACTGTATATAACTGTCATTTTAAACGAGTAATTTTCCGTCATTACGGCATAAGACAAAATTATAGAGCTACTGTATACAATATTGGATGTACCTTGGCCTCGTTGATGCTGTATATATGTAACTATAAATTGACCATATATTTTTAGTTTTTTGTTGAAGCTGATAATATGTTCTGTAGTTTTCTCGTCGGCTATTCTGGGGCAGAAATTTATTAAGCCCGGTTAACTGACCAAGTAATTAAAGTTGTTAACCAGAATACTTCATTGTGTACAGGTACGTCATCTTTAATCGTCGAAATGTTAGTAAAAGCTGTTTTATGTTCAGAATTAAATAGCTCTTTACTTTCTGATTTCAAATTTTGTAACAAATATTTAGCGATGCAAGCTCGATGGTATAAAGATTTAATAGTAAAATTATCATGAGTTATTTTGTAAATCAGATCATTGTAGGAGATATATGTAGTAACACTCAATACAGCTTGCGTTTGCTCCTCAAAGGATACCTTATAAAGTTGTGTACCTTGCTTATAGGCTTTATAAATTTGCAAAATATACAAACAGACAAATCAGAATGAGTTATAGATCTACTGTCCTCGTTGATATATGAGAAGAGACTGGTCGGCAGAATTGGTACATGAAGTACAAAATCTTTGTACAGCGGACAAAACAGAAGATGATAGGTTGTGCTTACTTTTAAAATATTTATAGCAAATCTTATGATATTTTGTATTTTCAAATGGGATGTTTTAATTTTTTTTCATATTCATCGACCAGTCTTCTGTAAACTTCATCTTTTAGTTTTCCCACAGCGGCAATCATTTAAGTGTTTAACTACATAGTTTCTATGTAGTAAATACATGACAGACTTTGCATATCTATGTCAATCAATGGATAGTTTTTGCTTTTTAGCATAGAAATGGTTTCATTGTGAACTGGACTGTGAAAAGTTTGACACGACTCGGAAGATTTTCTACAATTTTCCGATACGATTCCTTTTTTAGAAAGGGGTAATTCTACAGAACTCAAAAATTATGTTTTACTTAAATTTGATCTTAATTTCGGACGATTTCATATCTATTTAAGCTACACTGATGTTAAAGATAGAAATAGAACCGTTTAAATATGATTTATAGTACTCTAATAGCACTATTAAGTACACGGAAATCGACTAATATATTCAGTAAAAAAACGATAACGAAATAGATAAGGGATTCCGGAAACTATAGTGATTTTACCCAACATCATAAAATTACAGAAACTCGTGATTTTAAGAAATGTTGAGATAAAGTCTTGATCTTGAATGAAAAAACGATAACTGATGAGTAATTTGGTGTGTTCTAAAACGGATAGAGTGCAAAATCATTTAATAAAAATTTAATTGTAGATCCGAAAGGTCAGGATTATGAAAATTTTCGTACAAAATGTCAAATATTTAGAAGGAATGCAAAAGCATGCGGATTTGCATTTGTAAATAATGTTTTTCATTATTCTAAGAATCTAATTCACTTAATTATTCTGTCTAAAAGAAGAGATACGACTAATTTCCTTTGCTTGAAAAACATGTCGTAGTTTTATAATTTTCAACTAATTTCCGAAATAAACGTCAATTTTACAAAAACTGCACCGTACGATTTTGTGACGACCGGGCAAAAATCAAAGTTAAATCATTATTCTTTCATTTAAAAAAGAAATTAGCCGTGTGTTAGGTGTGTGCATTAAAGTCCTTAACTAGACGTCTTTTTCAAATATTACACTCGCCTATATAGGACAATGCTGTTATTAAAAAATACTCCAATATTACAAATAACTGATAAAATCCAGGTCGACGGGTTCAAACAGAAAGATTTTGAAAGCAGAGAAAACTGTGAAACTTATAATCGGCATGACTTTATCAGATGACAATACTAGTACTAAAATAAGGCTTACGCATAGTTATATACTTTAATTCAGTCACGGACCCGTGATATCACGGGTGTGTTTCTAGTATATACAAATGTTATGACTTTGGAACTTTGTTGTAATTTTTGTCTTTTTGTCTACATACATATAGCAGATCTTCCGATTATCCGACTATAGAATTCAAAAGAAAGAGTTCCTCATATCTCATTGAATTGATAAAATGTTTACCCAAAGGATTACTATACACATAATTGATAAAAATTGGGATGAAAATATAATCCTTTTTAGCTCACCTAACTGAAAGTCAGTGTGAGCTTTTACCATCACGTTGCGTCCGTCATCCGTCGTAAACTTTTACATTTTCACCTTCTTCTCTGAAACCACTTGACGGATTTTGACGAAACTATGCAGGAATGTTACCAACAATCCTACCTTTGTTTTGGTCCAATTAAAAACATGGCCGCTACAGCAAATCTTAGATTATGAGCCTATATCGTTCATATGACGGTCAATGGCACATTAAACAGATATCAATATTTCTTCTAAAGGATGAACAAACACAATCAAAACATAAAAATGTACCTCCTCTAAAGTTTGGACGCTGATTTATCAACCCATCAAGAAGTACTGTCCCTTTTTCTACCTTCCTGACGGAAATGATCGTGTTCTTCAGTGTTTACAGTATGATTTCTAAGAGAACTTTACCATGTTTTGTTTATACTGTAAACATTCCCTAATTGACGAATTTGTTCAATTGATTTATTCAGATATTGCCATACAGATTTCTTACGCATATCATATATTCCCAGCTAAATGCACCTATAATAGTGACACATCACCATAACATCATATATAAAACAAGCTTTAAAACACACAAATCATACTTACTCTTTCCGCCGTGTAATAAGTTGACACGTGATAAGAAGCAATTAAATAATCCGAGATAACGATATAACAATCCGAGATCTCGATATCACAGTTTCGTTTTCTCGAGATAACGATATAATAATCCGAGATCTCGATAAAAGTTTCGTTTTCTCGAGATAACGATATATTTTTTATCGAGATCTCGATATATTAAACCGAGATAACGATTTAATAATCCGAGATCTCGATATAACAGTTTCGTTTTCTCGAGATAACGATATGTTAAAGTTTCGTTTTCTCGAGATAACGATATATTAAAGTTTCGTTTTCTCGAGATAACGATATAATAATCCAAGATCTCGATATAACAGTTTCGTTTTCTCGAGATAACGATATATTTTTTATCGAGATCTCGATATATTAAACCGAGATAACGATTTAATAATCCGAGATCTCGATATAACAGTTTCGTTTTATCGAGATAACGATATATTTTTTATCGAGATCTCGATATAACAATTTCGTTTTATCGAGATAACGATATATTTTTTATCGAGATCTCGGTAAAACGGTAATGTTTTATCGTGATCTCGAATTAAAAAAAATATTTTCTAATGTTTTGTGTGTCCCCTTACGGCTTCCGTATATACTCGATATATCAAACCCATTTTTATATATCGACAATTTTTAAATAAATTGTTAATCTCTAGTAATGCTTTCTTCTCTATAGCAACCAAATTATAGGCGGCAAACAATGAAGTTATCTTGGTGTAACTATTAGTGGGGGTTGGTTCTTTGGAACGTTGAGGATTGAAACTATGGTGACATTTGTGCATTTCAACAATATATGTCTTTTCAAAGATAATCGAGGCCAAACATTTATAAATCCAAAACCTATTGAAAAATTGAGTTGATAAAACCAAAAAAGTCAAAGGTATAACCAAAGCATGACAAGGAGTCAGAGCTTTACATGAAGGGGATATATTCCTAAATTTAAAATTGTCTCCAAAATTTTGTAACAACAAGGTTCCATAACATAATTTATTGAGTTGTAGCCCAGAGTGAGTAGCATAAGGATTTGCCTACATGTCATTTGTAATTCTGATCGGATATTGTTTTCTGTCTTATCATTGGAGGTTGTGATTCTATTTTGTTATTTTCTATTATAAAAGTAGATATAATTAATAACCCATTTCATTTATAGGATTTGAATTTAAAACAACTATGTGCACAGGATTTATTTGATTTACGTAGTTTGATTTGGAAGAAAGGCAGACATAGTTAGTTGCACTATTACGTACACATTTCCAAATTTATATTCTTCTGATTGTTATAAAATCTAATCTTGATTTATATCAATTTTTTTTAAATTTATCTGTGACGTTAAATTTTGTTGCGTTGATACCTTTCGTTTTACAGACACACTCTTCGTAATTCTATTAAGCTGTTTTTATGTACTGTCTTAATTAATTTTAGTTATTCGTCAATATTCTGTGCATTATTGTTTTTTTTCTGTTGGACGTCTGTGTTCTGTTATTTCGTTGTTTTCCTCTTATAGTTGACGTTCCCTTGGTTTCTCTTTATAACCCGGATTTGTGTTTTCTCAATCGATTTATAACTTTTGAACAGCGGTATACTACTGTTGCCTTTACTTCGAACCAATTTTAGTTTCTGCAAATCATCTATCCTGGATCGAATTAGACACTACTATGGGCATGTTTGACAGTGAGAAAAATGTTTACTTATTGATGTTGAGACCAATCAACTGGAAATCGCAAAATATTTTACCAGGAATATTGTGACGTTATAGATTTCAATGAACGTATAAAATTTTATAACATTGATTTCAAGTGCTGTCCATGACAATCTTACAAGAATGCATAGAATAAAACCGACTCTAAATTTCATGGTTGTATTGTGCACACATTATTTTTTTTTAACGATAACAAATATGTCGCATACTTAGGGACCCCTGTTTTTTAACAGCCTCACTTGACCAGGGAAAATATCAAATGAGTTTAAACTCCCCATAGTTTTACATAAGTATACATTTAAAAATAACCAATACAAGTTATAGATAATGCATATTTTAAGGTTTTCTTGTCGAAGAACACACCGAGGGGTGTTAGGATTGATCAAATGAAAGACCGACCGGAGGGAGGGAGGTCCTTCTTTGAACAATCCTGACACCCCGAGGTGTGTTCTACGACAAGAAAAACCTTAAAATACGCATTATCTGATTTATATACCGTCAAAAAATATTAATTTTATAAAGTTTTGTAAAATTTAGTATCCTATTTACCGACAACACTAAAGTGGGATATTCCTTTCTAATGCGTTCAGGTTTTAAATACGCCCTGCGGCTCATTTAGAATGTGAAATAAAACTCACTAAATAATTTAGATATAAACCTTTTAAAAAGTATTATCCATACACAATAAAAATATTACTGTAACCGCATGAAGTAAGACACAAATGTATTGTTACCATCCGATAACGGTGTATGACAAATACAAGACACATTGTAATTGTAAGTAATTTATTGTACCACATACAAATGTAGCTTATGGAAAAGGGGGAGGGGTATGGTTTTTTTTCTATTTGTTATGTTATTTCTATCGCGGAAAAGTGGTTATTTTTTTACAATTTTATTTGAATCGAATGAGATTGTCTTTTGAATAGCAATACATTTTATTAAAAGATAATCTGGATATAATTATATACCCTCCGCACCTGACCCTTTCGTGAGTTACGTTAATGTTATTCAATAGAATATAAGATTATCTTATTAGTTGATCATTTGATAGAGTAAAAGGTATACGTAAAGGAGTAAGTTCGGTAAGGGCCATATTTGGCCCCAATTATAAAGTTCATAGTTTCAAGCCAATAAAGGTTTTAAGTTGCCTTAAATACATCTGAGAAAATTAAACAGAACTGTTTTTGTCAAAGTTTAAGTCTAAGACGTTGATTTTTACATCCCAAAAAGGTCAAGATAAGGGATTTTTGTGAAATTTGACAAAATGAGCTGGATTTCAACCAAATTAAGGACCAGGAAACATAGAGCGCAGGCGTCGACAAACTTAATATTCAAATAAGACATGTGAAATGTCTTCACAAACATTATTTTAAAAGATCTTTGTTGTCGACGTATGCGCTCTATGTTTCCTCTCCAATAATCTATTGAAATTTACCTATTTTCATTGATTTTTTCGTGAAAAATCAATACGAGTGCAACTTGTGACGTCATAATGTAACGTAGAAACGTAAAGTTTTCAACAAAATAGCTTATTTCCTATCTTGTCACTATATTAGCTTTAATTTATTGTGATATTGGTCAATACATCCGAATTTGAAATTTACGCTAAAAAAGGGGGCCGTTTTAGGACCTTACAAAAAGTTAAGAACTGACACGAAGACGAATATAAATACATGTAGGTCACAGTATGATTTCCTATTCAGTGTGTATCGTTCTGAACATGCATGAAATATTTGCCACCGGACGTTAAGCAAGCAACCAAAAATCAGTCAACCTTTTCAGTTTGACTCAATAAGATTTTTAAAATCTTACACACGAATATGTTAAATCTGGATTTATTTTATGAAAGTCTACATTAAAATTCATCTGACATATATGATAATGTTTCTTTATTGTAGCGATGAATTAAAAAACTTCACGTTATTTGTTTCTAAAATTAAAATACGGGACTACAATGACGGTTTCTTTTACACCTTTCATCGATTGAACTTTAAAAAATAAATTTCCAAATCGGCAACAAAAAACTATTAGAGTAAGACGAATAAAGTTTTGAAGTAAATCATAGATTGCATGTTTATCAATTAAAATAATGACCTCACACAGGTCATTATTTTATGCCTTGGAGCATATATCATTGAAACATGGTATCGTCCGGGTTTATTCTGAAAAAGAATGACCTGTCGTTCTGAAAGAAAATAACTCCATATAGGTATATAATTTATTTTAATCGATACGCATCACTGGCACTGTAATACATAATAATTAACGTATATACCCGGTTCACTGACTTACATCATACATGTGTTGATTTAAACGTGAAAACTATATATTCTATTGAAAAAAAATAATAATTTTATTTAGAATTAGAAATTATTGAATTAATGTGAATGAACAAAAGTTGAAATGATTCTGTGACTTACGTATGGATTATAAAAGTATAAAGCACATGTGGTGAGTACTAATGTATAAGAAACGTGATGTGTGGAATTTACTAATATACATATTAATATGCACAGACATAGATTTAAATATCAATTACAGTACAAATTTTTTTTTCTGTAAAAAAACCAATACCAAACAAACATATTGTTCCCAACATTCTTCCTAAGATATAGTATTATTATTCCATAACACTTTCATATTTTCATATTTTTCATATGCAATTTCAACAAAGCCTGTATAGACTGCATACTCAGTTTATTTTTTTCGAATTTGCATTTATTACGTTTTTTCCAAATAGCCCATTTAAAATAAAGTATTATTGCGTTAACAATTATATTATTCGAATTATCTAAACAGATTCCTAATAGAATATTTTTTCAACGAGTGCATCGTTATTTATTAAGTTACACAGTTGTAAATTTCTGATAACTGTTTCTATCAATGGTTTAACACTGTTACATTGATAAAATAAATGCTCAAGAGTTTCAATATTATTATTTTCATCACATAAGTGACATTTTCCATTTGACAGACGCATTGCTTGCAGTCTGTTTTCGGTATATATAATCCTGTGTATACATTTCCATTGAAATTCTTTAATTTTTCTATTAGTATCCAGTTTACTGAGATTTAGCCAAATTTTTTCACAATATATGTACTCGCTATACAAATTTTCCCATTTTGTTTGACATTAAGTAGGATCTCAGTTATGTTTAAGTTTAACTGAAGATATTTATATGTCAAATCTTTGAGTTTAATGATTTTGTTATCTGGATGTATAAAATCAATTTTCAGATATTTTGATTTTGTGGTTTTTTAAAAGTTGTACATAGTTAAAACCTGTATAAAGGTTTGCGGTACGGCACTTTTAATTCGTGAATATTCCGAAATACAATTGCGTTTATCTATAAGTTGTTGATATACTTCATTGCACGATTTAAAATCATTGGTAGTATAATCCCATATATCACCAATAGTTTTTATTAGACTTTTTGAAAAAGAAGAATAAAATATAGATTTCTTTGAAATAAAAATTTGAGTTTCCAAAAAAAAGCTGTTTTTTTACTTCCATTTTATTATTTATTATACCCTGTGTGATCCTTATCAATTTTGACCACGATTGTCAAGCGTTTTTGTAATAATGTGGTAGGTTTTTTTTATCTCAAGACCTGAAAGGTCTGAACATCTACACAGAAAAAGTTTATCTGCAAATTTTTTATCATATTTTTTTAACCAAAATTAACTATTGCATTCCAACTTGATAATGGCTTGTGTAATATCGAATATATCGATTTGATATTTTTACTTTCTAACCAACTATCCAAATTTACCATATCCCCATGCCCCCCTTTTACCGTCTAAACAACAAACCTTCCGGTCTACTTGATTCACTTTACCATCCAAAATAAAATCCCATATTATCTTATTTAAGTTTGTTTTTTTATGTTTTTCAGGTATACCTCATATATCTAATTCATAACCACACACTGAAATAATTAAATTTTTAACAATAAGGACTTTTCCAGAGTATGTCAATTTTCTACTTTTCCAGATGTGTATGTACAATTTTGTACTTTTTCCGATATTGATTTCCATATTTTGTCGTTATCAATGTTATAACCATGGTGAATACCTAGTGTTTTTATGTTATCTGTTGTCCAGCTTATCTTTTTGAAAGTAGGCCGTCTGCGTTTATTTGCGCCAATATTTTTTCCCGTAGTCTTTTCGTAATTATTTTTTTTGTCTAATATTTCAAAAGATTTTCTAACAGAACTTTCATTTTTATTAAATAATTACGTGTCATCAGCAAAGATATTCAATTTGGTTTCTTTCAGCTCCCCATTTTTTCCCCGGGCAACATAATACCTGCAATGTCTTTTTCTGTCCTTATTGCACAGGCCGGGGGCTCTGCTTGTGATATATATAAACCAGAGGCTCTAAAGAGCCTGTGTCGCTCACCTTGGTCTATGTGACTATTAAACAAAGGAAGCAGATGGATTCATGACAAAATTGTATTTTGGTGATGGTGATGTGTTTGTACATCTTACTTTACTGAACATCCTTGCTGCTTACCATTATCTCTATCTATAATGAACTTGGCCCAGTAGTTTCAGTGGAAAATGTTAGTAAAAATTTACAAATTTTAAAAAAATTGTTGAAAATTGACTATAAAGGACAATAACTCCTTAGGGGGTCAATTGACCATTTCTGTCATGTTGACTTATTTGTAAATCTTACTTTACTGAACATTATTGCTCTTTACAGTTTATCTCTATCTATAATAATATTCAAGAGAATAACCAAAAACAGCAAAATTTCCTTAAAATTACCAATTGGGGGGCAGCAACCCAACAACGGGTTGTCCGATTCATCTGAAAATTTCGGGGCAGATAGATCTTGACCTGATAAATAATTTAACCCCATGTCAGATTTGCTCTAAACGCTTTGGTTTTTGAGTTATAAGCCAAAAACTGCATTTTACCCCTATGTTCTATTTTTAGCCATGACGGCCATCTTGGTTGGATGGCCGGATCATGGGACACACTTTTTAAACTAGATACCCCAAAGATGATTGTGGATAAGTTTGGATTAATTTGGCCCAGTAGTTTCAGAGGAGAAGATTTTTGTAAAAGATTACTAAGATTTACGAAAAATGGTTAAAAATTGACTATAAAGGGCAATAACTCCTAAAGGGGTCAACTGACCATTTCGGTCATGATGACTTATTTGTAAATCTTACTTTGCTGAACATAATGGCTGTGTACAGTTTATCTCTATCTATAATAATATACAAGATAATAACCAAAAACAGCAAAATTTCCTTAAAATTACCAATTCAGGGGCAGCAACCCAACAACAGGTTGTAAGATTCATCTGAAAATTTCAGGGTAGATAGAACTTCACCTGATAAACAATTTTACCAAACAATTATACCAAATGTCAGGTTTGCTCTAAATGCTTCGGTTTTTAAGTTATAAGCCAAAAACTGCATTTTACCCCTATGTTCTATTTTTAGCCGTGGCCGGGTCACCGGACACATTTTTTTAAACTAGATACCCCAAAGATAATTGTGGCCAAGTTTGGATAAATTTGGCCCAGTAGTTTCAGAGGAGAATATTTTTGTAAAAGATTACTAAGATAAACGAAAAATGGTTAAAAATTGACTATAAAGGGCAATAACTCATAAAGGGGTCAATTGACCATTTCGGTCATGTTGACTTATTTGTAAATCTTACTTTGCTGAACATTATTGCTGTTTACAGTTTATCTCTATCTATAATAATATTCAAGATAATAAGCAAAAACTACAAAATTTCCATAAAATAACTAATTCAGGGGCAGCAACCCAACAACGGGTTGTCCGACTTGTCTGAAAATTTCAGGGCAGATAGATCTTGACCTGATAAATAATTTTACTCCTGTCAGATTTGCTCTAAATGCTTTGGTTTTTGAGTTATAAGCCAAAAACTGCATTTTACCCCTATGTTCTTTTTTTAGCCATGGCGGCCATCTTGGTTGGTTAGCCGGGTCATCGGACACATTTTTTTAAACTAGATACCCCCATGATGATTGTGGCCAAGTTTGGTTTAATTTGGCCCAGTAGTTTCAGAGGAGAAGATTTTTGTAAAAGTTAACGACGACGGACGACGGACGACGGACGCCGGACGCCGGACGCAAAGTGATGGGAAAAGCTCACTCGGCCCTTCGGGCCAGGTGAGCTAAAAAAGGGGGCTATAGGACAGCCACGCCTGGCTGATCTAGAAATTGAAAAATATTTAGAGACGTAACCATTTGTTTTTATACATGTCTTATCACGTTTTAACAGCATTTGAACCCAACCACGAAGATTGTCCCCAATATTTATCTTCATAACGAAGTCTAGCCATCCCCATTCCATCCTATCAAAAGCCTTTTGTTGGTCAAGAAAGACAATGATACCCTCTTCATCCTCACTATCAATATATTCTATGATATCATGTATCATTCTATTTGCTTCCGTTATATGTCTGCCTTTTACAAACCCGTTTTGGTCGGGACGAATAAGCTTTGGAAAGACTATTTTTAATCTTTCTGCTAGTATTTTTGCTATAATTCTATAATCACAATTCAGTAGTGTAAGAGGGCGCCAGTTCCGTATGTTTTCTCGTTCCCTGCCCTTAAATAGTAGTGTAAAAACTCCTTTAGAATGAAATTCAAAACAGTGTGGCTGTGGCCATTGATTGACACATTAAATTCATTCATTGACTGGGACAATTTAGGTGAACGTTTGTATGTAACGACCACTGCTCACTATGTACTTTTTAAAGACACTTAAACTATGGGGTCACTAAAGGTTTTAACACCTTAATAAAGTAATTCGAAAAATTAATCAGAAATAACACGATGTTTTGATTTATATCAATTATATAAATCAAAACATAAAGGTTATTCCTGATTAATTTTTCGAATTATTTTATAATTAAAGGCGTTAAGAAACCTTTAGTGACCCCACAGTTTAAATGTCTATCGTAGGTACGTCGTGAACAGTGGTCGTTACAGACAAACGTTCACGTAAATTGTCCAAGTCAATGGATGAATTTAATGTGTCAATCAATGGTCACAGCCACACTGTTTTGAATTTCATTCTATATTGTGAGTCCGACATTGTTTTTTTATTAAATATTTCTTGCAATAACGTACAAAATTCCCTTTGAATTGTATTCCAAAATAATATACAAAATTCTGATCTGATCCCGTCCTCCCCTGGGGATTTTTTTTTTAATTTTTAGAACTTTCATTATTTCCTCCGCGTTAGTTTCACGATCTAGTAATCATTAATCGTCCTCATTTAGTTTGTTTTCGATATGGCTTGTTAAATATTGATCATTTTCCAAATGCCATCCCTCGGAACTAAAAAATTTGAGTAAAATTTAACTGGTTCATTTAGTATTCCGTCTATATTGTGTTTATTATGCCCATTTTCGGTTTTTTTCGACTCCATAATTTATTTTTACCGTTTTGTTTTTCAAGATTGAAAAAGTAGCAAGACGATTTTCACCTTCTTCCGCCCATTATACACGCGCCCTTATTTTTGACGCCTCTGATTTGTTCTCAAAGTAATTTTTAATTAGCGATTCTATTTCTGAAATCTTATTTTCAACCTCACCAGAGTTATTACTGTTTACTTTTAGTTTTTTTAATTTCTACTCAAGGTTAATAATATAACTTTTCTGAGAATTTTTGTTTAATGTTTTACTTACTTCCATTGTTAATTTTTTTATTTTTTATTTTGTGACATCCCACCAATCTTGTATTTTTTCGAACTTAATTTTTTCAGTTTTCCAAGTTTCCCACCAAATTTTTAATGCATCCTTAAATTCTTCACTTTTTATTGTATTTTTATTCATTATCCATTTACCCGGGCTTCTTTGTATTTCATCATGTTTTAATTTTACCGACACAAGATCATGATCGCTAAAAGGACAATTCGAGATACCAACATTGTAAACTTTATTTGAAAGACTTTTATCACAAAAGATATAGTCGATTCTAGACTTAGAATTTCCTCTCTGAAACGTATACCGTTTGTCTTTTGGATACCTATCTCTCCATATGTCTGTAAGATCATATTGTGACAATAAAAAAAGTAATTCCTTTGTACCAATATCATCACAAGGGTGAGAAGGATTTCTATCATTTGTTTTGTTAAGAGTACAGTTAAAATCACCTACCAAAATATTGTAATAATCTACACTATCGTCTGTAAAGTTACCAAAATAATTATGAAATGATTCAAACAGCCGTTTCCTGTCGGCGCCGCTATTGTTAGCATAAATATTTGAAATGTGATAAATCGCACTTTCCGTTTTTATGCAACATTTTATTCATCGACCGTTTTATGAGTTAGTTTTATCAAACACAATTTCGCCGGGACAATTTTTTGTTTGTAAAATAGAGACACCACAAGAATCACTAGTTCCGCAGTTCCAAACACTTGTATTGCCCCCATTTATTTTCCATTCATTTTGCCACTGTATTATATCATTCACTGTGCAATGTGTTTCTTGGTTTACATTTTAACACCGCTATGCCGCGTTGATTTATTCGAAAGGTCACGATCAACGACACCGGTTTATATTTACTTTTAATTTTACCAGTCATTGACCAATTATGACAATACACTATTAGTGAACACGTTTCAAATTGTCTATATAAAAATATAACAATACAGATACAAAGATTCAGTTTGAAGTACAATAGATTGAAAAAAATCTATAATAATAATTCAAAATCTGCAGTTTAGTAAAATAAAACATACTTACAAATAACATTTTGGATGGGTATTTTTTTTTTTTTTTTTTTATAGTTTGACATAAAAGTCACAAATACGATAGTAATTAAGTTTGTGTATCATCACTCATGTCCATCTGGAGAACCTGGTTTACTTTGTTTACTCTCTTTCTCTGCAGACATTAGCGTTAGCGATATTTCACTAAGTTTGCGCTTGGTGTCACAAGGACGAGGAGTGTTCTGAATTGGTGACATCTTTGGGTGAAGAAATTCACGTAGTTTGACTCTGTTTTTTAAGCCCCTTCAATTGTGATATGAACTCCACTAGAGTCTGTTTTTTCATAAAGTGACTTAACCATGGTACCATTTTTTGCGAATATGTGTTCTACGTCGATATAGGTCAGCACTTCATCTTTGAGACATAATTTTTCCAAGAATTTGTAGCTGTTTCATTTACTGTGTGAATATGATTACTGTTCCTTTTCTCGGAATAATACCACACACACCAATATCCGCGTTTGGAAATGCTTGTTTGACTTTAACTATAGCTTGTGTTGCAAAAACATTCACCTGATCACTGTCGTGTTTGATTCTACTTAAGTCATTAGTACCCAGGCTTATGATGACCCTGCCTACATTTGAACCATTGCTTTTCACTGGGCAAAAATAATCACGAATATAATGCCTACCAAAGTTTAAACTACAATAAAGTACAGCTTGCATAGATTATTTCGATTCTGATAAGGACAATTAAGGTAATTTCTAGGTCGATGTGTATACATAAGTGTTTAAGACAGACAGCTAGATACCATAAACATACTTTGTATACACATGCCAGAGTCTGAGCTTGATTTGCTATATGATATAAAAACTACACTGACACTGACGGAAAAAGATCATTTATTCAAAATCATAAAATGCAAAAAAATAATTTTGCAAATAAAACATTTGACATAAAATTTCATATTTAATATGAAATAATAATACATAATTAATAATATAGCCCCGAACATCAGTTTTGTAGCACCTTTAATAAAAAGGTGTTAGGAAAATTAGTCACTCATATCCGCTGAGCAATGATGCATATCCACCGCCACCACCACCACCACCGCCTCCACCACCACCACCACCGCCACAACCACCATCACCTCCACCACCGCCGCAACCACCACCGTCGCCGCCGCAGAAAGTTGTACTTCATCATCCATTCACTATGATGTTTGCTTCAGGTAAAACGTTTTGGATTAACACATTATTGTGGCGAGCACGGACTATGATAAAACCACCACCTAAGAGAATGATATGGTGGTATAAACGATGGCAGCAATTATTTAGTGAAATGCAACAAACCCTTTAAAACATTTTGTTTGTTCAAGGTTTACTTGAAAAATTTAAATGATGACTCATTCATTGACCCTAGATATACAAGTTTAATCATCCTTGTCGATTTAATGAGAGACGCCACCAATAGTAAGGATGAGTGTGAATTATTTGTAGAGAGCAGCAGTTAGGAATCTTTGTGTAGCTAGTATAATGCAAATACATTCTCGAAGGAAGGGAAAGGAGAGTCGAACCGTGAGCCAATATATAGTCATATTCAAAAACCCATGTGATCAAGTTGGGCCAGACATCTTTGCTAGACAAATGTATCCTTATAACCAAAAGAAATTCATGAACAAGTACAAAGAGGGGACACAACGACCATATGAGAGTCTATTCATTGATCTGAAAAAGAATACACCGCTTTAAAACGATTTTATCATAGTCCGTGCTCGCAAAAATAATGTGTTAATCCAAAACTTTTACCTGAAGCCAACATCATAGTGAATGGATGATGAAGTACAACTTTCTGCGGCGGCGGCGGTGGTGGTGGAGGTGGTGGTTGCGGCGATGGTGGTGGTGGTGGTGGTTGCAGCGGCGGATTTGCATCATTGCTCAGCGGATATGAGTGACTAATTTTCCTAACACCTTTTTATTAAAGGTGCTATAAAACTGCTGTTAGGGGCTATATTGTGACGTATCAAAAAGTGTTTTTCCTTCGTCATATCTTGATACTTATCAGCAGTGTTGATGTTGTAGTATAGTGAGTCTGTGTCCGTAAACAAGAGTGTTGCTCTAGACCCATATTTATCCTTCAAGTAATAATAATGGAAATCGTACATAAGCGTCTTTGACAAATCGAGTATAGTGAATCCCACGTAGATCTCTCTGTTTAAGTATAATCGTTGTTTTTACATGTGAACAGCCACCAAGTCGTCGTTGAATGTTTTGAAGGCATGTACTGTAGGTTTGCTGATTAATTTTCTGTCCTTTGATTGATCATTCTTGGAATAAAAGCATTCATTAATGAATGAGTTTATCAAAAATGAATATAACTTTAAAGGTTCTGGACAGTCTAATAAAAAACAAATGAAGGTTGAAATAATCATTGTTTGATAGAATTACTTGACATGTTTAAAAAATACAAATACAAATACAAATATTTTATTGGCACAAACACAATTACAATATTTGGCAAAGGCCCATATTTCAGTGCATTATAACAATGAATACAGCATAGATAAATATTTTATAATTTAGAAGCTAAAATCTCGTTTCTATATACCAGACATTTATATACATATAGCTGATTTTCACTACAACATGTAGGAGGTATATTTAATTTAATATTTTAAAGTTAATTCTGTAGTTTTTTTTCACATTTCAGTAAAAAGTGATTTTCATCATCTACCTCACCTGATTTACATACATTACAAACTCGTTCATCGGTGGGTAAACCTAAATATCACCCTTTTTCAATACCAAGATTGTGTGCACTCAATCTTATTTTACATAGAAATGATCTTTCTAATTTATTACTCAGAACACCAACACAAGAACTACGCTAAATTGAATTATGAAATTGATGGTAAAATTTTAGTTTTGATGAATCGTGAATTTTTGATGATTGATCCTGTGTGCACTGATCAATCACTCGTTGTTTATTACTTGGTAGATACTGTTTAATAGAAAGGTTCCCCCCAGCTAGGTTTAAAAATCATAGATTGTTTAAAATAGAATAAAGTTTCTTTGTCCAGGGGTTCTTTTTTTTCAGTTGCCAGAAAAAAACATTGGACACAAGTGTGTTTGCAGACCTTAAGATATGATAAAAAAAAATTAATACAAGAAAATGATATTTTTTACCAGAACGGTAGCCTGCATGGTCATCCCCCATGTACTTAATCCCACCAGGTTATTGAGGTCAACAGAAAATGTTAATGTCTTGTTTATCAGTTTGGCATTTTATAGTTAAAGGATTACATTTTTAAATTGAATATGATCGAGGAAATAATAAAATAAGTTTTCAATGTATACTATATATCATATGATTAACGGAGGGATGATAGTTGGATATTAAACAAAAGACTATTATAAGAGTATGTATCATCGATCACATTAACATTAAGTACTTGACAAATCTCATATTTATTTATATATTATACTATTAAATTCAACTAATATTATGATTTTCTTTTTTTTTAAACTGCATAACGCGACAATGTTTATGATATTTTCAACATGGCGACGACTATTATTTAAATCCGATTTTTGACAAGTCTAAACAAGATAAGATATCATATAGTAACGCTCGCTTTCAGTAATTTAGCAATTATATTATAAATTCAAGATAAAATACTTTAAAACATTTCATCCCATTAATATTAAAGGGGCACTAGCTGTCAAATTCGTGGTCACCGATTCGACTCAAATTCTCATATTTGATTTATAATAGTGTAAAACATTTATCCAAACTACCAAAAGTCAAAAATAAAAGGTTTACAGAGCATGGGGTAGATAATATGAAGGTTCGTTTCGTGTGTATTTTAGTCCAGACGCCATCGAATTTACTATCGATTTGACCTCAGATGACCATATAAGCGATGTAAACATGAATGAAGATATGAATAGATTAAACCAACACGTGCAATTGGATTTTTTTTAGGTCTGTTTGAGTTTATTTTATAGATTAAAAATATATGTTTCTCATTGTTTTAACCGTATTAGAATGATTTTATATGGATCGAATCAGTAATCAAATGATTTACCGTAGTTTCACTTTCATTGTTGACATTCTATTTCTTTAAATAACCAGTACACGTACAATGCATGCGTTGTCAATCTCTAGCAAGGGGTTAAATTGAAGTTCAGATGAATACGGATTTAATGAGGTCGACTAATGCACTTGCAAGTGAATGAGTAATTATCAATGTTTCTTCGCTTAATTTGACAAAATTGAACCATTTTGGCTGCTAAAAGCGAATTATTATTTCACTATTTCACTTTCATTATTTATTGAACAAAAAAAAATCTTACTTTAGTTTTTTTTATATATCTCGTAGCTAGTGCCCCTTTAAGATATATTATACTAATTAGTGCCATTAATATAACGATTGAATGATTTCAAAAGACCGACGAGATTTTTCAATATGGCGGATTTATTGACCCTTATCTACATGTTAATAGTCCGGCGGCTACAAGCATATTTCAGACGAATTGTGCACATCCTGTTACAAGCATGAAATTTGGCATAGACCTTCCTCAACTATTACTATTTTCTTTGAGATAGGGAGGCATTTGAAAAAAAATGTCTCATTTCCGGTAAAATCCAAAATGGCGGACGTCATACTTAAATCAGCCCAATATCGAAGGCTAGCGTGTAAAAATGTGTTATTATCATGCTACTATCATAACATTTGGTACAGACCTTTGTTTTTTACTACTTTTGAATAAATTAAATAGATTAGATGTCGTCAGAAACCCCACTTCCGGTTTAAATCCAATATGACTGACATTGTACTTAAATAAGCTTATTTTTTAGGGAGGGTAACTGAAATGTGTTTTAACGTAATGCTACTATCATAACATTGTGTATGCACCTTTCTTTGGCGTTTCTGATGGATACAACGCATAAGACATATGTCTTAAAAACCCTTTCTTCCGGTAATATCCAAAATGGGGGACAGAGAATTATTATTTTTTTATTCAAATTTTCATTTTTTTCAAAATGATTTTATTTTGTGCTGGTCATTAAACTTTTGGCTTAAAGTTATCTTCAAAACCACTTATTCTAGCATGTTGTAAATATTTAGATATAAAGTTGACACTTCCGGTTAAAAATATGACATAAATTTCAAAGATGAGTCCTCAATCTATTTCTTCGATGTAGAGTTTTGGATAGATTGATTAAAACAAAACAAAATCACTATAGTACTTTCTTACATCCACAATGTATAAGCTTGTGACAAAATGATGAGGCCTCAAAAAGAGTTTTTCAAAAGTTGTCCTCTTTGTCCCCGCCCGGAGTGGGTAGCATCAGAGCCAATCCCAAGCTCGTCTCCCTTAACACATGCATTAGTATATTGCATGATTTACATGCTGGAAAAGACTAGACCAGGTTGAGGGAATAGCCTCAAAAAGCCGTCCCTGTTGCGCAAATAGCTATTTTCTTGCTTCGTTAACCATGTTATACCCATCTGTTAAGTTTGTGCGATCTTACAGTAAAACCCCGGTGATTTAGTCTTATTAATCATCATTCTTTTTGTTAAAGTCACATCTTCAAATGCAATTCAATGTCTCCCACATAGTCTTTTTCCCCCTTTCAAGCAAAGAGAGAACCATATCACTACATGTAAAGACATGAATAACAATAAGTGTTTCAGATCACTCAGATCACTCATTGCCTAGTGCATTTGAAAGGCCATTGATAGATATTAATCCAAAGACTTTTGCCCTCCCAAATACAATTCATAGTTTGTCTACCCCTATGTCACGGAATAGCGAAACAGTAGTGACAGCATAATCATTAACGACTGTTCGAATAATGACTCGTTTAAGTGCGTGTTTCACTGCATCAGACACATGCACCATGATTTTAGTGTCTGCCTCTAAATGTGAACTTGGTGCTGAACTTGAAATACATTACGTGGTGGATAAGATAGAATATCCTGACCATTTGTTGCTATAACTACCATACGCATCCAAGACTTCATCCACTCGTATTTCAGTTTCAAGTTATTTTATTTAGGTAAGGACATAATACCCAATCAGCATACTAAGTAGGCCGCAATTCACAATCGGAGAGGTGATTTCCAACATTTACAAAGACTGTGGTATTGTTTCTCACATCCATAAATTCTGCAAAAACACATATTTTCTTGCCTTGTTAACCTAATCTGTTTCTTTTTTTTTTTCGATCTTCCAACAAAACCACGTATCGTTTTCAATAACATTAAACATCAAATCCATATGGTGATGTTGGCTGGTCAATCATCATTCTAAATGCTATAGTCACATCTTCAAACTCCATTAATGTCTCCAACGCAGTTCCTTTTTCAGCAAACGTGTTACCCTTAAATGCCTAGTGCATTTGAAAGGTCATTGATTGATATATATCTTATACTTTTCCCCTTCCAAATGCAAACCGGAGTTTGTCTGCCCCTATGTCACGGAAAAGCGAAACAGCAATGACATCAGTATCGACTGTCTGAGTCATGACTCAGTTAAGCCTATGTTTCACTGCATCAGACACATCTATCTTGATTCTAGTGTCAGTCTCTTCGTGTAAACATGGTGCTAAACTTGAAACATCATCAAGTGGTGGATAACACTGAACATCCTGAGCATTTGTTGCTTCAACTGCCTTGTACTCAAAATTGTATTGAGCAAGCTCTTGTGAATGAAAACTTAAAAGTTCTTTCTTACTGTCGTCATCTCTCAGAAAACTTCCTCAATTTTGAGGATGTTTTTAATCCTGGGTTCGTCTGTGTATTCCCTTTCCCCTAAATGTTGCCCTTGCTTCTTTTAGCAGCTTTCAAACTACCAGTATTGTCTATGTTCACATCCAACACTACATCCACTGTTGTTACAGTTTCAATGTGTTTCCTAACGAGTATGATGTTTGGGTATTATGTCCTTACCTTAATAAAATACCTTGAGACTGTAACAAGAGTGGATGAAGTCTTTGATGAGTATGGTAGTTGTAGCAACAAATGCTCAGGATATTCTATCTTATTCACCACGTGATGTATTTTAAGTGTAGCACCATGTTCACATAAAGAGACTGACACTTAAAATCATGGTGCATGTGTCTGATGCAGTGAAACACGCACTTAAACGAGTCATGATTAACAGTCACTGATGATGCTGTCAATACTATTTCGCTATTCCGTGACATAGTGGTAGACGAACTATGGATTGCATTTGGGGAGGCAAAAATCTTTGGATTAATATCTGTCAATGGCCTTTCAAATGCACTAGGCAATGAGTGATCACACACTTTCATTTCTGACCTATACCTTATGACGGGTTGTGATACTGTTCTTTCTTTGCTTGAAAAGGAAAATAAAGACTGCGTGGGAGACATTGATGGTATTTGAAGATGTGACTGTAACATGAAGAATGATGATTGATCAGCCTAAATCACCGGGGTTTTACTGTAAGATCTCACAAACTTACCAGATCTAACATGATTAACGAAGCAAGAAAGTCAATTTTTGCACAAAAGGGAAAACTCATTTTAAGTGAGGCTATTCCCACCACTTGTTCTAGTCTTTTCAAGCATGAAAAACGTGTAATATACTAATGCAGGTGTTTAGTGAGACGAGCTTTGGATTGACTCTTATGCTACCTAGTCTTGTCACTAATGGATTGCGAAGGGACAAAGAGGGTCCCTTTTAAAAAAAACTCTTTCTGAGACCTCATCATTTTTTCAGAAGCTTGTACATTATGGATGTAAGAAAGGATGCCGCGGTTATTTTTAATGTGTAAAATCGGGTCTCCCGTGCACTGCCTTGTGTGCATGTGGTGGTGACTGTGAACAAGCATGTATTCTTGGCCAAATAGTAGTAATTTTAAATATTTTTTAGTACTATAGTAATTTTATTTTGTTTAAATCAATCTATCCAAAACTCTACATCGAAGAGATTGAGGACTCATCTTTGAAATTTATGTCATATTTTTACCAGAAGTGTTAATGTTATATCTTAGCATTTACAACATGCTAGAATAAGTGGTTTTGGGGATAACTTAAAGCCAAAAGTTTAATGACCAGCACAAAATGAAATAATTTTCTTTACATTTTGAAAAAAGTTGAAAATTTTAATAAAAAATTGATATTTCTCTTTCCACCATTTTGGATACTTCCGGAAGTAAGGATTTTTAAGACATAATTCTTATACATTGTCTCCATCAGAAGCAACAAAGAAAGGTTCATACACAATGTATTTATAGTAGCAATACGTTAAAACACATTTCAATTACCCTCCCTAAAAAATAAGCTTATTTAAGTACAATGGCCGCCATATTGGATTTTAACCGGAAGTGGGGGTTCTGAAGACATCTAATCTATTTAATTTATCCAAAAGTAGTAAAAAACAAAGGTATGTACCAAATATTATGATAGTAGCATGATAATAGGACATTTTTACACGCTAGCCCTCGATATTGGGCTGATTTAAGTATGACGTCCGCCATTTTGGATTTTACCGGAAGTGAGAC
Organism: Mytilus edulis; assembly: GCA_019925275.1. Lineage (NCBI taxonomy): Eukaryota > Metazoa > Mollusca > Bivalvia > Mytilida > Mytilidae > Mytilus > Mytilus edulis. Next base: position 63,138,041 of record CM034361.1, read on the forward strand.
ATTTTTTTTCAAATGCCTCCCTATCTGTAATTAAAGAGTGATAGTTGAGGAAGGTCTATGCCAAATTTAATGCTTGTAACAGGATGTGCACAATTTTTCACAAAGCCGCCGGACTATAAAGGTCATTACGTACAATAATGAACAAGTTTAAACACGCTTTAAATATTGATTTAATAATCACAGCTTAATCGCATTAGGTGAATAAATATTATGTAATACCAGAGATATATTATGTTAATACACACTTGGATGGGTTTTTCCTGTATATCTATTAATGGACTGGGAGTTTTCATCAAATTAAAAGAAAATATATGTATATACTTATCCATAATAATAACAAACGTAATTAGTAACACTTTATAATGACCTTATATCTCCAAAGAAATTAATTAATTTAATTAATTAATGTCATAATACCTAAAAATGACGTCATAGAAATTAGCCTCCTCTCAAGAGGCTTTTTTTTCCCCATAGGATTAACATTAGCAAAAAGTCGCCAGAACCGGTAGTTTCCCCACTACTTATGTCATTTTCGAAATGCAATACATTACAGTCATGCTAATGAATTAGTAACAACATGTGGATCAGTTGTTGGGAAGTGTTTTAAGTAAACATGGTAAATGAACTATCTTAAATGCATGCAAATTTGATAAAATTCATTATTCTGAAGCAGTCAATATTCGCATGTGCAAACAAATTTGATTTGATTTAAATCATGGGTTTATTCACAAAGCGAAAGAAGCAACTTCATATTAGAATCCTCAATAAAATTATATAAAATACTTGACATAACATGCATAAGTACACATAAGATTTTAAGATTAACGGTGCTAATTTTTCTACACCAGATGCGCATTTCGACAATGATGAGTTTAATCATTATTTATTATTATTCTGACAGTGCATCCATTTATATTAAGGTTGGTATGCAATTAAGCTCATTGAAGAAATGCCGATTTCTTATGAAATTATTGTTTTGACCTTTAGCACTGTGTGCTGTCTTTTAGCTTCTACTGTAAAACAAAAATAAAGTTCTAAAAAATGCAGATGTTCATACTATTATCATTCAAAATTTCGTAATCAATTGTAACACTTCTACGAGGCTACTAATTTTTTTGAACTACCTTGACTACCCATGAAGTCTCGCACAATATCAACAGTTCCAATTGGAGCTACATTGACAAGCTTAATTAAGGGACATAACTAACTCTAAGTTCAACATTTAAGTGTCCAAATAATTCTTACTCGAAAATATATTTTAACAAGACTGCAGTGAAACAACCCTTCATAAGTAGCTGTAAAATGAATCAAACCGTTTTTTGTTTGTTTTTTTTTTTAAATAAAACCAAATCTAGTCAAAGGAAAGTATCCATAACAATTGTTGTATTATGATTATTTTATAACTGGTTGAGTTATATGGACATAATAAGCTCAAGTTCACACCACATTTTGTTATGTTTTAGTGTACCATATCATATCGGTATAATGTATTTTATGGAGTGGAGTGTTGGAGTGGAGTATTGAAGTGGAGTGTTGGAGTGAGATTTTGGAGTGAGATTTTGGAGTGAAATTTTTGGAGTGAGATTTTGGAGTGATTTTTTTTTTGTGAAATTTTAGAGTATATAGTATATTATTAGTAGAATGTCAGGGGGTTAAATGTTTTGTTTAATTTTGAACAAGTATTCATTAAAAATAAATAAAGAAAAATTACAGTGCTAAATATTGATTAAAATTTTGATCACAGATAATCATGAATAATTATTTGGTCATGTTCATTTAAAAATATGAAATATGCTCCTCTCATTAACTCACCTTGTGGGAGTGTCATTTGACTTGTGGTGACAAAGTGCACATTGAATTGCACAGAATTTCGAAGTCCTAATGGGCAAATATCTGGGAAAACTCATTGAACCAGAATATCAGAATAATGCTCATATCTTTGTGCAAAGAATAAAATTCGTAATAACTAGTATCTCAATTGTTTGTAAAACAATTGAAAGGTCTTTCCTGTAAAAGTGATGTTTTCGTAATGTTCTTTGTACGACCTTTCGTTTGATATACGACAAGCATACCTTCTGAAACTTTTCGCTTTTTACACTTAATGACATCTTCCGCGTTCATTTTTGAGATCGGAAGTATGATATATGTAAAACAGGGTAAATGAGCTTTCATTTGATATGCGACAACGCCATGTTCTAAAAAGTTTGATTTTTGCACTTAATAACCCCATCCAACCAATTTTTGGAGGTTAGGAATTTGATATTTCAAATGTACACATCATGACCTTTCATTTGATATACAACAACCCTATCGTAAAAGAAAATTTATTTGTTGCACTCAATGACCCCATCCAACCAATTTTTGGGGGACGTCAATTTGAAATTTGAAATGTACGCTTCATATTCTTTCATTTGATAGGCGACAACCTTACCATCTGAGAAATTTGAATATTGCACTAAATGACCCCACCCTTCCACCTGGGATGAAAAAGAGGTTTAAAATTTTCATTTTTAAGTAGAGTTTATTGAGACCTTAAATTTGATATATCAGATGACCCCATTTGACAAAGTGCCAAAAATGATGCAATATCAATGGTATAAATAGAAGTTATGAAGCTTACAAAGTCAATGCAAAACATGAAAATTTAAAATGATTTTTTGGTGTTTTTTTCAATGGAATGTTTTTGGTATTGGGTTAAACATATAACTATGTTAATCTCTTCAATTTCTTAAACATTTTAAGTGGTTAGCTGTTGTTGATTCAGAAATACATGCCGCCGCTCGCAAAATTTCAAACTGCATTATCTCTAAAGCGGACAATAGATATTTCAAATCTTTTAAATGGTAAATGATCTACAGTTAAAGGACAACATTATAGAAAAAGAATTGGGACAATTTCAAAGTTCACCAAGGTCACAATTAATCATCAAATATATGATGCAATACCAAACTTGAGAACCGGAAGCCGTGGAGACATGGGACTACCACCATGCAACTCAGGACCACCTGACCTTTCAAATATCACAAGGTCAAGGTCATAGTATACTGTGAAGGTCAAGGTGAAATTTCATCATGACCTGACATTGACCTCAAATTGAAGGTCTTGAATTACTGATCCTCTTTGCAGTTGATAGTAGGTTGATATATGTTACCTTTAAAAAGATATACACAAAATACTATACTTTTAAGAATCATCCCGTTGTAACTTTTGAACAGACGGTCGGACATTTTTGGGCTTATTATATAAAATGTAGATCTCGTCGAGAGAAACATTTTATATGCTGTATGTATGCAGCAAGGTCTTATCGTTTTCCTAATATGTAAGCTTGAAATTGCAGCGTAATTTTATTTTGCACTCTGTGACCTTTGACCTTGGGTGCATATTGAAGGTCACATGAATTAAAGATTATTGGTGAAGGTTCCAGGTCTCTATGACTTCCGGTTCTCGAAATAAAACATTTCAAAAATTATTTATAATTTTTAAAGGGAAATAACTCCTTATAAGGGTAAGTAACAAATTAATTGTTTATGTTTATAAACATTGCCATCTGTTCTTGTACATGCTGTCATTTTCAATTACATTCTATCTTAAATACTTTTTGAAAAAAAATGCAAATGAAAGAAATTGCTATAAGGGGATATAACTCTCAAAAGGGATGATGAAATCATATGCAGCCTCACATGGTAATACATCTTGATAATATCTACCTATTGTCCAAATAAAGTCATATCTTTAAAAACAACGAAGGGGGTCCATGTTGCAAAAAATCAATAAAAGGGAGATAACTTCTAAAGGGGATGATGAAATCCTTAACAGGGTCTCAACGATTTTGGTGGGACCTTTAGTATAAAAAAGGCTTTTCACGAGGTGTCTGTAAGATTGTGGGCCCTAGACAAGGGCATATGAACCTTTCTAACGCTATTATCAGATACTGAATGCAACCAGCCCCCATTGACTCAACACCTTACCTAAAGATATATTTAACTTTATTAAACAAACAAATGCACAGTTATACCCCAATGGGGTTGAAGGCATGACATACAATTTAACAATTACTAAAACAGTACATCATAAAAAACAAAGAAGAACAAATTAATAAGACATTATATACATATGTACATATCATGCAGCTGTCGAGTCCACCCTCCTCAGTGACCATGACTTTTTAACAAATGGAGCAGCATACTGCATAATTAACGGACACGAAAGACATAAAATCAATTTATTAAAATTCTCCATATTATCTATATAAGAATAAGTATTTTTAACTTTCTGTAAAAATTCAAGTCTCAATTTTTCATTTTTTTTTCATACAAACAGAAAGTGTTCTTCATTGTCTATTTTATTTAAAAAAAACAATGTTGACATAAACGTTCCTCTTTTTTTATATTTCTGTATCTGACCCTTTCTATTTCCAAAATATGGTCACTTACCCTTAATTTAGTAAAACATTTCCTGATTTCAGAGTTATTTTTTATTAAATAAGGCTCAATTTCATATTTCTTTTTAACTTTACTATAAATAAATAATTTATTATTTTCTGTTAACGAATTCAATTTTTTTTTAAAACAGTTTTTTATAATTTTCTTGCATAATTTCTTTTATCTGTATATTCATTTTCTTTTTTTCTTTTATAAAGTAAAAATTTTTAATATCACATATTTTAAAATTATTTTCTATATTGGTACAACCCGCAAATGATTTGCATAATATATTATTACCTATGTTTTATATTTATATTTATAGCTCAGCCTGCTACGAAGGTTTAACCACACACCCCAGGTATATATATCTTTATTCTCATCACCAAATACATAGGTACAGAGAAGACATGCATGTATAATACAATATATTAACTACATAAACATAAATATACAATATATACAACAACAACAACAAAGACAAAAAGAACTTATTCAGGAGGACACACTCGCTTGTTTATAATTCGTATAAACTTACATAAATTAATGAGATCTGTCCTATTTGTAGACGACATAATTTCAGTAAATACTATAATATTTGGCCTTATACTAAAATTTCGATTTATAAATTTATTTCTCTCTTCTGTAAAATGTGAACAATTAATAATGTAATGAAATTCATCTCCAATATCTAGCTTACATAAATTACACTTTCTTTTTTCCCTTTCTATATTGTACCATCTTCCAAGTTCGACTGGAAGTTTATGGTTACATATTCTAAATTTACATAATGTCAAAAAATCTTTTTCGTCTAAAATATTAAAATATGCTTCAAAACACAATAAATTCTTAAAAATACGATAATTCAAGGCTTCGGAACAGTTTTGAATAGTCTCGTTCCATGTTTGTTTGAATTGGTCACACAATCTTACTTTGATATTATATTTCAACCATACATCATTTAAAAAGAGCTGTGTGTTCCAGATATAAGAAAATCCACATTCATCGAATATATTTTTAACACATATTAACCATTTAAAATCTATGTGTTTAGTACAATACAAGTGGTACAGTAGCTTATAAATAATACATGAATACTTTGACTGCTTTCCCATGATTAATTTAGACCAGTAGGATATCATCCTTAATTTTACATCAATAGAGAGTGGAAAACGTCCTAGCTCACCGTATATCATACAGTTTGGAGTGGAAGATTTCAGATTTAGGAGCAACTTACAAAATTTTACAGTTGCTGAATCCCCATATTTCTGATCCATATAAAAGAACAGGTTTTACTACTCTATCAAAAAGATCTAACTGACAAGAAACTGATAGACTATGAAATTTCCCCCTTTTTAGTATCTCATACATCGCTTTTGTCCTTTTTTCAACTTGTGATTTAATCGCCTTTTTATAATTTCCCGTTTTTGTCAATAAGATACCCAAATAACTAAACTCTTGAACGATTTCTATTTCTTGTTCATCTAAAACAAAGTGTAAATTGTCCGGTAATCTTCCATATGAAAAACATAATATTTTTGTTTTGGATACATTTACTTTTAATTTCCAGTAGTTACAGTATTCATTAAAAAAATCTAACTGTATTTGAAGATCTTGTGGTGTTTCAGACATCAAAACAGTATCATCAGCATATAGTAATAAAATGATATTGAGAAATACATCAAGTTCATGTTCTAATTCTTCTGTAACTGTGAAAAGGCCCTTACAGTTTTTTGTTTTTAAAAAAATTTCCAAGTCATTTAAAAAAACTGCAAACAAAAAAGGGGACATATTTTCCCCTTGCCTTACCCCATTATTACACGGAAAATAATCAGACTTGCTGTTATTAAAAATAATATTTGATTTAATATTTTTGTACATACTTTGAATCACATTTAACATTTTCCCATTTACATTGTTTAACAATAGTTTATGCCAAAGTCCATCCCTCCAAATTTTGTCAAAAGCCTTTTCAAAGTCTATAAATGCACAATAAAGTTTTTTCTTTCTTTTCTTCAGAAGTTCAAACAAAGAATGTAATATAAATAAATTATCCATAGTGCTATAGCCTTGCCTAAAGCCACATTGTGTTTCATGTAAAATTAGGAAATCGTCAGAATATTTGTTCAAACACGCGGTTAGAACAGCCGTAAACAGTTTACCCAAACAACTGACAATGGTAATTGGCCGAAAATGTTTAGGATTATTTCGGTCTCCTTTATTCTTGAATATTGGTATGATATTACCAACTAACCAACTCTCTGGTACAAATCCGGTATCAAATATCAAATTAAATAATGTTTCATAAATATCGATAAGCTGGTTTGAAGTTGCTTTTATGTATTCATTTATAACAGCATCTTCACCACCAGACTTATCGTTTTTCAAATTTTTAATACATTTCAAAATTTCTCCTTTTTCTATATACAAATTCAAATCATAATTAAGTTGATTTACCTGGTTTTCATCGAGAGGTGGTAAATCAGCTCCATTATCATCCGTCGGAGAAGCATTTAGATCCTTAAAGAAATCAAATAATTTCTCTATTGGGATATCCGGTTGTTTTTTACGCTTTCCCTGGTTAAGTACTTTCCAATAGTCTCTAGAATTTTTGGTTCTCAATTCTTTGAATTTTTTTGAAAGATTTTGCCGGTATAATTTATGATTTTTGTCGAGAGTTTTCTTGTATATGTTTTCAGATCCAGCCAAATTGGATCTATTTACTGTAGTTCGATTTTTTTTAAATTTTCGTCTAAATTTACGATAATTTTGTCTCGCAAATTTACATTCTCGGTTAAACCAGGGTTTATTCATAAACGATTTCTGACGTGTTTTCCCGTTTTTACTATGAGAAATGCCAAATGTAGCTTTTGCACTTTCTATAAAAATTTCACATAGTTTCTCAACATGTATATTAACATTTACATCAACCCTTGGTTTTTTCAAATTATACAAAAGATCTTTTATTTTACCTTGGTTTATATTTTGCTGAAATTCTATCAATTTTTCACTGTCCCACTTTCTTATCCTTTCTGCACTTTCTTCTATATAACCAGGTACCTCACATCCGTCTACATTTGTTGCATACACACTAATAGACAATGGACAATGTACATCAGAAAATAATTTTGAAAAATCTACTACTTCCAAAGTACAAAATCTATTTATAAAATTCACATTACTAATGCAATAATCTACAACACTTGCATTCCTGCAAGTCAACTTTCCTTCCTTGTCACCATTTATCCTCCCATTAAGTATAAAACAGTTATTCCCCTTGCAAAAGTCCAATAATAAAGAACCATATTTATTTTTTCCAATATCTCTATTTTTTCTTTCCCTCGGAATATCTAAAAAGTCCAAAATGGACGCACTATTTTCTATTAAATCAGAGAAATTATTTGAAGGATCATGAGAATCTAAAATAAGAAAATCTTTCTCTGATGCTGTTCGACCATTAAAATCTCCAACCAAACTGACAAATTTATATCTTGATGACAAGTCCAGAAACTCATTTTCTATCTGACTAAAAGCATCCCAAGATGCATAACACGTGTACTCTGGTGGAATATACACAATTCCAAAAACTGTATCTGTATCGGTGTTCATAATTTTAGAACTTATCTTGAACCAAAAAACAAACTTGCTACCTGTATCAATAACTTCAATGAAGTGTTCATATTTCTGTTTGTAACCAAGAAGTATTCCACCAGATTTCACTTTTGCAATTTTTTTTCTATTTTTAAATCTAAATAAATAACCTGGTAGTTTTATTTCATCTCTATCATCAAGTTTTGTTTCAACTAAGCATATAATGTCATGACTTCTTAACAAATTTTCAAATTCAGGATATTGTAGTTTTTTTATAATTCCACAACAGTTAAGTGATAAAATATTGAGCATATCAGGAGATATACTTTTTAAACCATTATTTGACATATCTAAATTTTCTGTATCAAAAGAAGCATCTGTATCATAGAAACTGTCTGTAGACATAATTACATTTTTATCAATAACATTTTGATTGTCAATATTTTCGGTTTGATCAACTTCATCAATTTTACTTTTTAATTTTGTTTTGTTAACATTCAAAACAGGGTTATTAATGTCATAATGATGAAAACAGTTTGAATTATCTACAATAAGACTTGTACTTGTGGGTTCTCCCTGACATCCCTAACTCGGAGTTGTACCATTTTGACGACGTCTTTTAGTTGGTCTTTTATCTGGCGTTATTCTGTTGTTAGGTGGTGACCTCAATGGTGACGGAGGGGCTTGATTTACAGCACTGTCACTTTCCATGTCGTTCAAAGTCGTCATCTTCCTGTAAATTGTATAGTTGTCCATCAATATACAGGCGGTCCCGGACGAGAACTACATCCCTTTGTTGTTGTTTAGCATCTTTCATTACCGGGTATAGTTTTTTCCTACGTTTCACAATTTCTGCAGGGAACTGTTCACTTATGCCAAATGGTGCACCTCTCAGCTTGTTGGCGTTATTAAGCACATATTGGAGGTCGCTGTGGTAAATGAATCGAGCGACGATCGGGCGAGCACCATTAAGACCAGGCTTACCAAAGCGATGAACGTTTCCAAACTCAATGAAGTGATTTACTTCTAATTCTTGACGTAAGAATCCTCGGAGTTTGTTTTCACAATTTTCAAATTTAGAATGACAAAGGCCTGTGAAAATGAGGTTATTCTTCATACTACGACACTGGAGGTCTAATATTTTATCTTTAAGTTCAATTATTTCATCGTCTTGTACCTGTTTTGTAGACGATTGACAGATATTTTTTTGGCTTTGCTCCAACTTTTTTTCAAGATAGTCAACTTGTTTGTTGAGAGCGCTTATTTGGTTTGACGAAGTTTTATATTCTGTTTTACACTGATCATACATATCACTCATAGCTTGTACGCTAGTTTCCAGAGAATTACTTTTTTCCTCTAAGTCTTTCAAATTTTTCGTATGTGTACGCAGATCAGCAGATAGCAGTGTGACAGTTGTCTTTATTTTTTCTATACTTTCCATACCAGATTCAATCTTTTTTATACTATGTTCAACAGATGTTACTACACTTAAGGTTAATGTTAAGAGAGTTGCCGTGTTATTTTCATTGCCATCCTCTATGACCTTACGGCTTTCAGCAAGAATTTTTGTTGTTTCGGCAAAAGACATTGTGTTCTCCCCTTGGATGCCTCTTTATTTACAGTTATAAAGTTCAAAGGTTAAATCGCATACCTTTTGGCGTAACTACTTTGTATATAACATTTATCTAGTCTTACATAATTTGTGAGTAGATTTTGGTTGTGTAATGTGATTACTATTTAGACGGTAAACAAAGAGAATACTATAGTTATCAAGTCTATCTTTTTGCAAAAAGTTATATTTCAAAACTCAAAACTCACAGTATGATGAAAGTCGAAAAGTCGCACATTATCGAAAAATCCAAATGAAAAAACATCGTAAATTGGCCTCTTTCCTCATTTTTGACGGAGCAGAATTTTCAAGACACTTTTTCTGTGTAACAATATTTTCTCAATGTAAATCCAGAAAATAACACTGTAATTGCAGTTCATCTTTTATTATTGTGTTCTATTGATACCGAAATGATAGCTAGGTAATACCAATTAATAACTTATTTTTTCATAAATCCAAATTTCATCTAAATTAAATTCAGAAAAGGAAAATACTTTCATCATTGTTGAAAACATCTTAACATTCTTTTTTATTTAAACAGAAGCTCAAGTCAATTAATTTGTAAATCATTTAAAAAACTAAAAACAACAGTGCAAAAACAATAAATATGATACTTTTAAACATGATAATGTGAAGATTTTTTGTTCATTTTACAAAATGATAGAATATAATAAAGAATGGAAATGGGGACTAAACCTAATACACGAGCATGTAAAATTCTCCTAATGAGGATGCTGCCAGATTCTTAAGAGATTGGGAAATCTTAGTTATGCATCAGTAGATCAGGAGAATTTGAAAATGTTTATAAAGGACTGTTGATATGAGGTCGTTCACATTATTTTTCGAAACATTATTATTCGAATACTTCACTGCATGCATTTTTTTTATTTCTATTTCAGTATAGTTTGTTTTTAAATTATTCACTACAAAATTTTTCATCAAATTTCACTCCAAAATCTCACTCCAAAAATTTCACTCCAAAATCTCACTCCAACAATTTCACTCCTAAATCTCACTCCAAAAGTTCACTCCAACACTCCACTCCAATACTCCACTCCAACACTCTACTCCATACAATACATTATGCCTATCATATCCTCTTGAAACGGTTCTAATTTCAAAATAAATCCATATAGCAATATGAATACTTCTGTATCGATCTTCGGCTTGCATTAATATAATGTTTGTAATTGATAAAAATAACTACCAATGATACAAGTAAAGAACACGAGATACATAATCAGCATCAATAACGTTTTCATCGGTAAGAATTGTATGTAATAATTGTGTATGGCTTTTTTGTGCTATATTTATTGCATGAATTGTTTTAAGATTGGAAGTTAAAACTCTTTGTTTTGTTTTTTTTCGTTTAAAAAAACACAAGCTGTTGCCATAATTTTTCTCCCGGTTTTGTTTTGTTCTGTTCTATTCGCCTTTGGTATCTTTTATAGTGAACGTGATTGGTGTTTATTTTTGTTTCATATGTCAGAGACGGTTGTTAGAGATGGTTTTAAGTGTTAAGATATATATTAAAAACAAAAGGAAAGTGCATGTCAAAATAACTTCCATTTGAATGGTCTGCAATTGTTTTATTAATAAGGTCTATTTTAAATTTGTCATCTTCTTCGGACACGGGAACTGTTGTGAATATATATAAAAGAAACAGTAAAATTGATTTATTCATATTATTTAAAAAGCAATCAAGATAATGAATGAAGAATAGAACAAATAAAAATTAATTTAATTGGCCAATCAAAAGGTTAATGATGTAACCTTCTTATTGGTGAAAAGAAATATAAAAATAGAATTCAATAAATGAAATCATCCAGGTAGAAAGCTTTACTAGTAATCGTTTTTAGTATGACGTGCAATTCATTTAATTACGCATAACCCAATTTTTTTTTATGATCAAGAGTAAATGTATGAATAACAAAGATCAACAAACAATGAAGATAATTGCATATATTCTAGTTATAGTTATTCAGATCTACGTCTAACGTTTGATTTGTATTTATTTGTGCAAATAAACTAGTTAACGAAAAAACTGTTACAATGATTTCATGACTATAAATAGATTTATGCGTAATCGTATGAAAAAAACGTTTTTTCTAAAGGATATAATGTAAACGTTATTGATGCTATATTTGTATATTTTTATTGTTTAAAATTTCAAAATTACACGGATTAATACTGTTTTTGAAAGTAGTACGGCCCGGTAGACCCCATTTTGTTCCTAAATATAGCATTTTACAACTTTGTTAAAATGTAAACCTTTTACTTTTTTATTATTATCAAAAAGTAGAATACTTCTGTTCCTTAAAAACAGGCTGTTTTATTATAATGCAATGCTCTATCTTCATAATTTTGTCATTTGTGCTTATTTTAAAACGGTTTTTGCCCATCAATAGGATATTGGATTTATCTGAAAATTTCGTGGCTGATAGAACTTAACCTAATGAACTCTTTAACCGAATGGCAGATTTGCTCTTTGCTATGTTTTTTTATGAGATATAAGCCAAAAACTGCATTTAACACCTTGTTCTTTGAATGCGACTTTGATTTCCGTCCGACTCCGTGTCATTATAAATGGTCATTGTAAAATGTATTGCTTCCGAACCATTTTCGTAATTTATATATGATGAGTTTGATTTCTCTTCATTTTGTACCAAACCATGACGTTCTGAAGAACCAGCAGGTTTTGACAGATAAAAGAAATAGCAAATGGCCTTCAGATGCCTTCGCAAGTATTAATGTCTATATGATTGAAGCAGGGCTGTCTCATCCGAGAATGCGCTGAGTTACAGTTTCGATATTAGATTTTGTTTTGCTAAAATGATTTGAGCCTGTGTACATTGATATCCTGAAGAGATGCAAGAAATTCGAACAACTCATTGTTACGTTGAGAAAACATTAAACAGGATGAGTTATTTCGTGATTGATTAATTTTTTTTCGTTTATGTACATTAACAAATAATGTATGCATATTCAGGACGAGTACAAAGTAACGGTTAATATTTTGCAGTAGGAACCGATTGGAATGAAATGCTAAAAATATTGTTGTACCGCTTGGAAATAATGATAAATTGGAAAGAGACAGAAACTTTACATTATCATAAGCAATATATGGATTAAAGTTTCTGCAAGAGTTCTTTTCACGTGAAAGGGGATTAGCGCTTTTTTTTTCAGATACTAGTCATTGAGTTTAACTCCCCATTCGAAAGATACTCAATTGTTACAACTCGCACAGTCAAATAAGCGCCCAATTTAATTAGGATTTTACTGTCAAACTGACGAGGAACAAATTGACTGCATTTCTCTTTCCCCAGTAAAATTTTGCCGATAAAGTAAGTAGACTGTCACTCAACAAATTAGAGATTTTGAAGTCTATTCTCGTCTACAATGTTGGAGAGTGTCCTTTGTTTGATATGCATATACACAAAATGAGCGACACAGCTCTATACAGCGTCTAGTTTTTTTTATTATTGCGAATAGCTAGTCTTGTTTATCGTTCAGGCTACTTACGAATATCATGGTAAATAAACTTATCATCTTTCACGAAGTCGATGCCGATGTCGAAGTATATCATTTACTTTCCCCATTACATCATGCAATATGTAACAACCCTAAATAAATCCGACGAGGAATGTTATTACTCGACTAACGAAAGCCTTTTTTTTTATAATGCCAAGTTTGTAGAGTAGTCGAAAGTTGCCCCGATGTCTCAGATTAAGAGGTTCTAATCCCTCTGACGGAATAATTAAATTTGCTAACGCAATTTGCAGATCTATTTTGCTAGGTAAAATGTGAGATGGATAAATTTCACGACAGTACCCACTAGTGTTTCATCGGGACTAGCAGCTCACCATTAGAGGTAACATTCTAGTGGTAGTAACAGCAGAAACGATACCAATTGTAATGCATCCGATGCACATTTCGACAGATAATACCTCTTCAATAATGTTTGAGGTCAAACTATTTAAAATCCATGACCTAGGAAGTTGAACAAAACATTTGCGCTCAAGTCTAAACTTGGATACATTGTAAGACTATTGCATTCGAGATATATGTATACCTTTTCTAGTGCATATGAAAGAAGGACGGTTGAGCTGTAAACGACATATCTCAGTAAGCTTTTGGTGAAAGATGGCACCTTACGTATCTCATTAAAGATTAGGAAATGTAATTTCAACCGTTTGAAGGAACTGAATTAGATTGAAATTAATTTCTTCTAGTTGTCTCCCATAGACCGTTAGTTGTTTTCCCGCGCTTCATGGGATATAGCCATTCAGCACGACAGGGCCGACTCGACTAGACGTGTTTCTCAGTTAAATTTTTTATCTTGCTAATGTGAATTTATTTGATGTTATATGAAATTTTTTGATTTCAGTAGTAATTATGAATTACTTGACTATATTTTGTCGACGTGATATTATGTATCATAATGTGCAATTAAAATCAGCACATGGCACTGTCGTGTGGGTATTCAATTTGAACTTTAGTTTGGTTTTATTAGTATTATGTGCTTAGAGGTAGTCTATGGGCGTAGTTATTGTAGAAGAATAGGAATAACTTGATCATTCTACCAGTCTAAACTTCGCCAATAAACATCAAAGTCAATGCATTGGAGAAAATAGTTAAATTGGCCACGCAAGTTTAATTCGTGGACTAAAACCAGTGGTATATAAGGCTTTGGATTTGATAAAAGAACTTACAATTGTACATAGTTTTTGTTTTAGAATATGTTTTATAAATTAGAAAATGAAAGATTGGTATTTATATAGGATACACTGCATTTATTCTGCTTTCCAATAACATATGATCGAATCGATAAAAGACCGGCCTCATACGTTATGGTAAACTGCATTCTGACTGCATAGCCAATAATATCTTGGTGAAAATTAAATACACTATTTCGGGCTATTAACGCCCTTTATGTGTATCATGTGTATTTAATACACACATCAGCATTTTCTCCCATTCAAATCAACAAAAACATTTTTGACATAATTAATAGAATGGAACATTTCACAAATAAAAAACTATACCTGTATACAGTATATTAAACATGTTAAACGTAGTGTTTGGTTGAAAATTTATTTAATAGGTATAGACTCACCTGATTTGTTTTATATTTATAATGGTTCATGGAACAGTCCATATAACTAGATCATAACAACCATAAAATTACTGAATACAATATATTAATAATAGGCAGTTAAATGAATATTTCAAGTTATTCAATCATTTTGAAAACTTTTAAAATTTGTATTTACATTCAACGAATTTTTTTGTAGGTTTCAATCACATTTAAAATTTAGACTGGTCCATTCTGTTCAAAAGATTATCTTGCTAGTTCAATATCTACACATTGAACATATTTAAAACATTTTGTGTAACCTTATAAACGTAAAACTATAAGTTATAATTGGTGGATTTATTAGACCATTATATTCCTCGAGTTATAGTCATTTTTTATTTTACATGGATTAATTGTAGTTTTCATTTTCTTTGTTATGGTAAGCACACTGTACAGTACTGAAATGTAGGGGAAACTCTTGTCTTCGCTTTCGATTTGGAGTAAATGTGAATGTAAGTTAAATAAATGATTTTTTAATGTATCTATTTATCTTTTATATAATTCTATTTGATAAAGAGACTCAATTCAAAACGTGTTGTTGTGTGTGTACAACTTTACATTCTTTGACCTACATAACGGATATATATATAGTCTAGGTCAATCCAGGTGTAACTTTAATCATACTACCTATTTGACATCGAAATCTTTGAAAAATGATTGTTACGAAATGCAATCATTACGTACGTGATATTACATATTTATATAATCTTGAAGTTTTATTTGTAGAAACGATGGGATAATGCAACAAGCCATTAAATGTAATGTGTAATGAAAGTGACTAGTTCTTATAAACGCAATTGTCTTGATTACAGAATTTCTTATTATAGCATATTATTTCATTATGCTGTGTTGTCACTTTTTCAATTATAGTTTTGTGTTTATGCCAATAAATTTATATGAATTTGTACTAGTTATTTTACACACAAATATATTTAAAGCTATATGTGTAATGCAATAATACCTGTATATTTACAACATGGCAGTATATAAATAACACATAGCTGAGAAGTCGATAGAGCAGACTGGTACCCCGAGAAAACATTGTCAACCGCGGCGAAGCCAAGGTTGACAATACTTTTTTGAGGGGTACACATCTGCTCTATCACCCTCCCAGCTATGTGTTATTTAATTTATTATACTGAATGTTTTATTATTATTGTCTTTTACAGATTAATTTTATTTTTAAAGTATTTTCTATGACGTCAAGAACATAACAACGTTACGGGTATCAGAAAAAAACACAAAAGTGAAGCAAGATGTTTTATTATTTTATTTTGACAGTCAAATAATAAAATTTGGGCCAATTTAATTACTTGGTTTAAACTCAATTCATTTTCCTTTACATTGTCGATTTTTGTTTGGTCTAGGCCAGAGGGTATCATTTAAAAAAAAATGGTACCTACTGAGTCATGTGATAAAGTAAAGTAACACCCTCGTATTAGTCAATCAACATATGGCATTTTAATGTGAAGTATAATAAAATCATTTGTACATAATTTATCCATGAAGGTGAATACAAGAAAAATAAGTAAAAAAAAAATTAAAAAAATTCATGAGACAATTATATAATGCTCTGATGAAACTCTAACCACTCTTACAGATTTTTTGCTTATTATTATTAATTTGTGTAATAACTCTTAATCATAAAGAATTATCTAAATATACTTTATTATATTATTGATTTGCTAATTGAAAAAAAAATACAATAAAATGATCACTTTATCCTTTTTATCAGTTTAAAGCGAAATATTTGAAAGATATATATCTTGTCTTTTACAGATGATGTTACTACCATTGACGTTAGAAATTGTAGTGGTAAGAAAATATGTATATCAATATCAAGCAAACTTATTGGAAGAGCATACATTTCCTCTCTGTATAATACTAAAATCTATATCTTTTTTAATAGCACTAAAACCGGTGGATCTCATGACCTTGATTATCAATATATCATTGATGCTTGTTTAATTTTGAATAACGATTTAAGCTACCATTGTTACTACTTTACTAGAAAAGGTTTCTGTCATACAAATTTAAATCTATCGAGAAGACGATCGGCTTATTATATTTTTCTTTGTATAATATATTTGTACTATGCATATAAAATATCGGTTGAATGTAAGCCGTCAACCAAAACACCAGGTTAAACTTGCAAACAACGAACTGTCATATCGGATATTATTCAAGAACAATATTTCAGAGATTTCACAAAACATTATTTACCAATTTGAGGGTGGATGATTCTTTAGGGAAAACATAATAAATTGATAATGAAATATTGTCATGAACAATTTTATCCTGTGAAATATTGGCAATGGCAGTATATCACCGCGAAATATTGTCTAAATAAAACTGATAATATTTTATGGAGAAGGACATTATTTTATGCATGACATTATTTAATCATGTTTATGCTACAATTGCTTTTCTTGACCTTAAGATTGCGGGCGGCAAACCAACGGTAAATCTAGACAAACAGCACTATATTCAAATGACGAAACAGTTTCCACTTGTTTTCTGTATGGAAGAAAGAGAATGAATCTCAGTTATTTCTCACCATCATTAGGGAAAAGTAATAAATTTGTCATCATAAATCAGCGAGATTTATTCGTTCAGTGAATGCTTTGTTTTGTAATTGTGTATTTTGATTAAGTTTAGCCTTTTCAATTGATAGTTTGTTGTGTGTCTGTTCATGTTGTAATATTGCACTATTGTTAAATAAAGGTTTAGGGTGAACGCTGTCGACTACTAAAACGTGAAAACCCGCTGCATTTGTTTGCACATATCCTAATGCCCTAGTCACACTAGAACACGATCATACAAAAAAAATCAGATCGTGTTCTGGTCGCGTTATGTAGATTTTCGTTGCTACTACGTCCTCGTTACGCTTATACAACGATTTCGCTACGATTATACAACGATTTTGCTAAGATTATACAACGCTTATTTTGTGACCTCACTTATATTATCACGGTTTTACTACGCTAATCACTTTCTCACTACGGCAATACAACGATTTATCCGAGTGAAACACGATCTTACAACGCTTCTTCTATCTTCTGAGATAATAGCACGCTTTTACCACGATCATTCTACGATTTTACCATGATCATTCTACGATCTTACCCATTCACATCGCGATCTAATTACGCTCTCAGCAATAACGTCAACATCATTTTCAATATAAATACTGTTCCATTCCTTCTACTATTCATTAATTCGTAGAATTTTCGAAAACAACACAGGCATGCCACCGAAACCTACTAAAACTCGTGGGCGTGGTGCTAGAGATAGAGGAAGAGTCAGAGGGGACTCTGATACGAATACAGATCCAGATGAGATTCCAACCTGAATCACAACGTATTGCTGATCCATCAAAATCAAATGACGATATTTTATTGAACAAGAGTTGGAATGATACAGATTTGTCAAGCATGGTTGAGTTGTTTGAAATTAGGGACATGAGGTCCAAATTACATATAGACAAACAAAACCAGAAGAGCTTTTATAAATTTTATGAGACAATGACAATGAGCTCGAGCATGGTTAAAACACTAATTAATCGGAGTATGAACGTAGTTAGGTCGTAAGACTAGCATGATGAGGACGACATGAGCGTGTTAGAATCGTACTATTGTCTTGAGCAGCGTAGCATAAACGTAGTACAGTGGTAGAAGAAGCGTTGTTTGGTCACGGGGAGAACGTAATGGTCATGGTGATGTCGCAGTAACGTCACTGAGAGATCGTAGCGCAATCTTTCCGACTCGAATCGCGCTCTCGCTGCGATGGTACAGCGACTTATGCGATCCTACCACGACCTTACTACAATCTGATTTCGCCACTACCGCACCGTAATTGTTTAGAACATGTTCAAAGTTAGCCACGCTTATCACGATCATGAAGACCGTACCACGACCTTTTTGCGATCTACAAGATCATCACTGCGATCGTCAAAATTGCGATATTGTCTTAGTGTGAGTGCGGTATAAGTTATTAACATGACGTCCAGTGGTTGTCGTTTGTTGATGTGGTTCATAAATAAAGGCGACAGAAGAAACCGCTGTCAAAGGTCATAAATCGATTGAGAGAAAACAAATCCGGGATACAAATTTAAACCGGGGGAAACACATTAACTATAAGAGAAAAACAACGAAACAACAGAAACACTGAAGTGCAACAAAACTAAAACAACAATGCAACATACATCAAAATGAATTAGTAGATAACAACTGCCACATTCCTGACTTGGTATAGGACATTTTTGAGAAAGACTTGGTTGGTTGAACCTAGTTTTGTGGCTAGTCAAACCTCGCGCTTTATTGCAATATTAAATATACCACTTAAATGACAACATAACATGACAGGAAAACAGTAAAAATAAATACAAGAACACAGAGAAATACACAAATTAATAATATTATAATAGTACATGCCGATAGTGTTACTATGTTCTCGTTTTTTTTAATTTAGAATTGACCGTTGGTTATTCTGTTTGAATGGTTATTTTTTGGACCCTTTAATGCTTCTGTTTAGTCTGAGCCAATGCTTCATGATGAAAGACGTACTTCGACCTATAATTGTTTACTTTTACAAATTGTGACCAATGGAGAGTTGTCTAGTTGCCACTCAAACCACATCTTCTTATATTCATATCATTTGGTAATTTTATCATACTTAGAAAGGTTTATTATATTTTATTTTCTGTTAAACCAATGAAGGGATTTTCTGACAGTGGATTATGAACCAAAACAAGAACTTCCAAAAATTTATTTATATTCCTTTTCCCATTCACGTGAGGTTGGGATGTGTTGTATTTTTGAAGACATAACGCCTCTTCACAGGAACAAGGTTCAAATCCCTTTTCGTTACTGCTTTAACAAATTCTCTTAACATCATCTAATAAATAACATGATAAATCATAGCAATTAAGCATTCTTTTGTAATTTGCTAAAACTCACCAAATAATATGAAAAAGGCAACACAGTTTCTAAGTCAAACTTCACTGCTTAGTGTCTTTATGTTTTTCGTTTCCTACTTCCTAATTCGTTTTGAATTCATTTTAGTGTTGCCAAACTCTATCATCTGAATGAAATTAAGCCAAAACAGACATAGGTGTTTTATGCTTTTGGAACAAATGATTTGATTTTCGACAAAAGATGGTCTTTAACAAATTATGTCTGTTTATTTTAAACTTTGTACTGATCGTATGAGTTTATAAATCAGAGTTACTTGTATCTGGAAATAACTCTTTATGTGCACTTATAGCAGAATGCTTCCGTTGTGCACACTGTATATTTTTGTCAATGGTCTTGATCAGAAGAGGGACGAAAGATACCAGAGGGACAGTCAAACTTATAAATCGAAAATAAACTGACAACGCCATGGCTAAAAATTAAAGACAAACAATAGTACAAATATAACAACATATAAAACTAAAGAATAAGCAACACGAACCCCACCAAAAACTGGGGTGATCTCAGGTGCTCCGAAAGGTAAGCAGATCCTACTCAACATGTGGCACCCGTCGTGTTGCTCGTGTTATATAACAAATCCGGTAAATAGTCTAATTCGGTAGGTCACATTCATGAAAGTGAGGGGGATTGTATTTGCGACGTGAGGAACATATCCAATATCATATGTGAAACGGTTATTCCAGTACGGTCAACTAACTCGTGATGGCGTCCCTAAAAATTACGAAGGAATGATTTCAACGTCACCATTTGGAACACTTGGTTTAATAGCTTCCTTGTGAGCAGCAACCCTCTATTTTGACCATTTCTATAACTTCAATTTATACTCCCATGCCACCTTAAGTATTCCCGATGAAGATACTTCCAGAAAAGAGCCTAGGACGGTTTCAACTCCCTGAGGCAAAGTTGTCCGGAAACGGATTTTCCTTTTTATGTCCTTTTTGGTTGAACAGCGCTTTAACTGTTTCGGTTCCCATTTATCACTGGCTTTCACATATTTTCGTATTTCTGTCCTAGAGCCACTTTTCTTCGTCAAGAATGCTCAAACTTTTGGAAGCAAGGGATTTGTAAATACAGAGAAACGTTTTGAGCTACATGTTTATAAGCAAAATATGGCATAGACATTATTGTCAAATTCAATTTGCATTAATGAGTTTAAACTGTATTGTTTTAATTATTTCATCCTTTATCAATAAGGAATTTAAGAAGCCACTTCAAAAATTAGATCAAAGCCTTCGCCCGACTTCTGATAATTATTCCTTATTCAAAGATATGCGCAAAAAAGTTCTGTAGATTTTAAAATCCGTACTCTATATTAGCTGCAAACAATGGTAGTCATGTACAATTTTTTTTTCAGTTGTTTTAATTGTATCAACTGAGGTGATAAAGTATGATTGTCTGTGAGATAATTTGTCAACAGAGTTCCATTGAAGCAGGCATAAATACAAAATGTAACTGATAGTTACCTTGTATATATTTAACCACTAAACAATTATAAGTCGACATCAGATGTTAATGCTACGCATGTATTTAAACCGATTTCCCGTCATTTTTGAACGTTTGATACAAAATGACATAGGTAGACTTAAAGGGGCATTAGCTGCCAAATTCATGTTCACCGATTCTAATCAAATTCTCATATTTGAATTATAACAATGTAAAACATTTATCCTAACTATTAAAAGTCTAAATAAAACAATAAACAAGACACAGGCATGAAAAGACGTACCTTCGTTTCGTGTGTATTTGAGTATAGACGCCATCTAATTATTTTTCGAGTTGACCTCTATAGTCATCCGATGACCATATAAGCGATGTAAACATAAATATAGATGTAAATAGAATAAGCAAACACGTGCTGTTGAACTATTCTAGGTCTATTTAATTTCATATAACAGATAGAAAATAAATGTGTATCATCGTTTTTACCTGTATTAGAAAGTTTAATTGTGGACCGAATCAGTCAATCAAATGATTTACCTTCGTTTTACTTTCAATGTTGACATTCTCTTCCTTTAAATAACTTTACACATACAATTGACGTGTTATCCATCTCGAGCTAAGGGGTTAAATTAAAGTTCACATGAATACGGATTCAATGAGGTCGAGTTATTCACTTGCAAGTGAATAAGTCACACTCAATGTTTTTTTGCTTATTTTGACAAAATTGAACCTTAAAAAGGAATGATTATTTCACTATTTGTATTTCATTACTGATTGAGCCAAAAAAATAATATATTAGCTTTTTCATATATCTCGTAGTTGGTGCCCCTTTAATTGATATTTATATACCATAATCACCGACCTCCGAAGAGCACATTGTGAAATTTCTAAACACGAAGGGTAAAATATATCAGATATTTTTTTTGGTACAAATATTTTGACCGTCACTGTATTATCCAATTCATATAAAATAATTTTAATTATTTTATAACTTTATAATTTTAATTATTCCATATGTCTATTGGTTTTTAGTACTTGAAATCCATATCTAAATGTATCATTGCAGATTTGTTTCCTTGAAGCTATGAATGGAATTTTGGGGTTCAATCGACAATGTCCACACTCATCTCAAAGAAAATTTCGTATTTTGAGTGAATGCAATGGTAATTCAACTACATACAACTGTCTGTACAATACAAACAAGAAAACCTTTAATGAATTTTGTGCAAACAATGAGAAAGCAAGAAAGGGTACGTATTTATTTCAATCACAACATACATTTCTACAAATTGTTTTAAAAAATATTTAAATGTGTTTAACATTCCGTTTTAATGTTTCTATATCAAAACATTTCTGGTAGTTTGTTTGACATTTAAAATGCCCTGTATATTTCAGTTGTTATCAAATAGTCTGTTTTATATGTATGTTGGAATTTGTTTTTTTGTTGCCCTTTAAGGTATATATTGTTGCGTTATTTATTCTTCTGATAGTTGATGTTTTCAATTTTAGTTTTTAAGTTTTAGTTTGTACTTCTTTTTACTGTTGATTTTTAACGTTCAATACTTTTGACGATTTTGATTTAAACATTTTGTTATTATTTTAAGCATTGTGATTTGTTTCAATTCTTATTGTGAGCCCTTTCCTTTTTCTTTCTAATGATTTAAATTTTGCTGCTTCTAATTGACCGCACTTTCAAGAGTTGTTACCAGAAGGCGTATTTCAGTTAGGTCTAGATTAGATACTTTAAACGACATTTTGTTGTAAAAACACATTTTCCAATGTTTTGGTTTATAACCTCACACATAAGTATTGAATATGGTCGTATGTTTTCTGTTTTCTATACTTTTTTTAAATTTCCATTCGACACATATCTCTTATACGAATTCGTAATAAGTTTTATATCTTTAGGTAAATAACTTTGACTTGCTGAAAGGAATTACTGGCATAATTAAAATGGATGCATGTAGTATCAGTATTATCCAGTATTATGGATAGCTTACTATGGCACAGGTTCCTTACAGAAATTTAGGAACATCAGAACAAATTTTTTCTTTAAACATTTCATTGAGAAAAAATTTAACAGGACACTATCCACGAGATAAAGTAAAAAAATAAAAAAATGATTTTGTTTGTTCAATCATTGATGAAAGTGAAATAGTGAAATGAAAATTCGCTTTAGCAGTCAATTTGGTTCAGTTTTGTCAAAATAAGCAGAAAAGCATTGCTAATGCATTATTCACTTGCAAGTGAATAACTCGACCTCATTAAATCCGTATTCATGTGAGTTTCAATTGAAACTCTTACTTAGAGATGGGTTACGCATGACCTAAGCGTGTTCAGCTTGTAAAGGGAAAAGAATATCAACATGGGTAGTGAAATTAGAATAAACAATCGTGTCCGTGTTAATTTTGTACATCTATTTGTGACATTTTGTTCATGCATCATTGTTATCGCACTATCACTTTAGTTCAAGTAAATAGAAATCACTTATATTTTGACACAAAGTTAATGACCAAAAAAGGAAGGTTGGGATTGATTTTGGGAGTTTTGGTTCCAATAGTTTAGGAATTAGGGGCCAAAAAAGGGGCCCAAATAAGCATTATTCTTGATTTTCGCACAATAACTTTAGTATAAGTAAATAGAAACCAATGACATTTAAACACAAGGTTTATGACAACAAAAGGAAGGTTGGGATTGATTTTGGGAGTTGAGGTCCGAACAGTTTAGGAATTAGGGGTCCAAATAAGCATTTTTCTTGGTTTTCTCACCATAACTTTAGTAAAAGTAATTAGAAATCTATGAAATTTAACAAAAGGTTTATGACCATAAAAGGAAGGTTGGGATTGATTTTGGGAGTTTAGGAATAAGGGGCCCAAAGTGTCCAAAATTAAACAAAATTGGGTTCTTTAATATGCCAAATCTAACTGTGTATGTAGATTCTTAATTTTTGGTCCCGTTTTCAAATTGGTCTACATTAAGGTCCAAAGGGTCCAAAATTAAACTTCGTTTGATTTTAACAAAAATTGAAACCTGTGGGTTCTTTGATATGCTGACTCTAAAAATGTACTCAGATTTTTTATTATTGGCCCAGTTTTCAAGTTGGTCAAAATCGGGGTCCAAAATTAAACTTTGTTTGATTTTATCAAAAATTGAATAATTGGGGTTCCTTGATATGCCAAATCTAACTGTGTATGTAGATTTTAAGTTTTTGGTCCCGTTTCCAAATTGGTCTACATTAAAGTCCAAAGGGTCCAAAATTAAACTAAGTTTGATTTTAACAAAAAATGAATTCTTGGGCTTCTTTGATATGCTGAATCTAAACATGTACTTAGATTGTTGATTATGGGCCCAGTTTTCAAGTTGGTCCAAATCAGGATCCAAAATTATTATATTAAGTATTGTGCAATAGCAAGAAATTTTCAATTGCACAGTATTCAGCAATAGCAAGAATTCTTCAATTGCACAGTATTGTGCAGTAGCAAGAAATTTTCAATTGCACAGTATCGCGCAATAGCAAGAAATCTTCAATTGCACAGTATTGTGCAATAGCAAGTATTTTCAATTGCACAGTATTGCGCAATAGCAAGAAATTTCTAATTGCACAATATTGCGCAATAGCAACAAATTTTCAATTGGAATTATCTTTCTTTGTCCAGAATAGTAGTTGAATCAACTTAAATCATTGTTTTATACAATATACAATGTATATTCACTTTTACTATAAACTGATAAATTAAAACAATCTTTACCATTCAGTGATAACAAGCACTTTTTTTACATTTTAATATTTCATGCTGTATTTAAATGAGTAGTTATTGTTGCAAACTCCATTAGAAATTTGAATTGAGATCAGTTTTGGAATAAGGGAAAGGGGAGGTGAAAACAAAATTGGGGGGGGGGGGGGGGGGGGGGGGGGGTGTTCAATTTTTCTCATTGCAGATTTCATAAATAAAAGGAAATTTCTTCAAACATTTTTTTGAGAGGATTAATGTTCAACAGCATAGTGAATTGCTCAAAAGGCAAAAAAAAAATTTTAAGTTCATTAGACCACATTCATTCTGTGTCAGAAACCTATGCTGTGTCAACTATTTAATCACAATCCAACTTAAGAGCTGAATATAGCTTGAATGTTGTGTCCATACTTTCCCAAACCGTTCAGGGTTCAACCTCTGCGGTCGTATAAAGCTGCGCCTTGCATCTGGTTCCGATTTCTTCGGATTTCAATTTTTTTGTGATTTTACTTTTTTTGATAGACTGATCTACAAAAACTCAATATAATACAGGTGAAAACGATTATCAACAAATTGTTTTAACCTATAACATACAGACCTTGACAAATGTAATTGCACGAGTTTGTTATCTATTTATATCAATGTTTATGTCTACAACGTGTTATATAACCAGTGACATATCATTTCTTCGGAATGTCATCTCGATAGTTAATAAGATAGCGTCTAAACTAAAATACACACGAAATGCTGATATATAATATCGAGTGTATGCATTGTAAATTGTTTATTTAAGACTTTTTTAATCGGATCTTCATGTTTGTAAATTATAAGTCGAATATGAGAATTTAACAGCTAGTGCCTTTTCAAAAAGAAAACTCCTTTAAAGGAGCAGTGGGTAAAATTAGTTGCCAGATATCTACGAGTTAGGATCCATTTCTTGTGCTTGTGCCAAATAACTAAAATGCAGATTTGAATTTTTCGTTGTAGGCTTGAAATATGTTATCTCTGGGACGTTTAGAAATGTGAAGTGTTCTCGAGAGAGATATCAACCTATCACATTTTCGTCAAATCGAAACACTGACTGTTTATATTCAAAGTCAACGTGTAGTGACACTGGACAAATTGTTTTTGACAAATTATCAACTAACGCTGATTCTAGTTGTCGATGTGATCACACAAAACAATATGCATTTGTATCACAACCACAAAATCCATGTTTCTGCACTCCGTCCATAGAAGATTGCTCCTGCTACATCAAACAGTGTCCGTTCAACACCTCATTATCTCCTGGTAAGTCACTATGTGTGTTTTGTCAGGTTCTTTATGTTTTAATGTTTGTATTCTTTCAACGAAATGATTATCAGAAACATTTTATAATTTTTGACACACAAGTATATCAACACATTGTTTTACTCGGTTCTTTCTAATGTGTTTTTGAAAGAAACTGATCCATTTATCTTCTAGTGCTCATGAAGATTGAATATTATTAGTATTACTGATACTCCAACAACATTCAGAAGTCATAGCACAAATCAAACACGATAGACAAAATTAAGTAACTTGCGTATCATAATGAATTTAAATCCAGATATTCGCTTTTAACCATCGAGCATAAGATTTTGTCTTTCTTTTTTTAAAGTTTTCATTAGTTCCTTAGGGTATAATCGACTCAGTAGAGAGTACTTTGGTACTGATAAGTTTTATAACAAACCTGTCTTAAGTTGTCCGTTTATAAAGGTATTAATCATTAAGAAGTTCTTCCTCGGGTAAAATTGACAGTGGATGGATTCGGTCATTATTATACGACCTTCTTGTTTAAATACATGTAGCTGTTGTGGTTCTTTTCCATCCTTAGCTTTTAAATATTTGACTTTGAGCGTTCCCAATATAGCCTAATTAAGCGCGTCGGATGCATAAAAATTGATAAAAATATGTTTTCATTAACAGTACTGAGTAGATATCGCTGTTGGTGGACACTCAGACCCAATGCAATGGATTTCATCAGCTCAATAGTCAGTTCTTGATATTAGGTACTGAGAAAGTTATAACAAGTCTTTGAACAATTGCATTCACTGTTTATAATTTACAAATAATAAATAATGTTTTATTAACTCACTCAAGCATTGTTGACCTGAGATGGATATGGCTATATTTAAGACCCTTTTTTGTCATGTTACTCTTTAACTGTTTCGTTTTGTTGGCTTTCAAATGTTCGGCTTTGAGTGTTCCTGATGTAAATTAATCCAGAATAGCTTTTCGGACGCATAGAATTTATAAAATGTTGGCCTTATTTTCTTTAAAATGTTGGCCTTATTTTCTTTAAAATACTGTTCTCATTTTCTTTAAAATGTCAACCTCTATCAAGGAATCATGATAACAAATGCAAATTTTCAAAAAACGTATTGACTGGGAGAATGGGAGGTATATAGTTCATTTATGGAGATTGGGAGATATATGGTTCACATGTAAGCACCGCTACTTCGTGATCAAATATTAGGTTAATCTGAATTACCCGTATTAAATAAACAATACAGTGTCAACAATAGAGAAGGATATGCTTATCGTTTTGGAGCACATGATATCCCCGAGTTCTGGTGAGATTTGTGGTACTCAATGTTTAGTTTCTATTCACCGTTTTATTGAACATATTTGTCTTTTGTTGACGTTTGGTTGTTGGCATGTCGTTGTCAGAAATTTCGACTTATGAGTTTAAAATGTCCACCTTTCAGCTTCAGTCTTTTTAGGTTAAACGCAAATGTAACTGTGGTATCTTCCATTTCAAATTTCAGCTAGTGATTACCCTGATGGTTCTTGTACTGTGTAGGCTCTGTACTGTGCGGTTTTCTATTACGACACGGTATCTAGATGATAAAAGGGAAAGGATTTCCTCACTTAAATAGGTTTAAATTCTCCTCATTTTGTGTCTGAACCAAGTCAGGTCTTTGTATCATGTGTTGCTCTTTTTGTTTTTTTTTATTGCATCTTTTGCATCATTTTTTGAGGATTAAAGTTTATGTGGTTTGTTTGTGTTTTATATCTAATATATTTCCATTATTATCTGCCCCTTGTCGCTTTAGATAAGTTAACATTTTAGAATATTTAAACAGTATTAATTTGAATGCAAGACAAGCCTGATTATTTAAAATTGAAGGAATAATTGTCATATATTTAGAGATTTCAGATTGATTTAGAATAAAAAGTATTAGTTCCTGTTTACGTAGTATTAAATCATATGTGCACGTGTTTTGATAAATATCGATAAATCAAGGTGATACCTGGTCAAATTTGTATGAGTGCTAACATAATGAATCCCAGTCAGAATTAATGACGATTTCAAAATACTGAATATCAATACATCGGTGTAACTTTATCAAGATTTAAAAGCTATTGGCAGCCGCAGTTTGAACATTATGAGGGTTATCTTTACGTTTCAGCAATAAACGGCTCGGAGTAGAATCTTTGAGAAACTTCAAACACTGTTTGCAGTGCCAGTATTCGGATATAACTCTCCCATATTGGGATACAATGACTTTAATTATTTGAAAGGTCATTATTTTTGTGCTCTATAAATTTACACCTACATTGGCAGTAAACGGTGGAGTTTGTTGGGTTCATGTGAATGAAAGACGATAATGCAATATGTTCAGACATTTGAATGAGCTTCTTACAAACTACGACAGTTGTTCATGCATACAAACTCGTCTTTGATTACGATTTCTAAAGATGTACGTACAAGAAAGGGTAAATTGAAAAAATTCCTAACTCCGAGTAAAATTCGCAACGAAAAATTTGTAGTCAAATGGCAAAATCAAACGCTTAAACACATCGAACGAATGTCTAAAAACTGTCATATTGCTGACTTGTATATGGGAGTTTTTCAATAAAAGCGTAACTTTCAGACCTAAAAAATGGAAAATCAACTTGTCTAAAATTGTATTTCAAGAGTTATTTTGAAAACCTCTCTTATAGAACTGTTTGTAAACAAAAAGTGCAATCTTAAATACTCTTTAAAATGATATTATTTTCATAATTTGTGTATTGTTTCGTAGAGGACATTTCTCCCCTACGAAACTGCTTCTAAACACACATCGTATTGCAATTTTAAATGTCTACTATAGACATTCCAGTTTGTTTACTTGAAAGATCTCATTTTTTTCTGAATTAGAGAACCATTTTTTATCGATAAAGATTAGACAGTACTTCACGTATAAAGTTACAACTCATGTTACGTAGTGGACATTTTGATGCGCTTCGTAGTTGACAAAACCGTTTCGTAGTGGACAAAAAGTTTCGTAGTTGACATCAACCCTATTTTATGTGTGTTAGTTACATTGTAGTGTTGTGTCGTTGTTCTCCTCTTATATTTATGCGTTTCCCCCAGTTTTAGTTTGTTACCCCGATTTTGTTTTTTGTCCATGGATTTATGATGAACAGCGGTATACTACTGTTGCCTTTATTTATGTCAACAAAGACATACTTAAAAATACACGAAACTAACCCTTGTTATTTGTTTTGCACGAATATAATTGAAAAAAGAGTAAAAAAAGACTGCATGGCATTGGAAGTGTACACTACGAAACGTATTTAATGCGTTTCCCTCAGTTTTAGTTTGTTACCCCGATTTTGTTTTTTGGCCATGGATTTATGAGTTTGAACAGCGGTATACTACTGTTGCCTTTATTTTTCTCCCATACTTGTTTCGTAGGTGACCGTTTTGTATGGGGACATATTCACATGTTTTATTTTTTTCCCACAATCCATATATTACAATCGTAACAAGACTGATTGTATTCATCAAAGCATGTACGAAGCTGTACACTGATATTTTTTTCATAATTGTAAAACCAGATACTGAAGGCGATACATGTATGACCCGTTTCGTAGTGGACATTAACACTAATACGGTATCACTCTGGTCTATTTGATGTGCTCAATTTTTCTAACCAACAATTTTAACTGCCGTTACAAAAGCATCACTTCTTTTGTAAGCCCCTAATGTTTATATCTCTTGCAAACAAAACTACATTGATTTTATTTAACTGTTTATTAGCAAATTTTAATTACTTCGTTTCGTAGTGGACATTTTGTCAGGGATACACTGTCTGAAATTAAAAATCCTATGTTAAAAGCTGTTTATCAAAATATGTTGGCTCTAAACATACTTTTGAATTATTAAAGAATTTATATTAAGTACAAATAACATTTATATCTACATTTTTTACGATATTTTAGAGTATGAAAGTTGAACAGGCGGTCTAGGGACATGCTATTTTGGTTGTTTTGGACCATTCAGGAATCAATATCTTATTAATCCCTCTAAAAAAATAGACTGTTTCTTTGCTTAAAATGTTAAATCTGATTCAATGTACTGACTTCACAAAAAATTACTTGTAAAGGTCAAACACATTTTATTTAAAAGTGGTTGGGACAAGAAAGCACGTTTTTATTGAAAAACGCCCGTATACAGTTTATTAGAGACCGTTCAATATGCCCATCCTTTTAATTTCTGCAAAAAAGACCTTGCCCATCTAAAAAATTCTATAAAAAAAGTACTTGCTCCTTAAAAACTTAAAGACAATCAAAAATGATTTAGGTTCTTTTTATATTTTAATGTTTGCATGTTTATGTCTGGAAATAAAAGAAGACTATATATGCACTTGTTTTTTGTCCATCTGATGAGTTAAGCCTTTTTGAACTGATTTTTATAGTTCGTTCTTATGTTGTACTGTTATAACACTGTCCCAGGTTAGGGGAGGGTTGGGATCCCGCTAACATGTTTAACTCCGCCACATTATTTATGTATGTGCCTGTCCCAAGTCAGGAGCCTGTAATTCAGTGGTTGTCGTTTGTTTATGTATTACATATTTGTTTTTCTTTCATTTTTTTATATAAATAAGGCCGTTAGTTTTCTCGCTTGAATTGTTTTACATTGTCTTATCGGGACGTTTTATAAATGACTATGTGGTATGGGCTTTGCTCATTTTTGAAGGCCGTACGGTGACTTATAGTTGTTAAGTTTGTCTCATTGGCAATAATACCACATTTTCTTTTTTATATGGTGTATAAATACAGAATTGCTAGTTTATTCCATATATATATATATTTTGTGTGTTTATCAGAAACATACATTTCATTGATTTTAAAACCAGTATGAAACAAAACTATGAATATACATGTATAGATTAGATTTAACATGTGCAGCCTCAGATGCAATATCACAATTAAATCTCAAGACATAAGTAATAGCATACTATATCAGACAGCCTTTCCTAGAGGCTTAAAAAGTGCTAACAATATTCATGCAAATCATAAAATATTAAGAAACATTAACCATACTATTAAATGTACTTAGTTTATATTTTTCTGAAATCTGCAGTCATTTATATTTGAAACAATTTAATATATCTCTTTTTACGTCTTTGTTCTATTCAATAATTTAGAGTCACCACTTGTTTCCCTTTTGTGACCATAGGACATGAAGAATTATTCAAACTGTTGTTAACAATCAAACAAATCTATTTACTAAATATCCAATTTGTAAACAATTTTCAAAATACCTTATTAATTTAAAATAAAGGGAATAATTTAAATTAAGGGACAGCAACTCTTAGATTAGTAAACATATTTTCGTATGCTGAATAACCAATTATTGTCTTAAGGATGTTCGCTTGTCATGTTTTTGGAATTTTTGTCAGATTTTCGGAATCCTCTGGTATTATCAATTTGAGTGTATTAATTTTTTTTCCCATTGACCCCCATTTTTCTTTTTATAAATCTTTTACATGTATGATTATAAGCCATCTGTCAAAGTCTTATAAAATTCTTGTTATTTTTTAATAGTTTTTGAGCACTTCAACTTGTCAATGATAAAGCTATGAAAAGTCAAGAGAAATCATTTTCCCGCCAAAATTTCAATGGCTAATATCTCGAAATAAAGCACATTGACCTATATATTTTTTTGGCTCCTTTGGTTCCTTTTATAATCCACTATCAATATATACTAGTGTTATGAAAAGCTTGTTATTTTGAAACTGAGTAGCGAACCTCCTTGATACACCTGATCGCTATTTGTCCGCCATTACTGAAAATCACACAGGTTCCCGTAAAATTTTGACGTCATAAAACAAAATATCTGACGCCACAATTGAAAAGTGATTGTTGTATGCGTCAAATGTTTAAGCGGCCGGGTCAGCCAGGATTAGCGATAAGGTGTATAACAGAACATGTTTACATTTCAAATAAACAATGTCTCTTTATCTATTCTACTTTTCAAGAAAGAAATTATGGTCTTTTTGAAGCAATTTAGGAAGAGATGTTTTTGATTTTGATGCAGCTTTTTTTTTACATATCAATAAAAATCCCACAATTTGACAGCAGTAAACCAAGCAACCAAACAACCTGCACTATGTAAGATCAATATATAAATGAAATGGCTGCAGAGTTTTATGGAAATCC
Source organism: Mytilus edulis (assembly GCA_019925275.1). Classification (NCBI taxonomy): domain Eukaryota; kingdom Metazoa; phylum Mollusca; class Bivalvia; order Mytilida; family Mytilidae; genus Mytilus; species Mytilus edulis. The sequence goes on from CM034361.1 coordinate 63,170,398, forward strand.
AAGTTGATTTGGAAATGTTACACCAATATTTAAAGATGACTATCTGATTTTAGCCTAAACTGAAAATTTTTAACTTTTTAATCAAATCCATGAACTTGAGAGCAATAAACCAAATTGCAAAACAACCTGGTATTGTGTAAGATCAATATGGAAATAAGATAGCTGTAGAGTTAAATTAAAATCCAAGTTGATTTGAAAAAGTTATAAAAAAAATTTAAAGATGACTATCTGGATTCAGCCTAAACTGAAAATTTTAGCTTTTTTAAACCTATTTATTAAATCCATAAAAATGACAGCAAAACACCAAACTACCAAACAACCTAGCTTTTTATAAGAACAATATATAAATGAGATAGCTGTAGAGTTTTATGAAAATCCAAGTTGATTTGAAAAAGTTATAAAAAATATTTAAGGTGACTATCTGAATTTAGCCTAAACTGAAAATTGGAGCTTTTTTCTTACCTATTGATTAAATCCATGAATTTAACAGCAATACACCAAACTATCAAACAACTTGGAATTATTTAATGTCAAAATACAATTGAGATTTCTATAGAGTAATATGAAAATCCAAGTTTATTTGGAAATTTATATAAATTTTTAAAAGTGACTATCTGAAATTAGTCCAAACAGAAAATTCTAGCTTTTTTATCCTTAGTTAAATCCTTAAAACTGACAGAAATGAACCAAGCTACCAGTTTGTTGAGACATGTTTTGTGTGCCCGTAAAAGAAATTTCCTTCACACCGATAAAATTGATAGCAATGTTTTTCCTATAAAATAAGTTCTAGTCCATCCACTATACATATTAAAAAAAGTTCTCGCCCATCAAAATATTTCACAAAAAGTTGCTTGCCACGCCCGTCTTGCACCGGCCCATCCATCTGATAAATATTGAACGGTCTCTTATGTAGAAAATCGTTTTTTTGCTAGCCAAATGTCTCACTTGTATGCCAGTCGCAATATGTCGTTTTAAGAGGAAAACATTATGACGAATATAGGATAAGAAAACGATTTTTGTCATTGAAGACACCTGAGATTTTCTTGTTTGAACGACAGTAAGTAACTTCAGAAACGGCTATATACATATAAGGTTCGTTGCATAAATATATGCTTTTTATGTATCCATATTAAGGACTAGAAGATGAATATGAATATTACTCCTCCGGAAGACATGTTATCATAATGATTACTCCTTACCAGACAATATTTGCTCAAACTCCTAAATATTGCGTGCTTGGCAGTTTAATTATATATATTTATAAGCAGTCAGCCTTCGATTTTAAACGGATGAGGATCGAGTCAAAGACTTCCTGCATTCGAGCAGTGACGTACCTTTGATTGATGTAATATGGCAATCGCCTGACCATTTAAGAAAAGAGATAAAGAGAATTATATAACATGTATGTCATAGTGTAAAGAATACTGAGTGACGATCATTTTGCCAGTGTGTGAACTATCAAGAGTATAATCAAATACACCTATATTCAGCTTCGTATTTTCAATTAACGTTCCACTCTTAACAGAGGCAATTTTTTTCAGGCATAATAAAGGTGTAGAAGGCTTGGCATTCTTTCTACAAGATGCATCTGATTACACGTCCCAAATATAACCGGACGGGACTGCGTACTTGTACATCCCGCACAATCAAACGATCTGACAATACTAATAGTGACCATATTTCTATTCACCCGATCCCCTTCGAGAGGTATACTACTGTCGAGGCGAGCGCGAGACAAAAAAAATCAAATATGAATATGGACGATACATATACAAGTACGTGTATTAATTAAAACACTTGCAACCAGTGTGATTGGACTTTAGAGTAAGTGCTTCTTCACATGTTCAAATTTCCATGCTCATTGCACCACTTAATCTGGGTCAGATTTTAATTTGGTATATTATTTTAAACGTTTTATCTTTTTAACATAACGGAAGGACGGATGGATGTATAGACCGGTAAAAATAATATTACACTGCTATCATAAGTTGATCATATAACTTAAATTATCATCCTACTTAACAAAACTTCAAGTAAATATTCCGTTTAAGTCCGTTTTCATACGTTTTGTATGAGTAAAAAGACAAACAAATTATAATAAAAATTTAAGGATAATGACGTTAATTTACACATACGTTTTTGTGGGCTATTCTTATAATCCATGCATCATTATAATAAATTCATGATGATGTAGTAAAGTGTAATCATATTTTTTCTTGAAGATGCGTCCTCGCCAATTCTATTTGATAACATTATACGGAAAGGTGATACAGCACTATCAGAAAGATGCATCAGTGATCTGAATTTTACCTTTGTCAAAAGTATTTTGAAATGAAAAATAACAAAAACGAAACAAGTCGTGTACGCCTTTTACTTTTCGACGTGTTTGAAACTGTTGTTTAATTTAATAACTTTAAAAAATGAGAATATGGTCTCGCTTTAGATTCCATTATTTTTATTTTTTCAAACTTAATTTTGATTTAGTAGTTTTAAGAATTCATCGTTTGGGAGATGAATATAGGTTTAAAGTGAAATGACAAAGTAATGATCGGTGCATTTTATTACCGGTAACTGAGTTAACAGTTTTGTGGAAGAAATCATTCAAAATTTAATAACAAAATAGGCTAAAATTTTAAATAGTTGTTTGTGCAAATTTTAAAATGCATCTTTTCCAGCAAAGTATTATATTCAAAGAGCTAAAAAAAGCATGCAGTCTATGCTCCCCTCGGTCGTCCTTCACTACAATAGCCCGATATACGTCCAGATAGGTTGGTTATGTCGAGTATTGTCATTTTATTTGTTTTATATATTGTTTTCTCATTTATCGTTGAAAATCATGTTTATACCGAAGTACTGACTACTGAAATCCGGTTGGCACACACGTTATAGCCAACAGTAAGGTCTTGCCAGTTTCGTTCTTGGTAATAATCTTGCATATTTTATGAAAGCTCTAATAAATGGTTCATGAAATACTGGTTTTGCCTGCAAATGCGCTCTTTAAATATTCTGATTTTACTTTTGATTATTTAACATGTGTTATATGATTTATAGTATTCAGAAACCACATTTTTTACTTTTTGTTAAATATATAGTTTATATCATTTCGAATGTATATTTTGTGACATGAAAAATCTATGATAAGGTTCTTTTTGTAATTCTATTATTGACAGAATGTATAATGTTTTTGAAACACTTAGCATGTAAAAACCGTGATTTAATTGGTCTTAACAGTTTTGGTTCGAGAGAGTCTCATTAACGAATTATAGGCAAAGAAAATGCAGGCCTGGTGCAATATCTTTTTTTTTCAATATTCTTCAATTTCGTTATTGATTTTCTTCTAATCTGTCTTTGTTTTAGGACACCAATGAGTCCTGAGTGGACGAAATTTCTCTTTTGCATAATTCACCTTTAGTTTCCACATCCCGTGTCGTAGACTGTATGATGCCCTCTAATTAACTTTTGGTTTTTCTGTGTGGTAGGTTTGATTAAGTATTGTTGTTTAAATTAAATATCCTTGTTATCCGTATTCTTAAAGGAGCTAAACAGTAAAAGAGTAAAAAGCTTAAGACTTACTTACTCACTTGGAGTTAAGCATTATATAGCATAACTGGTATTTAAAATATTAAGATTATTATTCTAATAATTTTCAGATTATGAATGTGTGTCGTATGATTCAACAAATAAAAGTTTTAACTGCAAGCCGATTCTCCTCATGTAAGTAACCACATTCTTTTCGACGATATGTAAAGTAATTCAATATATATATACAAAGTGAAATCTTCTTCATTTGTATTGAAGATTCTCTTTTAAATTTTTGAAACTAAAAAATACGTTTGTGTATGTCAAAGTTCTTTACGTACCGATTATTCACTGGGGTAAAGCTGATGACCGTAACTGCATATACGGTCATCCCAAGATGTCGGATGAAAAATTAGGTCAGTTTCTGTATTGTCTGTTAAAGTGTTTCTATATCATTTTCTTTACAAATCATACATTGAAACGATGTAAATTTATAAAAGAATCACTCGAAAATCACTAATTACTTCCGAGAAATGTGCATGAAACGGGAAATTCGATTTGAAAAAATCGTTAAGATGACCGTAAATCATAATCAAAATATTTTCAAGATGACCGTAATATAAAACAAGGATGACCGTGGTGATTGGTAAAAAGATGACCGTAACTTGTAAAGGATGACCGTAATATGTAAAGACTGACTGTAATTTATATAGGACGACCGTAACTTTTATAGGATGACCATCAATTCTAAGAAATATCCGTATTGTCTTCAAAGCTTTTTTGTTGAGTTTGTCGATCTCAATAAGGGCTCGGTTAGCGGATATAAATATGTTTCATAAATTTCCTTTTAACCGGATTTTTGTGACAAAAATGTCGGTTATTGATTTGGGGATGTACGGCGGGCGGGCGGTCGGTCGGGCTGGCGGGCGGGCGGCAATCAAATGTTGTCCGTGTATTAACTCATGAACCGTTCAACCAAAGCTTTTAAAATTTTAATATGTTGTTACTAACAACTAAATGAAGGTCAAGTTCAGGAGTTATGGTTCTTGAAAGATTAAAAATGGAGTTTCCAGTCGTGTCCGTGCATTTTCTCATGAACCATTCAACCAAAGCTTTTGAAATTTGTATATGTTGTTACTGATGGCAAATTAGAGGTCAAGTTCAATAATGACGATTTTTACTTTTACCGTTCAGGAGTTATGGTTCTTGAAAGATTGAAAAATGGTGTTTCCAGTCGTGTCCGTGCATTTTCTCATGAACCATTCAACCAAAGCTTTTGAAATTTTTATATGTTGTTACTGATGACAAATTAGAGGTCAAGTTCAATAATGACGATTTTGACTTTTACCGTTCAGGAGTTATGGTTCTTGAAAGATTGTGAAATGGCGTTTCCATTCACGTTGTTGCATTTACTCATGAACCATTCAATCTAAGCTTTTCAAATTTTAAGATGTTGATACTGATGACAAAATGGAGGTCAAATTTGATATTGACGATTTTCACTTTCACCATTCATCAGTAATGGTTCTTGTGATATTGCAAATGAATATTAATAAATCCGGTTTGCTGTCGTTGTGACAGCCTCTTGTTTTGAACTATAATATAATTGGCCATATTTAGGATTTATAACAATGATAGTAAATTGCATATTTCTCGTAAACAATGAAATATTTATTGATATCGACGTTAAAATTTTAACACAAATTGACAGCGATACGACGAAAATTTGAAGAAACATGAATGTATCCCTAGTACACGGATGCCTCATCTACACTATCATTTTCTATGTTTAGTGGACTATGAAAATGGGATAAAACTGTAATTTGGCTTTAGAATTAAAAAGATCATACCATAGGGAAAATGTGTACTAAGTTTCAATTTTATTTAACTTGAAGCTGGACAAACGGACAAACAAACAGACGAACGGACGAACGTACGCACAGACCAGAAAAACAAAATGCCAATAAATGGAGCATTAGAAACATTAATAATACATATGAATATTTGGTAATCGAGCCCATGTGTATGGTTCCAGAGGAAGCAGATTAAAATCTTAATTTGTCTTGATATATGCAGGAGGAAACACTTTTGAAATAGAACAAAAGAATCGAAGCTCTGTGTTTATCGAGAAAGCGATAAATGTTAACTGTAATGTTTGATATAGTAACAAAATTTTAAAAAGTTAATAGAAACAAATAAAACGACAATTTTCTTATTTTAAAAACACCATTTGCATAAGTTTGCAATGCCCCAAAACAGGTAACGATTGTATCGAAAAGAGAAAAACCGAGTGCACCTTTTTATGTAAGGGCATGTTTGGGGTGTATATTTTGTCTTTAAAACGTACAAAGCAAGAGTATTTTATATAGCATCTCGCTTCAGATTCTATCATTATTATATATCAAAGCTACAGGTTGACTTTATAACGTAAAAAAATGACAGTACGAAAAGATGACATATATGGGTCAAGTGAGATACCTATCTAATGAATCACAAAAACAGAGTAGGTGTGTTCAAATAGCTATTTTTTCTAAAAGTACTTGACGACAGTCTTTTAATGGATATCTTCGAAAAAATATGATTTTCTTGTGTGTGATAACTAGGGTTTATAATCTTCAACCACTGAAAATGTTTAGTCCTTCCACGAAATATTTAATTAGATTTTTTTTAAATGCTAAAGAATTTTCAAAAATTCCATCTGACATCCGAACAGACAATATTTTTAAGTTGAATCAATGCAGACAAGATCATTAACTAATGCTCATTAGCTAGTAGATACATTTGTCTTTAAAAATATAACTGACATATAACGATCGATCGTGATGGTGCTATGTGGATAAATTTATCAGTTTTCAAGAGCAAAATTGGCAGAGCGTCATCCCTACAATGGCTTCCATTTCTACGATTGTGAGCATGAACTGGCGTAATGGGTAGATAATTTTGAAGAGGTAGAATCCTGACTGTATGAATAACATTTTTGTATATACAAATTGACAACGTTCCGCCTTGTGATACGCTTTTCGTACAATACTATTTTAAGGATCTACTTTGCTGGAGCTCACCTTCACTAGTTTATTCGAATGATATTTTCAAAATATTTCTGTTATTTTATTTGCACGACAAAATGAAAGACGATATAATATCAATGGGTGCACATGCAATTTTTTGGCATTTTTAAAAATGTGTATTTATTATATGTCATTAAAAGGAATCCCAGAAACAAACAAAAATCTTTTGTCGAGCAGTTGAAGGCTGTGCACCCCATTTTTTTTTATTATGCTTGTAAGGTGTCATTTTATCGCGCTTTTGTGGCAGGTTTTCCCTTCCTGTTCATTTGCATGTCTTTTGGCAATCATTTGATACAAAAAGATCGTTATATAATTACGGATATTTCTTAGTATTGAGGGTCATCCTTTATAAGTTACGGTCATCATTTACAAATTACGGTCATCTTAAAAGCAGTCACGGTCAGCCTTGTTATGAATCGCTGATTCTGTTACGGTCATCTCGATTGTGATTTACGGTCATCTTGGCGATTTTTTCAAATCGAATTTCCCGTTTCATGCACATTTCTCAGAAGTAATTAGTGATTTCCGAGTGATTCTTTTATAAATTTACATCGTTTCAATGTATGATTTGTAAAGAAAATGATATAGAAACACTTTAACAGACAATACAGAAACTGACCTAATTTTTCATCCGACATCTTGGGATGACCGTGAATGCAGTTACGGTCATCAGCTTTACCCCAGTGATTATTGTACAATAAATAATGAAACCAAAACTATTTTGATAGAATTTACACAACACCATACATATTAAAATGTGTATGCTCTCTTTTAATGTAAATTGTGTTCACCATGTGTCATTCCTTGATGTTACATTGTCTATGAAGCTTTTGTTATCATTTAAGAATTGAATGCTCTTTTTTGTAAATTTATTGGGGTGTAAAAGCGTTGACCGAAGTACATTTTGTATGAAGCGCGGAAGCGCTTCATACTAAAAATGTGCGCACGGTCAACGCTTTTACAACCCTATAAAGTTACAAAAAAGGCATTCAATACTTATAATTACATTTTTACCTATAGGATTATGAAAACACGCCTTTTATCAAGTTTTTATTTCATTTACCTGTGCACTTTATTGTGGGACCTCGTGTCATCATGAATGAAAAGTTGCATTGTGTAATGCAATTGATTAAGAAATATCACGAGATTGTTAGTTAGCCAATCAGAATAACGTATTATAATGAAACATACATCTAATGTAATTATTGCGTATTACATTGCAGGTCTCCAACTGAACCCAGCATGACTATTTTACATACAGGTACAGTATCTGAAACGTTAAACTGTTTTCGTCTCTATTATTTTAAATTTCCAAACATTTTCATATTATATGATTTTTGCTTTTAACAATTTACAACACATAAAACAACAACTCTGTAAAAAAAAAAAACCCACGTAACTCGTTTTAAATGTGCTGTACTTTTGTCAAATTGGTCAAGTTTATTGCATATGTTTTATAAGGTTGCACTTCTGTAAAAAGAAACAATGCAATTTCCTTAAGAAACTCCTATAACAACTAAAACTGTACCATTTTTACCATGTAGTTTTGTAAAAACAATGTATTTGAAAATAGAAAGTTCATAATTATGCACTACCATTTATTTAAAACGTCAAAATATAGAGCTGTATGGCATATTTTTCAACATTTATATGCCCTGCACTTTTATGTGTTTAACTGTAAATTCTGTACAATCCCCTCCCTTTACTTTGGTTATTCCTCGTTAATCAATATGGTCGTTATTCATGTATATTCATACTGGTAACATTGCAAAGTTATGTCATTGCGTTTTAAAACATAGAGATCATATCTGGGAACCAGTAGGGAAACACAACAAAATATATATATATAAATAGTATATATCTTTCTTAAAAGAGGCGTGATTTGGGAAATCGCTGTAATTACAAATTGCAAACTATAAATTTTGTGTATTTTTTCTAGTCTCTGTGCAATTTGGGTAGTCACATATTTTATTACCATTGACGGACATATTCCGGATAGTTGGTTTAGTAAAGCATTTAGGCGGAAATACAGCTGTAACAAAGACTTATTATCGAATAGAAAAAAGTTATTATTTAAGTTAATGAAAATGTCTTGATAAGTATCAATGATTTAGGCAATTAATCTAATATTGCACTTGGCATGCATTTACCAGAGATATTTAAATCAAATCCTTGCAATCAACCTTTAGATAATATCGGCGCAGCCATTTGAGAACGAGCCATTTGAAAAGATAAGACGATATTCAGATATTAAAATATGCAAAAATTTGATTCTATGCGTGCAGCCAGTTTTGTTTTACAACTAGATAATGTGTGCACTCTGTATCATACCAAAGATAAATGATCTATTTTCCGTAGCTCTAACATAATTGAGACGTTTTGTCAACGCTATGACGAGACACGTTTGTAAGTGTAAAATTGATACGGAATGGAGATAAGTACAAAATACGATTACAAAAGCAGCGGGAACTTATAATTTTTGGACTACGAAATACTACTGTTCCAATTTTTCGTTAATTCTAGCTAAAATTCGTGTTCGTAAGTCTGTACCTCGAAATAGGCTATTATTGTCGCCTATATGGAAATTTGTTAAGTTTTTTTGCAATCTATCAAGTGTTGCCTCCCGTACAGCATAGATTTTACTATTTTTGGACTCTTAACTAAGGATGAGTAAGTTTGAGTTTCATTAGGGACAGTTTGTGTTTTTGTCCAATTTTATGTAAGCTGCTTGTTTTTTTAGATATCAGTTTAAACAACCGAACACCAATCAAATTCATTCAGTTACGGAATTAAAACTGTTTTTGCCAATACATGAAAAGATATTTCTTAGCTGTTCAATTTAATTTCATAATTTCTTATGGTATTCTTCATTGTGAAAAGAAAATTCAATAGAATTTCTTAGTTTTTATGTGACTTTATTTGTTTTTAATCGGTGAGATATTAAAAATCTCTAGCTGTGAAATGTTAATTCTTGGTTTGAATTACGTCGTTATAGTAGTCTGAAACAAATTTGATCTGTCGCAATGCAAAATCTATGTTTCTAGGACATAAGAAAATTCGTTTTCTCAATTGTCCGCACTACTTATTAAGTTAGGTTTTCATTTAACAAAAGCAACATTTTATTTAGTACAGATGAAATAAGAATATTCAAGATTTTACAATGGTTTTCAATTGAACAATTGAAATCGATACTTTTGTGGCACTATTTTATAAGTTTTCCATATGAAACTTGAATATCAGAAAAGAAAGACTTTTGTTATTATTATTTGTTTTTCTAAGTTGTACCGTGGGTAAATTTCCACAATACAATTAGGAATGTTTACTGAAAGGACAGCGAAAAGCATGCAATTTATCTAAAACATCTAAAGAATATTTTAAACTTAATTAATTTCATATGATTTAAATGTTAATAGTATTGTTTAATGATTCAACTTTTTATTTCAAGCAAAGAATTGTTTAACGCCTGATAAAGATCAGTAGTATTATGTTCAAAGGTTTTGATTTTTATGTAGTTTAGGCAATACATAAATAAATTTTTTTCAATGGTATAGGGAATCCTAAAGCTGAGATGCAGAAGTTATATGATCGTTAACAATTTAAATCTTTGTGGGATTTTGATGTATTGTTGCCATAGAGATTTGACTTTCGTTTTTGACTGGTAATAGATCGTATAAATACGCGGATATCATCGAGTGCAAAATAACATTTCTTATCGCTTGTTAAAAATTCACTTCTTCAATGAATACTCATAAGAACAGAAATTTATAATACGCAAATATTATGTCGTTACAAATATTTATATGCATTAACAAATGCACACGTACAGAAAAATTGTGTTAACGCATGCGGAAGAATATCACAAGAAAGTTTTTTTGGGAAAATATGAATGTCTTCTCAAATCCAATCTATTGGAAAAATCGAATTGTTATAGAAGAGTGTCCACCATGCACTTGTACTGCACTTGTATTAGAATCGTAGAATAGAATGATATACAATTGGATGAAAATTATACATACATGTAACTGCTATATACAATTATAAATATAATATAACAACAAACAAGAGTATACGTATTTGTATCACCACAATATAATAGATAATATGAGGAAGGCGCTACCTTAAATGCCAGCTTTATACATTTACCTATTTATGATATACCTATAAGCTGTATTGCTAACTATTAAATAAATACTAAGACAATGTCCTATATATATTGATTGGTTGTTGGTTGTTGAACGTCCAGTGGCAAATATTTCATGCATGTTCAGAACGAATGTCCTAGGCTACATTAACATATTGTTTATGTCTAAAATAAAATTGTAACTTCAGATGGAAAATGTCGTTCCGATCATTGAACTTATAAAGGCAGGAGGGGTTATGGTATTTTTCCTCAAAAAATATCCTGATTCCCAAATTGATGAATAAAAAATCTGTTCAAGCAGAGGACAAAAGAAATATTTTGAATCCAGACCCTCACCAAAAATGATTTTATCTTTCAGATATGCAAAATAAATTTAACTTTTATATATCTAAAAACATTTAAAACTTCCCAAAGCGCACAGATAAGTCTGTACACAGTAGTTTTTTAGGTGATAATGGCTATATTTGCCAATTTGTTATGATAAACTTTAATACTAGTGTTAAATTTTGACTAAATAATTTTAATTTTTAATTGATAGTGCTGAAAGGCTTGGTGAAAAAAATCCGACTCGAATAAAAAACCATTTGTATTCCTGATCATCAGTTTGTGAGTCTCATGTATTCAGAGTCAGTTTTATGTCATTTCTTGCATATATTTTTTTTTGTTACATGTACATGATGTAGTTTACTTTTCAAGTTTTTATATGACAGCAGAATAAAATTGAGAATGGAAATGGGAAATACAAGCATGTCAAAAATTTGCTTTCGAGTAATGCTTAATCATGTCATAGTTGTTTTCGAGAAGACACATTTAGTTTCCACAGAATAACTTGAGTATAAGTAAATGGATCTCTATGACATTTTACTAGAAGGATCAATACATAAAAGGAAGATTAGAATTGATTTTTGCACCTTGATTTTTTGGTTATGGAACAACATTTTGGGGTTGGTTTTTTTTCAAAATTTTGGGTTTTTCTTCCAAAATTTAACTTAATTACATTTATTTAACTGGTCTAGTATATATAGATGCAACACATACTGATTTGGCAGGAGATGCACACAAAATAAGGTGTTTTAAATATTTTATCTGTAATTGGTGCATTTTTCCTATGATGTGTACTTCTTGATAATGTCGACGTGAGTATCATGATAAAGAAAATATATTTGGTAACTAAGTATATATATATTCACAATTGATATGCGCCAGTGCGCTGCAAAAGGATCTTCTTTCCTTTTAATTACCAAAATTGCACATGTTTTTTCTCTCACAGAAACACATGAGTTATTTGGTAAATAAAACAATTGTCATTGTTTGAAACTTTCAGTAATACAAATTTAGTTTAGCCTGTTTGAATGTTTCACTTATTGTGTGAAAATTTCAACAGAAAATGTACAAAACACTTGGTAAAATTGCATTATCTGCAGAATTATTGATAACTTTCCTCACTATATATTCACAAGAACATATACCTAACATATTGTCCATGCTATTCTGTCAGATCTGAGTTTTTATTCATACATACATGTATACTGGCATGACTTGTGCTGTTCCAAGTTGTCTTCTTTTTCTGTTTCTTGAGAAGTATTTGTTTAACCTGTTCAGTCACTACAAAGTGTTATAATTCTTATTTAGACGCAACACATAAATAGTGACCAAAAAGGTACCGCTTTCACATGAGAGAAGCTAGAAAAAAAATTAAATGTACACATTTTCAATATTTTTGTAGGACTTACTATCATATGAAATTAAGGAGTTAAAGACTTCTGCTGAATAGAAATGTTTGAGTTCACCTGATACCTGTTTTCAAATTATAATATGTTTGATTTCAACTGAAAATAAAAAAATTGGTGTTTTTAAAATGCTAAATATACATCTGTGGTTGTATCAGGCTGTGCATGGCGAAGCATTTTATTGCCTTTAGGTTTGTACCTTTTTTTTTGTTTTGGTCATGAAAATAAATTTGAGGTTCTGTTGTGAAGTTGATAACATGAGAATACTCAAATTGCACCTACATGTATATTGTCAGTTTTTTTTCACCAACTTTTTTTTTATGTACCAGGCAAAAGTTTATTCTGTGCTTATTTTGTAGACTATCCTTCTTTAAAATATAGTTACACCAATTTAATTTTGAGTCCATGTAGAGTCATAGAAAAATGGGTTTGAAATGACCTCTAAACAATCCATGATTCTGTAATGAGGTCAGTACCCAAATTCCATACATCATTACATGTATGGTTAATTTCAAATCCTTAAAACTGGAATATAAACAGATGTTTTGTTTTATTTCTTCAAATATTTCAACTAATTTGACATTATTCCATGCTTTAACTATTATTTTTTGAAGAAATGGATGCTGGTAACAAATTTAATTTGCTCATTTTAAAAAGATGACAATTATATAACTTTACATGGTCATGGTGAAAGAAAACTTGTAAGATTTCTGCAGGTTTTTTTTTGCTGAATAGCAATTTGGTAACTGAGTGCAATTTTGGTACTGTGATGTTATATACATGTAACCATAAGTGTGTATTGCTAAATAGGTTGAAATGTGAACCTGAGTGACAGTTATATAGTGATAAAGTACTTAGTAGAGTGAAAATGTTTTGATCAGGTTTAAACTGATGCATAAAAAAATATATACAAGGGACTGCTTGAATTTTAAAGGATGTAGCCCGCATTCTTCAAAGTAACATGCCCTGTATATACCTACATGTATCAAAGTCATCAAAGTCATGGTATTCTCATGGGTTATCATAATCTTCCCATAAAATATAATTTTGGACAATATGGGAGCATCAATGTATACAGTACTAAATGTACTACTCAGACTCAAGTCTCCTTTTATGATTAACCTGAGAGAGAGAGAAAACAAAACAGTTTCCTTCTCCTGGGACTTAGGGAGCTACCATTTGATTTTTATGGGCGGGGGGGGGGGGGGGGGGGGGGGGCTAGGATGAAATTTGAAAAAAATAGGCAGGACAGGAGTTTTGAGTAAAAAAAAGGCAGGATGAGCAACTTGGTAAAAAAAAAAAGGCAGGATGACAATTTGTGTAAAAAAAGTCAGGATAAACTAGTAAAAAAAAAAGGCAGGACCGAATAGAGTAAAAAATAAAAAGGCAGGACAGGGATTACAACTAAAAAAAAAGCAGGACAAAATTTTTCATCCTAGCCCCCCCATAAAAATCAAATGGTAGCTCCCTTATAAGGTAGATATCTGATATGTGACATAATCAATAAAAAGATGTGTTGAGAGTTTGCCAAAGGAAGTACAGAATTAAAAGATTGTGAATTATTTGAATATTTTTTTTTGTTTTAAACTTTTGTTATTAAAGTTGTGATTTTGTCTGTGGGCTACCATAGGCGGATCCAGGGGGGGGGGGGGGGGGGGCTTTTCGTGGGGAAAATTTTGTTGATTATATAGGGAATCACTGAAGCATGACTGGAGCGCCCCGTCAGCGTGCCCCCCTTATGAAAAGTTCTGGACTTGCGAGGCCCCTCATGGGGGGGGTCCTAGTAATCACATAATCACCATTTTTTTGCCAATATAATCACATAATCATTAAATATTTGCTTATCTTTAGTAATCAAATAATCATAAACTAAAAATACAGTCCTAGGTAATCAAATAATCATGAAATATTTGGCTTAATAATCAAATAATCATTAAAAAAACGGCCAAGTAATCACATAATCAAAAACCCATGAGGGCCCTCACTTGCCATTGGCTACATGAATAACCGTGATCACATTCAACAGTATAACCAACGTCATTATCACTGTTCCTTGATGTGTGGAATTATGTGGCAGATAAACATAAGTAGTCCTGCATGGTCAATCAGTGCACCGGAGTTTACCCCGCATGGTCATTATAAAAAAAAATCCGAAATGTATTGCTTGCAGAGTTTTTTTCTGTGTTCCCATGGCTGGACGGAACGTTTACGCTAAATATGTTATCGTTAATTATGATTTTGTGACTTTTAAATGAAGTACCTGTGATTATTCAAGTCATTTGTTTTGACCTCACTGATAATGGAAAGTTGTAGCAGACGAAACATGGCGTCAGATGTTGTTGTCCTAACTTCGGTAATTTCCGTGGTACAATAAAATTTAAATAAACTTCACAAGTTAACAAAATTTCTAAATTCTTGTTTCTGTAAAACAAATAAAAATTCATGTCGTATTTCATATTGAAATTATTCCTATCTGTCCCGTTTTTTCAAGTTCGCGTTGAAACGTTAAATTGGGCCGCCATTAAAAAAAATAATCGTACGAGATTTAACGAGAGTGACGAAACTTTTCAGATGGGTCGTGTAGAGAGAGTTATCGTTCTTTATTCCAAAACGATGCTTCTACCATAAGTGCCAGCTAAAGCTAGCATATTAAAGCAGTGAAGTTGAATTCCTTGTCATTTATTCATCATCCACGCACGAACTTGTCTCAGAAAAAATATATCTCTGTACATAAACCTCAGTTTTACGGTATAGAAATGTTTTTTTTTTTAGACAAGTGCTTGTGACCATCCACAAGAACTTGCGGTCATCCGAGGTTCAGTACTTCAGTACTTTGATTATACTTTTAAAACAATGTAAATACGAAACCAAAAAGATTGAAACCGAAAACATAAAAATAATCAGATGAATGTCAAAGAAGATTTTGTGTAAACCGATACTCAGTTATATGTTGAAAATGGAAGCGCGGAACCAAAAATATTGTATAGTATAAAAAAATGCATGAAATGCATTCCTGACGGTCCGTAGTTGTTCGCTTGAGAAAAAAACTGAACTATGCAAACATGCACGTATAGCAGTTACTTAAAAAAATCACATCTAATAAAAAAAAAAGTTGTATTATTCAAAATCGGATTTCGAACTGCTGGTAATCTGTGAAGTAGGTATTGGTCTGTGTAAAAGTTTTCCATACTTTGCAAAATTCTAATATTTAAAAAAAAAGTAATGATTGCCGACCCTTTTTTGAAGCTTGAGTTTGTGAAAAAATATCAGATGAAAGGATAGCTTGCAAAATATGTTTCGAAAGCAAAAACAATACAATACAGAATCACGGTTCTCATTTTCACAATAAAGTAGAAGATGTGGCCGTATAAAACCAATTAATAATTTCTATATGCAAACAACAATGAGCAAAACCCTTACATTAAAGTCAGCTATGAAAAGCCCCGAAATGAAAAATGTAAAACAATTCAAACGAGAAAACTAACGGCCTGATTTATGTGCAAAGTGTGCAAATTCCTAATTATTTCCATGGTAAAACAATCCTGATTTAAAAAAATTTATCAATGAAAACGTTTTCTATTTTAAAAAAATAATTTAGACCCGACCAACTTTAAATTATTGAAAGTTGGCAACGGCAGCATATAAGAGCACGTACTTTTTTTTTAAACATGATGCACATTTATAAAGTTAGAGATTTTTAAATAATGATATAGTTAACATTTTCCATAAAATCGGGATTGATGTTAAGATTGTGGACTTACTTATACGTTAAAATAAATAATATGAATTATGATGTAATTATAAGTCACTGTTTAAGAAAAATTAAATAAAACCAAATTCTTGGACTTTTATATTAACGTTAGTATACAGTATAATAGTCCCAGGATTAAAGTATTGATAAAATAAGATTATGAAAAAATAGCTTGCGATATACTACCTACATCTTTCACATAATCAAAGACAAATCAAGAAGCATTTGAATATTAATTGAGGGAGCGAAATTACCAAATTACAACAAACATATATAAACGTGTAATTGGGGAAAAGAGACAGAAACAAGAAACGAAATATTTACAATTTCACTAGCAAAGATAATGGACGTCTTCTGGCAGAGAGAGCATTGTTTAATTTTAAGAAATAGAAGAAACTGATTGTTGAAGGCCGTACAGTGACCTATAGTTGTTAATTTCTGTGTCATTTTGATCTCTTGTGGAGAATTGTCTCATTGACAATCATACCACATCGTCTTTTTATATATTTAAATCATTTTACAAGACATCAAATTGTCATTTTGTGCTATTGTTGCAGACAATTCTTCGCAAATTAAAAATTGTTCATGTATCAATATCTAAAATTTTGTTTTATTTCAATGGAATTTTGCATTTGCACCGGCTTGAAAAAATAAAACCATATAAAGAAGCAACTTCGAACATCTCTTTACTTTAAGCGGCATTTTCACATGAGTAGAATATAAGGTCAACGTTTGAAACTTTCCGTGGAACAACTTCAAAATAATCGTTTTATTAGGAACGTCGTGTAACGCTGAGTGGCACCAATACCGTGCGTAAAGTCTAACCCTTTTATTATTTTCTAAATGTGAAATGTTAACACAGCACTACATGGAAATGTCTTCAAATAAGTATAGTCATTATTCTCACGTTTACAATAAATTTTAGAATATGACGATAGGTCGATTAACGATTAAATCTACCTAAACATAATATACAATCTCATTAACAACTATGAAATTAAAGCAAATGATTAAACAAATCTAGCTACTTTATGGGACACTTTTAAAATAGAGGTTCGAGATTGTACAATTCAGTTCTGTAAATTGAAAGCCCTCAACAAAAAAGATTCAATCAAAGAGGGACGAAAGATACCAAAGGGACAGTCAAACTCATAAATCTAAAACAAACTGACAACTCCATGGCTAAAAATGAAAAAGACAAACAGAAAAACAATAGTACACACGACACAACATAGAAAACTAAAGAATAAACAACACGAACCCCACCAAAAACTAGGGGTGATCTCAGGTGCTCCGGAAGGGTAAGCAGATCCTGCTCCACATGTGGCACCCGTCGTGTTGCTTATGTGATTACAAATCCGGTAAATAGTCTAATTCGGTAGGTCATATTCATGAAAGGGAAGGGGATTGTAGTTACGACGTAAGGAACATATCCGATATCATTTGTGAAACGGTTATTCCATAACGGTCAACCAACTCGTGATGGCGTCCGTAAAATTTACGAAGGGATGATTTCAACTTCACTATTTGGAACTCTTGGTTTAATAGCTTCCTTGTGAGCAGCAAACCTCTATCAAGAAAATCATGATAGGAAATGCAAGCACAGGAATATCGTATCAATTGGGAGATATATACCCCGTATGCAGGTGCTGCTGGAATGTTGCTACTTAGAAATGGAAAGTTCACAATTGAAAAGCTGAAATCATCTCTTTTGTCGTAAAGTTTTGTTTTCAACCGACCCTCATTGTCAATTTCTAGATGTAAGTCAAGATATGAAGCCGACTTAATTGTATCTGTAGTATCCTTTATCTCTAGTTCGATTGGATAGATGCGTTCCACATAGTCACCAAATTTTGAATTGTTTAGTGAAAGAACATCATCTATATAGCGGAAAGTAGAGTTAAAGGATATTGCTAACTTCTTGTCTTTCTTCCTAAGAAGTTCCTGCATGAAGTCAGCCTCATAATAATAAAGAAACAAGTCGGCGAGTAGAGGGGCACAGTTTGTTCCCATTGGAATGCCGACAGTCTGTTGAAAAACACGTCCTCCGAACGTAACAAATATGTTGTCAATCAAGAAATCAAGCATCTTGATAATATCAGTTTCAGAGAATTTTTTGTTTGAATCAGAGTGATTCTTTACAAAGTAGGATTTATCCCTCCCTAAGACAAGATACTTGTATCTACGTTGGCCATTCTTTTTTATGAAGCAAAGTAATACCAACTCTTTCAATTTGTCTTTTAGTTTGGAATGTGGAATACTTGTGTACAGAGTAGAAAAGTCAAATGTTTTAATACTGTTACAAGATGAAAGAGAGTTAGATTGTATGTACTCTAAAAGATCTTTTGAATTTTTAAATATCCACATCTGATTCACGCCACCTCTAGAATAGGCAGTTTCACAATAACTTTGAAGCCCGTCTTTGATTGCTGATAAAATAGATGTTAATAATTTAGAAAGAGGTTTCGTGGAGCACTTGGAAGACCCAGCAATATACCGTTGTTTGTAAGGACACTTATGTAGTTTAGGTATCCAATACAGTGATGGAAGATCCAGTTCTTCATCTTTGGTTGAAATTCCAAAGGAACATAGAACAGACCTATGATTATCCAGGATTTCCTCTTTGGTAAGTGTCGTGAGGGTATATGTTGAGTTTCCAAGTGAATTGTCAATACCTAATTCGTTTATCAAGCAGTTGATGTAGTGACTTTTACACACAAAAACGATGTTATTTGGGGCTTTATCTGCGGGGACAACAACATATTTGTCATGGAGGTCGGATAGGTGTTTTGCAACATTTGGGTCTTTAAAGATTGACGTAGCATGGGCATTGATAGACCCATTCAGTTTCTTAATTCTGATTTGTATCAACGACCTCACTGCCTTAATCCATTCGGAAAGAGTGTCTACGTCTTCCTTCTCCCTTCAATGTGTTAGAAAATCAACTTATACAACTTAATAATGACATTCATACAAATAACATCAGAGTAAATTATTATGAAACAAATGCCTTCCTCATTGAACAAAATAGAGAAAGTAGAACAAGAGTTAGGAAATCTATATAATGAAAAAATAAAAGGCAATCAAATAAGATCAAGGGTGAAATGGATTGAAGAAGGAGAAAAAAAATACTTCTTACTTCTTAGGTCTTAAAAAAGCCAGGCAGTACAAAAAAAAACATTACTAGATTGTATGATGTAAACAATAATATAATTACTGATCAAGAAAAAAAAACTTAACCTTGAAGTTTACTATTATAAAAAATTATATTCCTCTACTAAGCCAGATATGGAAGATACTATAAAGTACTTTAATAATATTAAAAAATGTCCAAAATTAAGTGATAGTGAAAAGGATGTATGTGAAGGAAAAATAACAGTGCAGGAAAGGACAGATGCAATATTCAAAATGAAACTAAATAAAGCCCCAGGTCTAGATGGACTTAATGTTGAATTTTACAGAAAATTTTGGGAAAAAAATAAAAGATTTAATTGTATCGGTATTTAATTTTTGCTATAGAAAAGGAGAATTATCAACTTCACAAAAAATTGGAGCAATATCATTAATATATAATATATAAAAAAAAAAGAAGATCCACTTTTTAAAAATAATTATCGTCCAATAACTCTGTTAAATTATGATGCAAAATTGTTGGCTTATGCACTTGCTCAAAGATTAAGACAAGTATTACCAAAAATAATTCATACTGACCAAAAAGGTAATATAAAAAATAGATACATAGGCTTCAATATAAGCCAAATACAAGATATTATTGATTACTCAGAGAACTTTAAAGTAGATGGAGCTATACTTTTTGTTGAAAGGTATTTGACTCCCTTGAATGGATATTAATGTCAGAAACCTTGGTAAAATTTGGCTTTAAAAATAGTTTTATAAGATGGATTCAAACAATTTACACAGACATAAAAGGTTGTATACTCAACAACGGTTGGGTGTCCAGCAGTTTGGCATTTTTCGTGGAATTCGACAAGGGTGTCCAATTTCTTCGTTAACCTTCGTATTGGTGGTTGAAATTATGGCAATTAAACTAAGAGATAATGATCTCAAAGGTTTAGAGGTGAAACTAGATGGCAGAAATTGCTCACTAAAAATATGTCAACTTGCAGATGATACAACACTCTTTCTTAAATCACCAAAAGATGTTAGTTTAGCAATGAATATAATTGAAATTTTTGGAAGTTTATCAGGATTACAATTAAACAGAAATAAAACAGAGCAGAGACAAATTTGAAAACATAAATTGGCAAACAGATAATATTAAAAGTCTTGCCTGTAAATTTGGATATAACAATCAAGACTGTCAAAAACTAAACACTGATAAACAGCTAAAAAATGTGAAAAATAATATCAAACTGGAGGGAAAAGAAATTTAACATTAATAGGTAAAATAATAGTAGTAAAATCATTAATTCTTCCAAATTTAATTTATATTGCACCAAACATGTACATACCAAAGGAAATAATTCAAAAGTTTAAAACTCTAGTATATAATTTTATATGGAACTGGAAAAAAGATAAAATTAAACGTGAAACTCTTTGTGAAGACTATCTAGAAGGTGGGTTAAAAATAATCGACATAGACTTGGTTCTCAAAGCTCTTCAATTACGTTGGATTTTAAAACTTAAACAAAATTCTGGTGATAATTGGTCAATCATACCCCAAGCTTACTTCAACAAATTTGGTAAAAACCTCTAGATATTTCAAATGAACATGAAAAATGTTATTATTTTAGACAAAAAAATATTTAAATCCATTCCTGAGTTCTATCAGCAATTGATTAAAACTTGGATTAATGTTAAGGGAAGGCAGACAAAGACACCTCAATCGTTTCTAGATATAAGAAAGCAGATTTTATGGGGCAATCATAACATACAAACAAAAGAAAAATACTTATTGTTATTTACTTTAGTAAATGGATCGAACATAATATTCTGTATGTAAATGACATACTTGATGAAAGAGGTCATATATCAGAAATTAAATATTACTTAAAAGATAAACACGTTTGGATTAGAGAATTATCATTATTAAAGAAAGCTATTCTAAAACATTGGCAGAATATTTTAAAGCAAGAAAGCTCACTTAAAACAAAAGTAAATATAAAGAATTCAAAAAATCTGCAAATACTACTCAATCATAATATCTATCCAGAAATGGGTAATAAAGAAATATATTCAATACTAATTGCCCCTTATAAACAAGAAAAACCTTGTAGATATTCTGAAGTGGGAAAGTATTTTTGAAGAAAATTTAAATATAAAATTTAAAAGCACTCTTTATTTTATATTTAATTACCTAGATGACAAAAAATTTAAAATGTTTAAATTCAAATTACTCAACTTCATCTTTTGATCTCTTTTCAATATTTTGATATTAACACCCTGATAACAGTTGTATTTTTCTCCATATATAAGGCACATTTTGTTTCAAACAAAAAAGAATTAAAAATAGAAATCTTTAAATTTTCAAAAAGGAAATATACGACATTATAAGATTAAATGCAATAAGAAATATAGAAACCGGGAATATGTTATTAAAGATATCAGCATATTAAACCTGTAATATGCATGCAAATGCGTATGTTTAACAAATAAACACATGCTAATTTCCATTGGCCTTGTATAAATAATAAACCACGAGGTGCCAAAAAAAAAAACCAACCGCATAGCAAATAACCTTTTGATTTGAATTTAACATAAGTTTATAAAATTACCTAGATATTTATTTACACTAGCATAGTCAAGCATGTAAGCATAGAAAAAATAAATCCTCCAAATCATAAAAGAATATGAAAGTAATTTCAATACACAGGTAACCTGTGAGAAAGTAAACACACATAATAATCACAAAACGATACGGTGTAGATCCGTTATTTTTCCCGATTTGTAAGCAGACAAAAAACTTTTAATGAATGAATCAATTTATATTGATGTTAATTTAAATTATGTATTATGTTTAATTGTATAATACTAACGTTTGTATAATATTTTATTATATATTCTCCCTGGATGTATAATAACTGATATACAGGGATACTAAGCCTAATGCTGTAAGCTAGGTAAATTGTTAAACAGCATTTAGTGCAATAAAGATGATTTAATTGTTTGAAGAAAAAAAATGTCGTCACACTGGTAAATTATTTATTATATTTCGATAGGAAAAATGGTAAGTGTAAGAGAGACATACAAAATAACGAGAAAGGAATTAACATCTAGATTTTTGTTAATCTAAACGACTAATTTTTTACTCCCAGATTTTGCTAAATCTGTACTCAACCACCTCCCTTCTTAAATTCATAAAAAAAAATCCCTACGGCAAAACTTTTGTCCACACTAGGTCGAATGATAGACAATTGCCTAAGGTTGCCTGGACTCAAAGACCAAGATTTTATTTTTTATTTGATGTCAAAAGTTGGGGTAGGGTGACCATACCACCCCTTCTATAATTTATAAAACAATCCTTACGGCAAAACTCTCTCCACTCTAGGAAGAAATGATAGGTAATTACCTAAGGTTGCCTGGTAAAAAAAATCCGGTGGGTAAAGTTACGGAAATTTTTTAATTGAGGTCCAAAATTGGGGTAGGGTAACCCTACCACTTCGCAACTTTTATCACACAAAAATCCATACGGCGAAGCTTTTGTGCCCACTAGCTATACACTTCACGACCAAATAAGTGATTCGTTTTTAGGCGAGGTATACGATATAATGGGTCTACGTACAGAATCGAATGATTCATACGGGGATACATATAACGACTTCTGGTGAAAGAGGGAGGAGGGGCATGCCCGTATATGAATTTCATACCCTACATGTGAACACCTAACACCTAACACCTTGAATTGCGTAGGATGTATACCTTCCTACTACTCTTATTATCCCACTTTTTAACGTTTTTGTGCTATCATCATTCGACTGAACAATAAGATATGTGTATGACCATTGCCCCTATATTCCAATCTTAAATACATTCCAAAGAAGATAAATAAGCGCCCGTGATGGGAGATTTTGTACAATTTGGAAATTATGAAAAGCACTCAATAGAAGGGAATAAAAATTTCGAAACCTTTTTAGCTCACCTGGCCCAAAGGGCGAAGTGAGCTTTTCCCATCACTTTGCGTCCGGCGTCCGTCGTCGTCGTCCGTCGTCGTTAACTTATACAAAAATCTTCTTCTCTAAAAACACTGGGCCAACTTAAACCAAACTTGGCCACAATCATCATTGGGGTATATAGTTTAAAAAGTGTGTGGCGTGACCCCGCCAACCAACCAAGATGGCCGCCATGGCTAAAATACAACATAGGGGTAAAATCCAGTTTTTGGCTTATAACTTAAAAACATAAGCATTTAAAGCAAATCTGACAAAATCGGACAACCCGTTCTTGGGTTGCTGCCCCTGAATTGGTAGTTTTAAGGAAATTTTGCTGTTTTTGGTTATTATCTTGAATATTATTATAGATAGAGATAAACTGTAAACAGCAATAATGTTCAGCAAAGTAAGATTTACAAATAAGTCAACATGACCAAAATTGTCAGTTGACCCCTTTAGGAGTTATTGCCCTTTATAGTCAATTTTTAACTATTTTTCGTAAATCTTAGTAATCTATTACAAAAAACTTCTCCTCTGAAACTACATGGCCAAATTAATCCAAACTTAGCCACAATCATCTTTGGGGTATCTAGTTTAAAAACTGTGTGGCGTGACCCGGCCAACCAACCAAGATGGCCGCCATGGCTAAAAATAGAACATAGGGGTAAAATGTCGATGTTGGCTTATATCTCTGAAACCAAAGCATTTTTAGCAAATCTGACATGGTGTAAAATTGTTCATCAAGTGAAAATCTATCAGCCCTGAAACTTTCAAATGAATAGGACAACCGCTTATAAATTGGGTTGCTGCCCCGAAATAAGTAATTTGAAGGAAATTTTGCAGATTTTGGTTATTATCTTGAATATTATTATAGAAAGAGATAAACTGTAAACAGCAATAATGCTCAGCAAAGTAAGATCTACAAATAAGTCACATGACCAAAATTATCAGTTGACCCCTTAAGGAGTTATTGCCCTTTATAGTCAATTTTGACCAATTTTTCGTAAATTTTTGTAATCTTTTACAAAAATCTTCTTCTCTGAAACTACATGGCCAAATTTAACCAAACTTGGCCACAATCATTATTGGGGTATCTAGTTTTAAAAATGTGTGGCGTGACCCGTCCAACCAACCAAGATGGTTGCCATGGCTAAAAATAGAACATAGGGGTAAAATGTCGATGTTGGCTTATATCTCTGAAACCAAAGCATTTAGAGCAAATCTGACATGGTGTAAAATTGTTCATCAAGTGAAAATCTATCAGCCCTGAAACTTTCAAATGAATAGGACAACCGCTTATAAATTGGGTTGCTGCCCCGAAATAAGTAATTTGAAGGAAATTTTGCAGATTTTGGTTATTATCTTGAATATTATTATAGAAAGAGATAAACTGTAAACAGCAATAATGCTCAGCAAAGTAAGATCTACAAATAAGTCAACATGACCAAAATTATCAGTTGACCCCTTAAGGAGTTATTGCCCTTTATAGTCAATTTTGACCAATTTTTCGTAAATTTTTGTAATCTTTTACAAAAATCTTCTTCTCTGAAACTACATGGCCAAATTTAACCAAACTTGGCCACAATCATTATTGGGGTATCTCGTTTTAAAAATGTGTGGCGTGACCCGTCCAACCAACCAAGATGGTTGCCATGGCTAAAAAAAGAACATAGAGGGGAAATGTAGATTTTGGCTTATATCTCTGAAACCAAACCATTTAGAGCAAATCTGACTGTTTATCAAGTCAATTTCTATCTGCCCTGAAATTTTCAGACAAATAAGACAACCTGTTGTTGGGTTGCTGCCCCCGAATTAGTAATTTTAAGGAAATTTTGCAGATTTTGGTTCTTATCTTGAATATTATTATAGATAGAGATAAACTGTAAACAGCAATAATGTTCAGCAAAATAAGATCTACAAATAAGTCAAACATGACCAAAATTGTCAATTGACCCCTTAAGGAGTCATTGCCCTTAATAGTCAATTGTTTACAATTTTCATAAATTTTTGTAAATTTTTGTAAAGGAGTAGGTCCGGTAAGGACCGATTTTGGCCTCAAATTTCAGGTTCATCTGACGAAAGATTTTGACCACTTTTTAAACGCTTAAGTGTCTATTTCATTTGAATCAATCAGTTAATGTGAAAGATTTTAACTGATTTAGTCATAAAAAAACGATCCGATTCAAGCTCAAATATGAAAAATCTATCAAATATGCCCAAAAATGTCACTTTTCAGATGGTTTTTGTCAAAAATGAAAGTGGCCGCATCAGTGTTCATCCTCAACCTTTATATATGTCATGTATTATAATAAAATACAACTTTCATTTCAATATTTAGGATGAATACGAATGCGGCCACTTTCGTTTTACACGAAATCCGTCTAAAATTTAACTAAAATACTAGAATTGTGAAGATTTCAGTAATTATGCATGACTTTATGGTGGTAGTACCCGATATATGTGCATTGTATTGTCAAAAACAGCTCATATTTATGTAGTAGAAGCATTCTACTGTACAATAAATAACTAAAAGTTTACATTTTAACAATTTTGTAAAACTGCTTTATTTTTGGGCCAAAAGGGGGTCTTACTGGACCTACTCCTTTTTAGGAAATATTTCCACTGTAATTACTGGGCCAAGTTCATTATAGATAGAGATAATTGTAGCAACAAGAATGTTCAGTAAAGAAAGATCTACAAACACATCACCATCACAAAAACACCATTTGTCATGAATTTATCTGTGTCCATTGATAATATGCACATAGACCAAGGTGAGCGAGACAGGCTCTTGAGAGCCTCTAGTTTAATTAAAACATTCGCAAGTACATTCGTCCTGGTTTGAGTTCGTGTTTTTAACAAACTTTATAATATAGCTTTCAGTAGTATATTAACGGGAAATCTTTGCTGGCTCTCGTAAGAACGGGAAACGTGTTAGATTAATGTAGGTGTTTTGAGTTTTGAGTTTTCAATGATCCTTCTCGGCTTTCGTATTAATCAGTGTCCTGTTAAATTCCAATCAAAAGTATTGTTCAATGATTTAGGGTCACTTTCAATGTAAAAGAGTAATCCCTTTTTCATTTCGTTTGTTGTTAATTAAAAAACAACAAATTCATAAGTTCAAACAAACAGTTAATTATTGTTCAATTTGACACATGCATATTCCTATATAAAAACCTGAAATGTCAGAATAAGGGTTTCACAGAAAATTATATACGTATTGACGTTTCAATTACACATACAAAGCTTTATATTATCGTATTTCATTTGCGCCGATTTTTCTCTTCATTTGCGCCGATTTTTTTACAGGTAAATTACAGGTGGATGTTATTTTTCATTTATAATTATTGACCTCTCCTGTCAGTCAATTGTACAAATGATATGAATTGTCAATCATAACATGTATATGACTGTTGTCCTCTGCTAACCACGGGGAGGTGGAAGTAGGATGTCAAGCAGGATAAGTCTATTTACACCAATAGAATCCACAAAAAATACATTAAAATCATAAATCTGTTCTTGCCGAGTATTTATAGGCAACACATCTAATATATTCCTTTCTAGTGATTTCGTCTCTTCTATATTTGTCGTTATTGTCAATAACAAAGTCCGTCTTTTCTTTCTCTGGCTTACGTTCTGATGCAGGCATTTCTAGCGTTCGCATTTCAACAAACGTAACGGTCTGGAGTTTCTTCACTTAAACATAAGTGAACAACGTTTATTATCAACGTTTACCAATATAACTTCACAGTATGGTACATGTACAAGCATTTACTCACCTGTGTTAAACTAAAAATGCAATAACAGCAAATATAAAATCAGCGCAAATAAAAAAAATGAAATCGGCGCAAATGAAAGAATGACAATTTTAAAAATCGGCGCAAATGTCATACGCCCGTATATAGATTACATTAAAATATATTATATACAAAATTCTCTGAAATGGTCCTTAATATGATTAACTGTCGTTTGTATCGACAACATACTTTTCTAAATTGTAAGTTGCGACATGTAACACATACATTTTGGTTGAAAGGGTACGCCAACATTAAATTGAAGTTCTTTCCCCTCTTATATTAAAAATTAGTCATATTGTGATATAACTCATTAACCATATATAACTAAGACCTATGGTCTTTTGATTTATAGCCCTTGTTTATAATCTTGAAATTGAGCTCAAGGTCATAGGTAATATTGACGTTTTAGATTTTGACCTTTGCTTTAACCTTATATGTATACATGATAATGCCATGGGACTTTTAGCATTACATTGCAAGCCACTTGATCATAGAAAAACCAAAGGAAAGTGACCTGGTGTAAACCGGAAGTAACTTTTTTTTATACTAATTTAATGTACAAGTATATATGCTATGAACCAGATATTTTTGGAATCAGTATCAAGTAAAGTATCAAACAAAACTGGAAGTGATATATTTCAAACCGGAAGTAACAATTTATCTCCCTTTTTTTTAAATGAATAGAAACCATACAATAAGCTATCATTTGACACTGGATATGATATTTCAAACTGAATTTTCATATATCAAAATTAATCTTTATGGGTTGAAAGACCTTCAATTGTTCTCTGAACAATTTGTTTTTAATTACTATTGTTGTTATTTTCTCTTCCGCCAAATTTTGTTCTCAAGGAATAATTTTGTTTTGCAATATTACGCTAAATTATTTCTTGTATAGTATCATATAGTTTATGCGCTTTCTATTTTCACCCATTATAAGCCGAACAATTTTCTTTGTAAGAGTTATCTCCCCGAACACTGTTTTCCTTGCGACTGCATCTCCTCCGTTACCGCAAAAAAAGCTACAAATTTATTTTATAAAATTGCTTCTTATATCCTTCGCATAAATAGAGACCTAGGATATTTTGAATTCAGGTTCTTTGTCCAAAAATTAGAAAATAAGGTCAGAGGTCAAGGTCATATTTTACTTTGGGCTTATTTTTAATTCTTTTCAAAAACGGAATAAGATATCAACAACATATTTTTAATTAATTAGAAAGATGGTTCCAAATAAATGCGCGAGGCTATCAGGAAGCCTATGAGGCTATCATGCCTATAAGTTATCATGCCTATGATGCTATGAAACAGCCAGAATGAGGCAATGAAGAAGCCTATAAGGAGGCTATGAGGAAGCCTAGTAGTGTTCATGTTGAATTGGTGTTGGAATGAAATTTGACAGTTAATCCCCAAAAATTCTTGAGGAATGAGCGATTTATTTTAACAACCAGTGATAAAATTCCATAAACATCTCTACCACAGATGGTAACAGCTGAGTGTCCCTAAGGATTTGTGAATTAAGGAAGTGGCAACCTTCATGAAAACAAAAAAAATATATAATAGAAGAAAATCGAAAGGTAATCACATAAAAATAACACATAATTGAAATCATTTGTCAAACAGATAATTTTATACAGAAACTTAGTGAAAACATGCATATGAAAAATATGAAAATGAGCATTTTATTAAATTCTACCTAACCTACTTGGGGTTCTTTGGCATGCTGCATCCAATTGTTTTTATTTTTTTTAATTTTGAGCTCTTTTTACTAATTGGTCGACATAGTCCAAAGTTAAACTTATTTCGATTTCATATATTTAAAAAGGATAGGACTTTAACGTGTATTGAAGTTTTGATTTAGGGCTATGTTTCCAGCTGAAACTCCAAAATTAAACTTTAAAAGTCAAATACAGGGGGTTCCTTGATATACTGATCTCATAGTGGTTTTAAATTTTTGATTTTGTGCCAAATTATCAAATTGTTTAACATTGATGTCAAAACCCGGCAAAGGGTCCAATATAATATGTGTTTGAATTTCTAGTGATTCTTTGATTTGCTGAATCTAACCATGTATTTAGAATTTGCATATCGTAAATTTAGATGTTGGAAATCCGACCGTGATAGATAAAAGTAGAATTTTAAAAATTTAAATTCTTTGACCAAATTCATTGTGTCAGGGACCTTTGCTATGTCAAATATTTAATCACAATGCAAATCTGGAGCTCTATCAAGCTTGAATGTTGTGTCTATACTTTTCCTCACTGTTCATGATTCGACCAAGAGGTCGCACCAAGCTGTGTCCATCAAAACACTGTATTTTTAAAATGTGATGATGAATGTTTGAATAAATACACATTTCTAAAAAAGAAAACACCAGCATAATTGAGGTATTCACACACAAAAACAAATACATAAAAATACAATTTTATAATCTTGTTGCATTGATCAACTATTCCTGTATTATTTTTTTTTATAGATCATGAATATCAACCTAAGATGACTGTTGCGCCAACTCCTGGACTAAGTATTTTAATGGGAATAGTGTATTTCACAGTAAATACAGGTAATTTATGTATAATTAATGTGAGTATAAAACAAATAATAATCAGGGTTTCTCTGTGCATTCAACTGTGGAGACATTCCGAATATCTATAAAGAGAACATTATGAAGTTAATTGCAAAAATTAATTACAAAAATTAATATATTTTGTTAGCTTATATAAAACAATCTCGTTAAAAATTCAGAAATAATTCATTAATGTCATGTACTATGATCATTTTAACATGGTTTATTTGTTTGTCACTATTTCACACTGAGCGTTACCGCGGAGTAATATATGGTCAAATATAATCTAGTACTATTATTATGGAACTGTTAAGTAAAACAACGAATAACGAATTTTATCTGTGTTTTATAAGACCTGTTTGGATCGTTTCAATAAATATTTAATTAGTTTCATAAGAGGGTTATTACACAGTGAAAACTAAATCGAGTTTAACCTATCTTCGCCCATCAATATTTCAATTAATTTAAAAAAGTATTCTCATTCATTATCCGGAAACTACGAAATGTTCGCAGCAGTCAATGTCCATAGGTCTGGAATGGTTAATTTGTTAATTCTGTTCCTTTTGAAATACAGGAAAACATGAATAACTGGATTTTACTTCACTATAATGAATACCTTAAATACATAAGTGTGCTTAAACACAAAGTTTTATTGTGTGTCTTTAAAGTGTTCTACGACACCTTTTTATAAATCATTAACATCAGTTATATCAGCAGTCAAAAACAAGCTCCAAATTTCTTGTGAAATACATTATTATAGTTGGCGTAAATCAGATATGGTATTATATATATTCTAAAGATCTTTTAGAGTAGATACAGTCTAAGACTCTGCATATTAAATAGTATTACAATATTTGACATGTCTTCACTTTACACACTTATTCCCCTTTTAAAACGAAATGACAAATTAAAAGAGTTGGCCATTATCTGTTTCATGAAAAGGAATAGGCAGCAAAGATACAACTACATTGTGTAAAAGAGGAATGTATTGTACTTTATAAAATAACATTCTGATTCAAACAAATAGTTCTCTGAAAGAGACATTATCAGGATGCTGGGTGTATGATTGACAACGTATTTGTTACGTTTGGATCATATGATTTTACAACATTAATTGGCATTCCGTTTAGAACCAACTGTGTTTTTCTTCTTTCCGAATTGTTTCTTTACTGTCCCCCGCGCAACTCGCGTTACGTGTAAAATTATAGGTTTATATCATCATTGTCTTGCAAGAGATCCAAAATCTGTGCCGATCTGTATTTTTGACCCTTTCAAAAAATAATGCTGATCAAGTTATGTTCTTAGACAAATTAATTGTAACGGAAACCACATTTCTAGTTTCATTATACTTGTTCGTTTTTTTGTTTCTTATGATTGTATCTTTTTTCAAAGATTTGGTTTTTTTTCATCAGTGTAATGGTGTTCAATGAATATTACAAATTGTCTATCTGGCATATGCAAAACATCTTTTTAAACAACGATACGATGATTTTAAAGGTCTTTATGGAGACTGAGTTTAGCCATTTAGAACATTAACTATTAATCACCTTTCCATATTTGTTTTCTATTATATATTATAGCAATACTCCATAACACATATTTGCCCCTTTTTGTACTTTTATAATCGTGCTTGAACACACCCGCGATATCACGGGTCCGTGATTTAATCAAGTGTATAACTATGTGTAATCCTTATTTTAGCCTGGATTTTTATTATTGGTATTGTCATCTTATAAAGTCATTCTGATTATGAGATGCACAGTTTTCTCTGCTTTCAAAATCTTTCTGTTTGAACCAGTCGACCTTGAACTATCAATTATTGGTAATATCAATTATTTGGAAATCAAATGGATCTGGAATGGAGTTAATTTTAATCAACAGCATTGTCTATATAAGTTATAAATGAAGTTTAATTCTTTGATTCGCCGTTTTTACGTCATGCTGGCGAACAAATTGGAAACTGTACATATACGCCTGATTGTAAGTCTAGACTTTTAGTGATTGTATTGTCAACTTATAAAGTCAAGCTGGTTAAAATATTAAAATAGGAAACAATGTGACAATGATTGAATTTAGCAGTGTCCAACCCTCTGGATATGACCCGTGTATATAGCAAATCCTAAATACACCTTTTGGTCGTTCGCCTGTCACTTATAGATATACTATTGGTATCAGTATCGGATTCGACCCGGAACTTGTAATTAATTATTGGCAATATTAATTATGTGGAAAACAAAAGGGTCTGGAATTTTCGATCAACATCATTGTCCTATATTAGCTATATATATATTTGAATTCTTTAACTTGTCGTTTTTACCCCATGACGGCTAACAAATTAGACCTCGTTTTTTAATATTATAGATTTGATATAAAATAGACATTGCTGATATAAAAGCATGTGTTGAGTCAAACATAAAAATTCGACAAAAGCGCATTTCATTTTCAGAATTTGTTTATTTACTAGTATGCTAAATAAACTCATTATCGATACCAGGATTAAAATTACGCCAGAGATGCGTTTCGTCTTCAAAAGACTCATCGAATCAAACAAATGTAAAAGGCCAAATAAAGTATATGATAAATGAGCGTACATTGATGACATCAATTATTCAAAAAGGTTTAGCCAAGACGGCGTAGGTTTAAATAAACAGATGTGGTATGAGTGCTAATGTGACAAATCTTCATCCAAGTCTCTATGTATAGAAAGTAAATAATTATAGGCGAAAGTACGATCTTAAACACGGAGCATTGGCTCATAACGAACAGCAAGCTATAAAGGGTCCCAAAATTCGATGTTTTTTTGCGATGTTATTATATTTTAAATAACTACATTTCAAAGTAATCAAATAATAATGTTCACACATAGACAACGGTCTTACGAGTATGTCAATATAAAAAAGAAGATGAGGTATAATTCCCAATGAGACATCTCTCTAAAAGTGTCCAATGACACCTTCTGGGTCTTTTATAGCTGACTATGTGGTATAGGCTTATATCATTGCTGCAGGCCTTACCGTGACCTATAGTTTTTAATTTCTGTGTCATTTTTGTGTCTTGTGGAGAGTTGTGTCATCGACAACCAAACCACATCTTCTTTTTTTATATTTAGATATATTAATGACAAATAGATATAAGAAGATGTGGTATGAGTGCCAATGAATCAAAGTACGGTCGTCAACACAGAGCCTTAACTCACACCGAACAGCAAGCTATAAAGGGCCCCAAAATTACCAGTGTCAAACCATTCAAACGAGAAAAACGCCGGTCTAATCTATATAAAAAACGAGAAACGGACACAATTATGAACCACATCAACAAACGACAACTACTGAACATCAGATTCACGATTTAGGACAGGTGCAAAAAATTGCAAAAATTCATTATTAAATATTACCTTTTCTACTGTATTGTTGATAGTCTTTCACTGTGTGTTTTAAATTTATTTCTTCTTTATTTTAGCTATATGTGTATGTTGCTTTCTCCTGTTTTTTATCAGTAAGTGTGTTATTGATATAATTAATACACAATGTATTGGTTTTTCGTTAAATATAAGCTTTCATCTCTGTAAATGGTTTTGATCATCTTCTAAAACAAAAATTAATAATGTGATGTATACGACTGTAGAAAGTTCATCGACCTATTACGCTATTCACAACTAATTTTATTTTTCTCTGTAGTTTAAACGTAAAGAGGTTAATAAATAAGATTGTGTGGTTGAAATGCTTGTTTATCTGGGAGTTTATTTACTCCAATGTAATGTGTGTCAAGATAATGCATACTTAAGTAAAATTAAGGAACAATTAGACAAATATAGATAAAGGATCAACACCATTAAAAGCGAAAGCAATGCGTTAGGTGTACAGACAAATATTATAAAACAAAATACAAAAGCTTCAATCTGAACATAAAGACTAGAGGTATGATCGTCGTTAAACCAGGTGAAATATTTAGGTCTCCGTAAGAGTGAAAAAACTTTACTTGCATTAAAGACAGATGTTTTTTTGTTCTCTAACTCCTTATTGATATTCTGTTTTTAACATGAATAAATGTAGACTATTTCCTAGCTAAATTTCTCGAAAAGGAAAGCAACAGTGCTCTTCTTCTGATTTGTTTTAATAATTAATTATTTTGAAGCACCGACGAGGGATTTGTCTTCCCTACAAAACGCAAAAAATTGCAAAACTTTATATATTCCTAAAAAAAAAATGTCCTTATTGTTGCATTTAAAAAAACTGTTACATTTATATATTTAAACATGTCAATGATAAAATTTCATATTATCGAATGATGTTCGTTTGAAAAAAAAGCTAAATTATCGTAATCTGCAAATAATGTATTGTATTTTTACAGTCATTGGTGGACAAGAAACACACGAACTGTATAATGCAGAAAAGAAATTTAAAACAAATAGTTTTGCTCTTAAAACACAAATTCAACATAAGAGTCAATTAAATAAAGTGTCAGATCCCAACATATATATTCAAGATTTAAATGGTCACACATTACTGGTGCAGGCTTGTTTGCAAGGTGACTTGAAAAATGTCAAAAATCTGACGAAAGGCGGTGCTAATATTCATATAACCGACAATGAAGGACACACGCCATTTAGTTGGGCTTGTGTTGGTGGTAACATTGATATAGTTAACTTCTTAATGAATAAAGGATGCGATATACATAAACCGACCACGGATGGTATCACACCTCTCATGAGGGCTTGTTGTTATGGTCATCTCCCAATCGTAAGACTACTAATTGATAATATGGCTGACATTGACATTATTGATCAAAACGGAATGACCGCATTGTCCTGGTCATGTTGTGCGTTTTTTAAGGACATAACAAGCGTACTGGTATATACATACTTGAAAGTCGATAAACTTTACAATAATAGGTACACACTATGGATGGGTTCTTTTGGTAATACACATCTGTCAATAGTAAAACTACTTATCGAAAAGGGTGCTGTCATTAACAATACCGATCGTGAAGGGCAAACGCCGTTTTATTTGTCCTGTTCCTTTGGAAATATTGATATAGTAAACTTATTGCTAGACAACGAATGTGATATACATAAACCTAACAATATTAGATACACGCCTTTCATGATTGCTTGTAGTAAAAGGCATATGTCAATAGTTGAATTGCTCATTGATAAAGGAGGTAAAATAGACAGTACCGATATGGGAGAAAACACACAAATCAATTTAGCTTGCTTACGGGGAGATATTGATGTAGTGAAATTATTGCTGAAAAAAGGATGTGATATACATATACCTAACAATAATGGGATTACCCCTCTGATGGGAGCTTGTTGTGCAGGACATCTTTACATAGTAGATTTACTCATTAAAAAAGATGCTGCCATTAACGTAACTGATAAGGAAGGACAAACGCCATTTTATTGGTCATGTGTCGGAGGTCATATTGAAATAGTAAACTTATTGATGAATCTTGGTTGTGATTTACCAAAAAAGGACAAAAATGGAAAAACAGCACTCATGGGATCATGTGCTAAAGAAGATCTGTCAATGGTACCACTACTTATTGGTAGAGATGCTAACATTAAATTTGCAGACGAGGAAGGGCAAACGTCTTTTCATTGTTCCAGCCACATGGGTAATTTGGATAAAGTAAACGTATTGATGAAGAGTAGTTGCAATATACATAAATCTAACAATAATGGGAAAAGTCCTCTGATGGCAGCTTGTAGTGCAGGGCACATTTCAATAGTGAAACTACTCATTGAGAGCAATGCTAATATAGACGTTACCGATGAAAAAGGACAAGGATCATTCTATTGGTCATGTATTGGTGGTAATATTGAAGTTGTTAATTTACTGATAGATAAAGCATGTGATATAAACAAACCAAACACAAAAGGACAAACACCTTTAATGGTAGCTTGTGGTAAAGGCGATTTGTCAATAGTAAAGCTACTTATTGACAAAGGTGCTAACATTGAGGAACCCGATATGGAAGGCCAGACACCTTTTTATTATTCCTGTGTCGGTGGAGATATTGGTATAGTACAATTCTTGAAAAAGAAAGGATGTGACATATACAGACAAAACAACTATGGTTACACACCTCTAATGGCGGCTTGTGGTAATGGAAATCTTTCGATAGTACAACTATTTGTTGATATAGGCGATAACATTAAGAGTTCCGACAAAGAAGGTCAAACGTCATTGTATTAGCCCTGTGCTGGGGGAAATATTGATATAGTAAATTTACTTATAGACAAGGGATTTGATCTAGAAAAACCAAACAATAAAGGGAGAACACTTCTTATAGAGGCTTGTTATAAAGGACATCTATCGATAGTAAAACTACTTACCAAGAGAGGTGCTGTCATGAACGTGGACGTCAACAAAGGACATACACCGTTTTATTGGTCCTGTGTCGGTAGTAACATTCAAATAGTACGGTTTCTGATTGATCAATGATGCGATATTCATCAAGCTAACAATGATGGGACAACGCCATTGATGGTGGCGTGTGGCAATGGAAATACGGTAATGGCAAGACGTACTGACCTTTGCCTCACTGATATCGATGATGAAGATGAAGAACAAACCCCATTTCATTGGTCTAGTATCTGTGATAATACATATATAGTGCAGTTATTGATTAGGATAGGCTGTGATATTCTTAAACCTAACAAAAATGGAGAAAAACCTCTGATGATTGCTTGTCGACATAAAAATCTGTCAATAGTATAATTACTTATCCAGAGAGGCTGTGGCGTAAACATCACCGACAGGAAAGTGCAAACACCATTTTATTGGTCATGTATGGGTGGGGATATTGATATAGTCAACTTATTTATAGATAAAGGATGCGATATTCATCAAGCAAACAATGATGGGACAACGCCATTGATGGTGGCTTGTGGCAATGGAAATACTTTAATGGCAAGACGTACTGACCATTACTTTACTGACATCGATGATGAAGATTTAGGACAAACTCCATTACATTGGTCTAGTACCTGTGGTAATATATATATAGTGCAGTTATTGATTAGGATAAGGCTGTGATATTCTTAAACCTAAAAACAATGGAGAAACACCTCTGATGATTGCCTGTCGACATAACAATCTGTCAATCGTACAATCACTTATCGAGAGAGGCGCTGACATAAACATAACCGACAAGAAAGGGCAAACACCATTTTATTGGTCATGTATAGGTGGTCATATTGACATAGTCAACTTACTAATAGATAATGGATGCGATATTCATAAAGCTAACAATGATGGGACAACGCCATTTATGCAGGCTTGTTGTGACGGTCACATAGCAACCGTACAACTTCTTATTGAGAAAGATGTTGCCATTATAAGTATAACCGATAATGAAGGACACACGCCATGTTATTGGTCCTGCGTTGGTGGTTTTTTCAATATAGTTAAGCTATTGATTGACAAAGGATGTGATATACATAGACCTAACAATAATGGGAAAACACCTTTAATAGCAGCATCTTGCAAAGGACATCAGTCCATTATTAGACTTCTTATCAAATATGGTGCTGACATAAACAACAAAGACAATACTGGAAAAACGGCACGTTGGCCAGTAGTTTATTCAGGCTTTCCAGCACACGTATGTCCATCATTTTGAGCTTTATAATACGGAAACTCATATTTTTAGGTTAATATGATTTAAAAGACTTAAACAAACGGAAAAATTGGATGAAATATTCGCTACGTTACTTCTCAAAATCCTTAAGTTTTGATATCTCACTTTTTTTGCAGTTATTTTACAATACGAAAAAAACCCAGAAATATGCAATGTATATATCAAGCACAACGTCAGGGTTGTTAATATGCACTTCGACTATATCCTAGAATCCTAGATTATCCTCTTCAGCCGAGCAGTGAACCAGGATCCTATGTTAACTCCGGCTACAATATGATTTTGTTGCGATTTTGTTTTATGTAAATGCAAGATATTTGTGAAGACAGACGAACACAAGTCATAGAGCACATAAACATTTTGTTTGCATGCATTTGCCACACACCCGCACCCAAACCATATATTTTTCCTCACTGCCATGATCAAAGGGGCGCTTTTTGTAAGTACCCCCCTTTTTCTTATTGTCTGCGAAATAATGTATAAAAATCTTGTCGGAAATTTTATATCAATCTCGAGAAGTAAATAAAAAAAGACACTAGAACAGCTGTTATACTAGTCGACAGCAAAGGGAAGTACATCGAACGAGAAATCTCTACAGAGCACTGCATAACTATCAGATTTATCGTTAAAAGTAGATGGACTGTCAGAAGAGCATAGACTCAGTTGAGAAAAATCTGACTACAACCGTTCATGCTATTGAAACATACACTCTCTACAAGTGCCCAAGACTTATATCCTTCGATTCTGATAACAACAAGAAAATCCGCTACATTATTCAAAAATTTCTAAAAGCTAAAGAAGCTATTACTCCTTGAATAATACGATCTTATATTGTATTTCTGTGGGTGCCTCCAATATCTATACAACATTGGCACTACAAACAATGGGTACTGAATGCAAATTATGAATAACAAAATATCGAACTTGAGTATCAACTAGATGAACTCAACCAAGAAATCCGACGATTAAACGGTAGTAAATTCGAAAACAGGACTCAAAATTTATCCAAGATATCTGGTGAGTGTCAAAGGGTCATGGCTCAAAATATTAAACAATTCTCTATACTTATCTTGCAGACGACGTTGTTCACTCAAAAAAGATACTCGCAATTATCTAGCTCAGAAGAATAGCTACTTAAACTCTACCAGACTTGGTTACCAATGAAGCTACAAGATACAGGTCAAAGACCTAGAAAATAAACATGGACTTTGCAAGAAAAATTCCTACTCTGTAATAAAAGCAAACAGTTATAAACAGCGTTATCGTATAAAATTGTTCCACAAAACATCCCGGATAGAAGTAAATTTTCCAGGGATGCAGGGATTTCTACTGTAATTACAGGATATAGCAGCTAGTATAGATAGAAAGGGAACTGCTCAGAACTGATCATGAATAAATATTTTCAACAACAAATTAAGCAATGCACAGAGAGAGTGCAAGTAAAATGAAATACTGACAAAGAACAAATTCAACATATGATACAACATTGAATGTGCAAATTAGGGGAATGGCCTCGCTAAAGCTCAAACTCAGGCTTGTTGGGACACATGTTTATAGCTTGTTAGCGGAGATGCCTCGCTGATATGAACACAGAAATCTAAGGGGGACACCTCGCTTGATAATTTAGTATGGACGTCTTGCTATCTACTGCAACAAATAAAAAAAGAAGCTTTTAATATATTCCTAGGACACAACAATCAAGTGGGGACGCCTCGATTGTAAAAACATACAACTTACACAAAAATATTTGGCAGGATCCACACAATCTAGTGGAGATAAACAGGAACATGAAATTCTATTCAACAAGGTATATCACTATGGCATTTCCGCCGGTGACATGAGGATTCTACTCCGTAATATAGATAGATAAGCATTAAAATAAAATGAGACTATTTGTTTTTCAACCAAGAGATTCAGCAAGGAGCAAAACTCTCGATCTCCTTCTACAAATCCTATCATGGTTTCATTCTAGATAGTGTAACAGAAACAATATTAGGAACCCATATGGAGACAATAAACATGGCAACACTAACATATGCATATGACATATTAGTACTAGCAAACTCTAAAAGTGAACTATAGGGCATTATGGACATTGTATACCACCATACACAGAGAGACCTAGTCAAAATCAATCTATAGAAATCGAACAATGTATGCTATAATACCAAACAGGACAGAGTAGTTAACATTGGCAGCTTTCATATCCAGATAGATAGATTTGATTTGATTTTTTGTGTTATAACGCCACTTTTAAGCACCGCATTTAGGTTATTTCGTGGCGGTCAGTTCTTATTGCTGGAGGAAACTGGAGTGCCCGGATAAAACCACCGACCTTTGATAGGAAAACTGACAATCCTAGTCAATTAAGATTGGAGTTAAGTGCACCCGTACGAGCGGGTTACGAACTCACAACCTCAGTACAGATAAATAGAAGTTAAACTGCAAACTATCTAGGTATAACCAGCAAATCGTAACTTTAGTGGATATTTTGAAATCAAACCGAATATTTTGCATCACTGGACTAGATGCTTAATTATGTTCAAAAGATACAATCCCGACAAAAACAAAGTGTAAATGTTGAATTTTCGAGTTCTTACTGACAAACGTATTTAGGTTTTTTGTAGGAGTTCGATTAAGATATATATATATACACATGGAAAAAAGTTTTGCAACACCAAATTGAAATTGAAATTAAAAAAACACTTTTTATTTTTTTGTGATATAATTTGGTAAAATAGAACTACTTAAACATTATTTAAGTATCACCTGAGTTTCATCAATAAATATCGACTCGGTCAGTTTTTATCTGCACATGCAGCTACTGTACCCGTTAACAGCAAAACAGGTGTTTTCATCCTCATTGTTTTCAACACTTTAAATAACCAAAATTTTAAAGTTATGTGATTGACACCTTGTAATGGGTCATCGACAACTCTTAACTGCAGCAAGATGACAGATTATCAGCATGAGTTAAGCAGGAGGTCGCTGTAATAACTGCACGTATTGTTGGTCATCAATATTCCACTAGAAGTCGTTTTGAGAATTAAAAATGGCACTAAACGATGTTAAAGACCTTCCGAAATAAAGAAGACCCTCTATACCATTTGCTAGGGAAAATCAAGCATAAAAAAGGTTGGTCAGAAGGAAACCCCTTGCATACAATACAATCCAAAAAAGAGAGTGTTTGGCATACAGGGACCTTTTAACAAGAACTGTTCGAGATTGACTCATCGCTACTGGTTATCGTGCGATAAGACCATTTCGGAGACCTTTGTTCACGAGCAGACACACAGTTTTCCGTATCCAATGTAGTGCAGAGCTCGCTAAAATTGAAAATTAGCATCATGGAGGAAGATTCATTGTTCCAATGGAATTCGGGTCATCTTCCGTGGACGGATCGTAGCCCAGATTTGAACCATATCGAGCATATATGGGACACTATTGGGCGGGAAGTTTGCGAAAGGACACCCCAGTTCAAACAAATCATGAAATAAACAATGCCCTTCATCAGAAATGGTTGCTGCTACCTTAGCAACAAATTAGTCGATTTTTGGCAGGAATCAATAGACGTTAAGATGCGGTTATCCGTTTGAATGGAGGCTGCGCACAAAGTACTAATTCTTTGGCGTGTAACGATCAACCATGATGTGAACAGTCATCTGAAGATTAATTTTGAAATGTCTGACATTGTAAAGTTCGACTACAGTCAAAGTTGTAAAATGCATTTTTTTGTACAAAAAACGCTTCATTTTGTTATTAAAATTGTGGTTATATAAATCATTTTTTTTTAAACATTTTTTGTTCGTTTCAATGCCAATGTTATCATAAACTATGTTTCAATAATATTATACAAATATCTTATTATATATCATCCAAAAAAAGAGGCTGATT
The DNA here is from genome assembly GCA_019925275.1 of Mytilus edulis. NCBI lineage: Eukaryota > Metazoa > Mollusca > Bivalvia > Mytilida > Mytilidae > Mytilus > Mytilus edulis. The sequence goes on from CM034361.1 coordinate 63,211,611, forward strand.
TTTCAATATTTGAAAATCAAGGTGTTGCAATACTTTTTTCCATGTGTATATATATAGTCTTATGTTAAAGTTAATTTTTGTCAGACATCAAAAGGCATCAATACTGTCATGAAATAATGTTAAAGCTTGGACAGATACTTGTTCATGCTAAAGATAATAGCACTTAAAGAAAGCAGATTGATTTTTTTATTTGATTTTTCCTTATTCAACTAGTAAACGGCCTTGTTTTTTGGCAGTCAACAACACACTCACAGCAGCAATCACAGAAATAACAGGTGGAAATCTTAACTTTTTCATATTAAATATTTCAATTATTATTAAACTTATTGTCTAAAAAACAATTTTGAATCATTAGATAATTGAATTAAATTTGGTTATGCCTACACATTAAAAAGCATCAAAATTTGAAAATGCAAAAAGTTTGCATTGCTTTATTGCTCCCTGTCACACAAGTCTCTTATATATAGTCTTCCTGGCTGTACCAAACATGTCATAAGAGTAAAAGACGAGACCGTTTATTCAAAAAGTAAAATCACAAAATACTGAACTCTGAGATTGGTTCAAAACGGGAATTCCTTAATAAAATGGCAAACTCAAAAGCTCAAACACAACAAACGAAAGGATAACAACAGTCATATTTCTGACTTGGTACATGCAATTTCTTATGTAGAAAATGTCGGATTGAAATGAAAAGCAAAATATTCAATGATATGGTAAAATGTATTGGTCATCATACTTCATTGGCTGCTTATCGGTGATTTAAGTTTCTAAATTTTAGCAGGAGTTTCCTGGTCTTAAACGTTCCGGTTGTATGTAACAGTGAGTACCCCTTAATCCTAAGAACGCACATGTTGACCACTGACTATATACTAATATCATAAGAATTGTATGGTAAGCCACTGACACTTTATAGTATAATATGTAGAACTCTACTATGATTGTGGGATTGATAAGACCATTCACAAGAAATGTTATTAAAATGAGTGGATTTGTATTTTCAAGAATAATGTTTATGTAAATCAAGAACTTACAACACAAGAATTGTACATTAATTATTCACCTGTATACATATATTGTGTACAAGCAGGTTGACATATGTATATTTGTATAGTTGAAAAGCTACAGTTAGATTGAACCAAATACCAAATGTATGTGCAATATAATTATCCTTGCCTCAAGTCTAATGATGTTGATTTTTCTATTAGTAAATATGATTTTCTATGTTTCGTTGTAAATATGTATATTCAAAACTTTTCCAAGCTGTACTCAGATGTCCACACTCCATTAATATTATCATTAAATTCTAAACAATGTACAGAGGTGGATGAACGCATCGCTTGGAACATCTTGCAAAATGCAAGTGAAGTTAAACGGGTACAAAAAATAAGGTGTTGAGAAAGAGACTAAATTCTTATTCATACGGATGAGATTTGAGTTTCGGTAGCCGAATAAGAACCATTAGACAGAAACCTTTTATCTAAAGGCAAAACAAATGAAGTTGTTGAAAAAATTAACAGTATGACATAACTGGTCAATTTGTATTGTGAAACAACATTTTATTATTTCAAGTGTTTCTACTCTATTTTCATATCTTGCATATATTATTCTGGACTTAGTCGTTACTTTAAACATAAGTATTTTACACAAATTAAATGTATAATCTTGGATAAAGGACTGCATTTCATATAGTCTTATTTATTTATTTATTTATGCTCGGTGTCAGTTTGGACAATAATTTACATATATATGTCGGACACTAGTTCCTCTTTTTATCATCTGTTAATCTGCTTCATCCTTTAATTGATTGTCCTTATTTGTATTGTTATTGTTTAATATTATTGAAGGCTGCAGATAATGTTTTTTATATGCTGAATCGATATTTACATTATGTTTTTACAGAACTGAAATAGGTTATATACATGATGAATACACAGTTATTATTTATTTATAAATAAATTTGGTGTATTTACTGTCTTCTGATTGGTTAAAATTATTAGTTTTATTTTCAATGTTGTCAATTTTGATGGCTGACGTTGAGCATTCATACGCCAACATGTGTGTACGTTGTTTTTGTTAATATAAAGTTCTTTGAGCCTTATTTTTGATAGAAATTTATTTATAATGAATGGCAATAATTTATTTTTATTTTATTGAACCATAAAACTAATTTTTGACTCTTCACATTTTACATAATCCGCTTCGCGGATTATTCAATGTGAAGAGTCAAAAATTAGTTTTATGGTTCAATAAATTCAAAATAGATAATAGCCATTCATTAATTATTTCTAGTCTCTCATAATTCTGTATAGCATACCTGTCAACTGACCCGTATTCTGCGGGTGTGACCCGAGATTTTCACAATTCTGCGGGATCACCCGGAACACACCCGCCGGGTCATTGAAATAACCCGAGAATTCCGAAAATGACCCGATTTCACCCGTATTTCTTAGCCTTGAGATTGATTTCATAAGTAATATTCCTTTGAAATACCGGCAAATTCGTAATTCTTCCATGAACAGGAAGTTCATCTACCTATGTAAACTGTCAAATTAAGTGACCCATTAAGTGCATGACTTCACTTGACAGCTTTGGTGTCAAACACACTGTTAATTAACACCAATTACCTTAGCTTTAGGTCGTAAATAAATTGCACCATCTGTTACAAACTGAACTAGAGTTACTTCCCCTTATTTGTCACCATTCAAAATTATTCCTTATATTTACGTTTTATGGGTGAAAAAGATTAAATCATTCAAAATATAAAATTCAAATACATATTGAAAAATAACTATTCATTATTTTTATACCTTTAGACAATTTTAAAAAAAAAGTTATTTTTTACATTTATACTTCCTTTAACTGTATTACTATATTTTATTATACTCTAATTTCCTTTCGAAATTTAAAATAATATTATGGTTAAAGGCTACATAGTGAAAAGTCTATAATAAAGATAAAAAAAAAACATAGTGAATAGTATACAATTACTGTCTTTTGATGAGGTAAATATGCGGTTTTATTGACTTTTGAAAAATGATATTCAATGAGGCCGACGGCCGAAGTGAATATCAGTTTTTCAAAAGTCAATAAAACCCCATATTTACCGAAACAAAAGACAGTAATTGTTTTATTCCACATTCCGAGAGAAGAAAATGTATTTAATGACAAACATATATCTACCATTTTTTTTACATGAAACATTTTACCATAACGTTGCATGTAAAAGCGCGTGACGTTTAGCGCGGTGAATAACACTTTCTCAGGTGAATATGCTTTTTTATTCAAAATCCAATTCATATAGAGAAACCTACTAAAATAATACCAATATGGAATAATCTCAAACATTTAAGAATTACATAAAATTCTAGTATTTGATGATTGTATTAAAATTTTTCAAAAAGTGGAGCACATAAGACTGAGTCATACAAATATATAAAAATCTTTAAAAGTGCAATGAAATAATATTTAATAAGATTTAAAATGACTTAACAAAGTGAACATGCATTGATGTTTTGGTATATTTGATATACATTATAATAAAATGTACCATAAATACTGAAATTCAGCTCGAAAAAGTTCGTACGCGTAATGAACTGAGATTTGATTCTTCAATGCAGGTCATGACCTGCATTTTCATCGTCACAGGTTGACAGGAATGGTATAGAATGACACTTGTATTTTTTTATTTTTTTTATAATTTATGACATTACTGTTTTATTCAATGTATATATATATTATGATGATTGTAAATATGTATTACAAGTGGTGAGACTTTAATAAAATATTGAATCTGAATCTTTTTATGTACATATAATGTTTGCCACGGAAGTCGTTCAGGAAAACAAAAAGGGGAACAAACCATGGTTTGATAAGTATTGTTAGTTATAGAGAGAAACAAATCGCAAGGTATCATAGAGGCGTTATGATAATACATGTATAATCGATATGAAGCAAAAATGGAAGATATAAAAAAGATAGAACGGAAATATAAATGCCAGATGGATACATTAAGGAATATAGAAAACATTTTAAAGTCCGAAGGAATAGTGATAAATTCTTAATCGAACAGGGAAAGAATGAATTTATCATATAATTAGATGCACTCTATGAATAACGCCACAAAGATTTAAGAAATTGAAAAGACATGTTTTAAATATGATATTCCAAAGAAAAAACAGGGTAAAAATTTATTTTCTTATTTTTTGTTTAAAGTCTAAAAACAGATTTACTAATATTGCGCAACAGCACAGTGCATTGCACCAAAGCAAGCAATCTTCAATTGCATATAAATTCAAATCAAATAATCTTTAACAACATTTATCCTGTGTCAAAAACCTACGATTTGTCAAATGTTCAATTACAATCCAAATTCAGACATGCATCAAGCTTGAATATTGTGTCCATTTTTGCCCCAACTGTTCAGAGTTGGCCCTCTGTGGTCGTATCCAACTGCGCTCGGCGAAGCATTTTAATTTTTTAATGTGGCTCACAGACTTGTGCTCCGCGGTTTATGTTTTCTCATAAAGTTCAGCGTCACTGATGAGTCTTATATAGACGAAACGCGTCTGGCGTACTAAATCATAATCCTGGTACTTTTGATAACTATTTCTTTATCTTATTACACAGTATTATTAAGACAGTTGAATAGTTTTGTCAGACCTTTTTTTTTTTTTTTTTTTTTGTTCAGCGTTTTAAAAATACATTCAATAGGATTTGGTTTTCCCGTTTGAATGGTTTTACACTAGTAATTTTGGGGCCGTTTATAGCTTGTTGTTCGGTGTGAGCCAAGGCTCCGTGTTGAAGGTCGTACATTGACCTATAATAGTTTACTTTTATAAATTGTTATTTAGATGAAAAGTTGTCTCATTGGCACTCACACTACATCTTTTTATATCTATTCAGATTTTTCATAAATTTTAAAGTAGTTTTTCACGATAATTTTGCTCGATATACCGAATGACAGCCGTGGACTAACGACAGGTATATGAACAATATGTCAAGGTTAACCTTGTGTTAGCGCTCAAGCCTCCAGAACAGAGATATAACAGTACAACATACGACCAAACTGTAAAAATCAGTAGCACTTATATTAACCCAAAAGATCGGTACGTGACACAAAAAAAATAAAGTAATATTAAGACAATTGAAACAAAGCATCTAAGTAAGACGATTTGCAGTTAATGAAAGTTTGTTCAAATATAAAAGAAGAAGATGTGGTATGATTCCAAATGAGACAACTCTCCACAAGAGACCAAGTGGCACAGAAATTTACATCTTTATGTCAATTACAAGTAACACTGCAAAAAATCTTGTTCTTTCAGGTTAAAGTATCAACCAGTACGCAATCCGATTTTGTCATAAACAAGCTTGAAAAAGCCATGACCTTGTATGCCTTGTGTCTTGGTTCGAAGGTTTTGACTATCAATTTATTTTCATTAGGACAAGCAGATTTTTCTTGAGCACCACCAGGGAAAAAAGATTCTGGAAAATCTGCGTTGTCTCTTTTATATACAATATACAACAATAATCTATTTTGGTTACCTTTTCCAGACAAGCAATGACTGTTGCTTGTTTTAAAAATGTACGTACTGAAAAGGTTTTTCCATGCATGTTCATGACGAGAACACATAAACTTTAAATATAATAGGTAGGTCTTTCAAATTCCAAATGATAGTTTTTTAGTATATATATAGGAGTATACATAAAACCTTCGTCTCAGGCACACCTCTAGAAAGTAACAAAAAAGAATACTGTGAGTAGGCTGAATATATCTAGCTGAACTGCAGGAGGCACCAAGGGACTTTGCTATATGGCATGGCTGGTTCATATTAAAATGTGTATCGGGACAGTAATGATATGGTAAGATATTGTAAGAAGTTGCACATAACTGGAATGTCATCATCGTGCCTGGTGCAGAGGAGTCCGTACTATTTACAGCGGATTCCATTGAGTGTGTAACCAAAGGTAATATCTTTGGTTATATAAAAAAGAAGATGTGGTATGATTGCCAATGAGACAACTATCCACAAAAGACCAAAATGACACAGACATTAACAACTATAGGTCACTGTATGGCCTTCAACAATGAGCAAATCACATACCGCATAGTCAGCTATAAAAGGCCCCGATAAGACAATGTAAAACAATTTAAACGAGAAAACTAACGGCCTTATTTATGTAAAAGCTGAACCGTGAAGTCATTATTAGGTGAGATATACTACCCTCCTTTCAAAGTAGCATAGTCCAACAGACAGATAGATTGGTTTTCTGTAAGACTATTCTATTTATAAAGCAGGGTAGTTTACCTAACCTAACAATGAATTCACGGTTCAGCAAACAAGCAAGCTAACCAAAGATATTACCTTTGGCTACACACTCAACGGAATCCGCTGTAAAGTAACACAACTGCATATATATATCTATATGCAAGTCAAGATAGGATATCTTTTATATTAAGTTCGATAGGATAAATGCGTTCAACAAAGTTACCAAGCTTTTATTTGATTAGCCCCTTTGTTTGGTAACTTTAAAGATATAAAGCATATGTGCAAAATAATAATATTGAGAATGGAATGGGACAGTGTATCAAAGAGACACCAACCCGACCAAAGAGCAGAAAACAACTGAAGGCCACCAATGGGGTCTTCAATGCAGCGAGAAAATCCCGCACCCGGAGGTGTGCTCCAGCAGCTTAATCTAGCTGGCCCCTGAACAAAAATGTGTACTAGTTATCGAAGTATGTGTTTTTCACATCATTCGACCTTTTGAATGCCAAAAAAACTGGATGCTCAATTAGGTAATGGTTTATACAGATGTAGGTAAAATGGAATATTGGAATTAATAATAATAAAAAAAAAATCAGTATCTCATTCAAAAATTAACAGAACACTGTAAATTGAGATTTTTTATGGTTAGCAATTATTATAGTCATTTTTTAATGCAAAAGTATGATTAAACATGCATTGCGTTTTCGGGAAATTCTGCATACAAATAAATGCAATACCTTTCCCATCGCAATTTCAGTAATAATAAACACTTCGCAAACTTTCTGAGTTTACGGCATGTACGATTTAGTTCTAATGTAATATTTTCTCATGTCCTTCATGAACATAAAATTTAAATGGATCTAGAAAGCAGGGAGACGAAAGTATTAGATTGAGTCGTTTCACGTTTTTATGTTACACATGTTTTTATTATCGTTCTCTTTCCTTTAATAGAGTTACATCTATGATGTTGTATGCCCCTTCAACTTAGGATTTTGATTGTATTCCCTTTCTGATATTTTGCAGAGAATCAGAATGCGTATGAGACCCATGCAATCCATACCGGCTGTAAACCTGCTGTAAGAGAGATATAAACAGCAATTAGATTATGTATTCATCGATTTAGTTCATTTGTGTTTGGAAAATTAATACTTCATTACAATAACAAACTAATGGTGAAAATATTAATAGTGTATCCACTTTATCGGTAAATTGTCTATTTTGAGCTTAGACCAAAAGAGGTATGGGTTAAAATAATCAGTCATTTACCGTTTCATTGCTAAAATACAATGTAAATACAGAAAGTGATATTTTTAAATTCATTGATCGATATTCGATATTTGCTGGCAAGAGGTCAACTGTATATGTAATCACGTAAATGATCTAAGTCTTGGGAAAAATAGAAAGTGGAAAAGAAAAGAAGAATGAAGGGATTAAAATGGAATATCACGTACTAATTCTTGTATGGAATATATTAGTGTGTATAAGTACAGGTTTGTATTTATATTTACGTGCAAGTATGTGTTTAATTATATATCGTTGTCTTTTGTAACATGTTTAAACAAATAAATCTAAACCCTACATGAACTAAAGATATTAATATTACGAAATGGTGTTGTAAAATAAGAATACGAAACTATACCTTCAACTTAGAAATAAAAATATGTGATATGATTTCCAATGAAAACTCTCCACTATAGACTCAAATTTGAAGTAAAATATATCAACTATAGGTCACCGTACTGCCTTTAACACTGAGCAAAACCCGTATATAAAAAGCCGCGCTATGACAAATTTAAAACAATTCCAAGCTAGCAGCATGATTATCAATTCACGTCAGTGACAAAAAAACAAATAGGATCTGCCAGTGGCGCATTCTGGTATGTGCACACACATCCTTTTAAAGCAAAGTTTTATTTTTACATACAATCGTTCAAATTGTTTTTTTTGCTTCGCTCCGGTAGTACCATACCGTCTATATAGACAGCTATAAAAGGACGGGTACTTGTTTTCACCGACAATAAAAATACACTCAATACAGATTTAAAGTACTCGCAATTATAACCAATAACAACTAATAAAAATAAAATCATGCATCTTAGACTAAATTGTCAATCAGTACACACATGTTTATGTTATCAACAATATTTAAACAACGAAAAACATATCTTTTTTCTTCGACAAAACAAATCTTAAAATGTATAAAGTCATTCATTCATATATGGTTATAACTTTTAATAAAACTTTTTTTTTATTGTAGCGTTTACTTCTAACATATCAAGTACGTTCGCACCACCCGCTGTTGAAGGTAATGGTTCTTTTCCTATCTTAATCCTTATTTAACATGTTACCTTTCAAAAAAACACATTGATGATTTAATTGCTCACAAAGTTGTTATGTCAGTTTCCTCTTCAGTGATCTGATATTCAAAAGGCGAAGACCATATACAACGAAATGTATATCTAACAGAGAGATTTTTGAATTTATTGATTGAAAGCTGCTTACGTTCCAGTGGCAAACATTCAATGAACATTCAGGCCAAGTTTTAGTTTAAAATGGCTATACGTGATTTATAGTAAACTAATTCGTTTAACCAAAACAGGAATTGTTAAGTTTACAAGGAAATACCAAAGATGCATCTACACACTCAGAATAAAAAAGAAAGAGATGTGGTATGATTGACAACTGACCTGTCTCCTAATCCTAAATGCTGCATTCTTGGCAGAGAATCTCAAAACCGCGAGGCAGTTATAAATTACGTATTTCTAAATTTATAAAAGAAAATATCAATTCACATCATATATATCAAAATGCTGTCTTGGTCCCTGTCGGTTTGATGGATTATTATCCCAACATCCATTTGCTATTCGTGATCTCTTGTTTGCTGACTTGGTTTGTTAAAATATATATAAAAGATCGTTACCCTCTTAAAGAAACACACATGTAGCAAAATCTTTTAACAGATATATATTTGATAATATAACTCACTTTTCGTTTATTTCATTTCACATATATATCTGGATACCATCTAGATGTTTTAAAGAATGTACCGTTTGTCTGTTTCAAGGTTCAAGTCCTGATGCATCGTGGGTAATTGTTGTTATTCTTGCTGTATTTCTATTGGCGATCATCATTCCAACAGGAATTTGCCTTGGAAGGTAAGATAACTCAGTATTTGAGCAATTTATTGAGGTACCTAATAAGAAACATGAATACATACATAGTTGCTAATATAAACTAATGTAAAATGTCACTTGTGTATTGTAGAACGTACATTTTGTACCGTATGCTATAATGGTTGAAAATGAATATATTACATGTATGAAAATAACTCTACAAATTGTATACGTTCCAGGCGCTCTTCCGAGTGTGGTTCCCGTCACCAGGAACGTTAAAACAAGGAAAGAGAAACTGTTATTGCTTTAATTCAATATTGCAAGACAATTTCTAATACATGTACGTTAATTAGAAAACTAATTTTAATTGTGTGTTTTTGTTTCCCCTTTGTCTAGGAGAAGATGGAGAGCTGGAAAGAATATGACGACAACAACAAAGACGTCAAAGTGAAGAAAAAATATCTTTCATACTTTCATCAAGATTATCTATAGATGAATTTTCAACTATTTAGGGATGGTGGTAGAAAATTGAAGTACAAACAAATTATAATTTCAATAGGATTTTTATGTCGAAAATATACGTGAAATTTTAATTTAGTAGTTAGATGGTGGAGGATAAATGTCCTTTTTTTATCTTGTTGTTTCATTCAAGTACAATGGAAGATATTTTACAAACAAAATCTGGATCAACAACAACTATTTAACTCAAAGATAGAACCATGTTATAAGTTTGGTTTTATGACAGTTTAAAATCAGCCATACAAACTTGACTTGAAGGTCCGTAAAAGAGTACTTAATGAATACATGTGTGTACTATGTCAATTGTATGGGTATATTCTTCCCACAAATACGTGGCAACACAATTCGGGAAAACTCAAGTGACTAGTATTTGAAAATTGGCGATACACTCTCTTAGCGCTTGTTTGATGTATGTGCATGTACTTTGCAAATAAAAATATTGAGCACGGTTTAACGGTAACATGTCTTTTGTGTTGCTTTTTTTAAAGATTAAATAAATATATGTATCTAAGACGATATATTATCTTCACATTAAGTTACAAAACGCATGTTCTGGCAATTTTTTCCCCAACCAAAAAACTAAATTTAAAGTGCACTCATTCCAGTATAGGACTTATATAAGGAGCGAGAAAAATATTAGATAATCCTTTAATTGATGGTCTGAAGAAATATAACATTTTTCTTACCATAAGTCAAACCATATTCATGTCTTCACACATGTAAAATCAAACAAGATCTGACTGTAAAAAATAGTTTTTGTACTATGCTTTATATAATTTATCAGGCAAATTAATTAATTTTCAATCTTCATACGTTTCGTGCAGATCGACTATCTTTATATATGATATATATGTAACAAAGTGTGAATGTGTGGAATTCTTGAAACTAGATTCGAAACTTTTGTTCTAATTTATGTTAACAAAAAAAAAGAATTAACTTGATTGATTTATTCGATCCACAAAAAAATATTCTTATACTGGTAAAAACAAGGATTACCATATATATTTAACCTAAAATATGAAATCGAATAGACCTAGACAAATTCAATCGATAGAGTTTGCTATCTATATGTATATATCAGTTTTATGAATGTCGTCAGTTTTCGGATGTGCTCTCGATACTTTTATCGTTCAATCAAATGGCGTCTAGACTACATTGGCTAGAGGTATAGAGGGATAGAGGGATAGTTGAGATCTCAAAAAAACATCTTGAACCCCGCTGCATTTTTGAGCCTGTCCAAAGTCAGGAGTCTCCTGCCTTTGTTAGTCTTGTATGATTGTTAATCTTAGTTTCTTGTATATAATTCGGAGTTTAGAATGACGTCCATTATCATTGAATTAGTATACATATTTGTTTAGGGGCCAGCTCGAGGACTGCATTGACGACCCATTGGTGGCCTTCGGTTGTTGTCTGCCGTATGGTCGGGTTGTTGTCTCTTCGACACATTCCCCATTTCCATTCTCAATTTTATTATAAATTACACACGAAATGATACAATGTACATGTTTTCGAGCCAATTCATTGTAAATTGTTTGTTTTAAGCATTTTATTTATTGGATATAGATTTTAGTATGTAATACATTAATTATGAGAATTTGTTGTGAAATTTGAATTTGACAACTAATGCCCCTTTAATGCAAAAAAGAAATTAATTCGATAAAGAGTTCTAGTTATTTTCTATACTGACCTCTATACGATACATGATGCTTGTGGTAATACGTGTTTTCATTCTATTCTTTACATTTAGGCTTTCCGATCGCAAATCATGGACTTTCCAATATATAAATGCAATTAGAGGAATAAAGGTATGAATCGGCCGTGAGCTCTGATCTCTGATACATTGTATTTATCTTTTTGTACATTACTTAATACAAAAAACAAAATGCCATAAACATCAAAATAGTAAATATATCAAAACAGTGCTATGATCATAATACGAATGATATAGATGTATGCATTACATTTTGAAACATATATCAAATGTAAATTTCAGGTAAAGGTGTTCAAAATAACTATTTTAAATTTTAATCACGTTTTGGAACATAAAATAGGAAAAGCACAAATAATTGGTAAATAAAAACTTATTGGACATTTATTTAAAAGAATTCTTGGGATTTTTCTCTGATCTGTTCCCTTCTTTTCTACTTTTTTCTTTTTTCTTTTCTGTTCTTTCTCTTCTCTTCTCTCACGACTCATTCCATTCCCCATTGCATCTAGTCTAGTCTCACAAAAAGGCCTCTACTTCAAGCAAATAGTTTTAGTATGAAAGTAACTCTTTTTTTTATAGAATAACAAATCCTATGTATAAATTCCGTTTAAAACGATAACGATCTGATAATACTCCAATTAACTTTCTGGTATACCTATCGGAATGCTAGAAACGTCGCACGATACTGGTGTCACCTAAAGTTACACGCTTGAAGACGTTAGCCAAAATGAAAAAAAAATAAAGATGGCTTTCTAAAATACATTTTGACGGATTTTATGAGTGAAATACCTTAAAAAATTTTGATTCATGATTTTCTTAGATAATGGATACTAAGCTTTTTAAAAACATATTAAGAATTAAAATGTAAACGGAATTGAATCATTTGAATAATAAACATTTTCATTACAAAAACAATCATATATTCCTTTTTAATAAACTACGAACTACAAATGCACTCATTTATACAATCCAGAATGTCGAGGCGAATGGACTACGGTATATTAAGCATGGAAGTGTCATTGAGTTGCACAAATATTACAAGTAAAGGGAATCAGCCAAGGCATGGTGATTGCTCTGTTTTCCCCTTATTTGGGATAATTTAGAAAAATGACAGCAATTTTTCGTGCATGGAACACATTATTTGTGTCATATTTATCCCTTTTTTCAAAATTCAGTCTTTCGAGGAAAGAAACCGACATTACATCATCGAAGAATTATCATGGCTGTTCTAGACAAAACATTTGTATCGGTTGATGGAATTTTATATATGTTTTTTTACAATATTCAGAAAATTCCAAAACTTAAAGTGTAACGCGGGACCAGGAAATAATATTCAAAAATGAAGATTTCATTGATTTTAATTAATGAAAATAGTCTGTTACATATACAAAATTGCAATATTCGGAAAGACGAATTTAAAAGCTTTTAAATGATATATAACACTTTGGGATATCAATTTTAATGTATATAAATTAATGACATGAATGTGTCTTGTCCACGATTTCACCAAAATAACACAAGTAGCGTGCGACGTTTCTTTGCTTATATGTTAATGATACACCACTTTAGTAATTTGGAAACAGCCTTTCATTGGCTGATGTATCAGTTACAAAAACAGAGAGTATGGAACGGAGAGTTGTCAGATAATCGTGAGCAAAGTGTAGACACAAAATATACTTCAATCAGATAGCAATTGGAAAATTACCAACTTCTCAACCGTTATCGTTTCATAAGATATGACGAATATTTTAACGCCATTGTTTGAATTGCATAAATATACTACTACATTTACGTGATCAATTTAATCCAAGAGATGATTTTTATCTCAGTGGACGGATTTATAAAAGTTTCCTAAAATTATTTTCGAATCCCTTGTTTGATTACTATGTTAATATGCCATATTCTATTGTTATAAATTTCAATAATAAATATTGGCTAAGCTAATTTGCATTATTAATTGTGAACACGCAATGTAAAATGCAACAACAAATTATAAACAAGGTATATCCTACATGTCATAGTGGTTTCCTGAACAAACAATATGATAAAACGTATAATACATTTTTTCATTTCATGATGACGGTGTATTATAACTTGTTCATATTTCTTATATTTCTACTAAGTAGTGGTCTGGCGAATAACGGTAAGATTTCTAACTTCTTTTTTTACATCCTAGTAAATACTATAATTCCTGACTTGGTACAGGCATTTACAAATGTAGAAAATGGTGGATTGAACCTGGTTTTGTAGCGCTTAACCTCTCACTTTGTTGACAGTCTCATCAAATTTCGTTATATTTACAAGGATGCGTGAACTAAACAGACATAATAACTAATATAGTCAAAATATGGGTACAGCAGTCATCATCGTGTAACAATTTAACAGAACACAAAAACATCTATCTACAAACACATTTATTGATTCGCATGTCTGACGTCAGAAAATTATATACGTCACATATTTTTGTCCTTCAATGTTTATATAAACAATTTTAAAATTTCACATGGGCAATGTTAGCAGACTGGGTTTAAAAATCAAAAGTATGTAAGAATTAATTTCGGAAAAAGAACGAGATTTAAAATAGTCCAAAAATTATATAGAATTATAAGAATTCTCAAATAGTTCATGCCACTACGTGATTGAATAATTTTGACATTCGTGGTTCAACGTATTTTCTAATTCATAATAGAAATATATATATAATAGAACAATATCATACTGACGGGATCTTTTAAAGTACAGAGTCACGTTTTAAGAACCAAAGAAATACAAAAAGTCGCATTTACAAAACCTACCGGCAAAAAATGAAAAATAATATAAACACATTGACGGGATGTTTAAGTACCAAGTCACGTTAAATGGATATCACATAAAACAATCGAACAGTAAAAGTAATATTAATAATAGAACAAAAACAAATGAAAGAACAATATAACACGTTGTTAAGATGATACACCATCAGTACGCAGAATCTACATATCAAGACCATCATAGATATACATTGTACCCCTGGTTCATCAACTTTCTGCTCAGACACTGATGACGTTTTACAAAGTCTGAGTAGGAGCAGCAAGCTCTTGAATATCGAATAAGTTGGGAAATATATATCCCATATGCAGGTGAAGTTGGTATATTGCTACTAAGATGGATGAAATTTATAATTTCAAAATTAAAATCGTCTCGTTTGTCATAGAATCTGGTACTGAAATGACTGTGTAAGTCAAATTCGAGATATAAGTCTAAAAATGAGACAGAGGAAGCCGTGTCTTTTGTTTCTTTAATTTCTAGTTCTCAAGGATATATTAATGGAACCTTATCAGAAAAGTTCGGATTGTTTATGGAAAGAACATCATCAATAGATCTGAAAGTGAAATTAAACAATCTGGCTTCTTAATAAAACATTGGCCATGCTAAGAAATATTTTAATCTTTTTTTTGGTGAAAAACATTCAAAGAAATAATTGCTATTTGTTCTATTTTCAAGGAACGTGTACTGATCCTGGTTACTATGCTTGTGCAGATACTTGGGGATGTTGTCCTAAAGGTTACGATTGTACTGCAACAAAATGCACTAAGCCTTATTATTATCATGCATCAACATCAGATTCTAGTGCATCAAATGTTTGGTAAGTAAATTTAATAAAAAGAAGAAAAAAACCCATCCGTCTGAGGTCAACTTTGCATGAGGGGGTTTAAACCTTAGTTTCTTAGTAATTTCGAAATTTATAAACGGGCAAATTTAGAAAAGACCGATTTATTCTCCTTAACGAAAAACATGATTTATATATAAGAAGTTTTAGAATTAGGTGTAAATTTTGTTCAATACATTCTATCTGAAATCTCAGACACCCTTTTGTAGATAATGGCCATAGGAACAACATATAATAAAATCAATCCTCTAGAAATACCTATGAGAAAGCTAATTTCAACTAAAAGTGGAAATTTGAGGAAAAATATTTTAGACACAGTTAACATTATAATTGGTTACATAATTGTTGCATCATACTAACATTGTATTTATTTGAAAGAGTAATCTGTTAGCTATCCATAACTACCACTTTTATAATTGTTCAAGCATTATTAAAAAAGTTACTGCATTTTAGATCTCTGGCGCATCAACGTTCTTTACAGACACTGATGACGTTTTATAAAGTCTGAGTAGCAGTTCCAAGTTCTTGAATCTCGAATGAGTTGGGAAAAGTATATTTCGTATGCAAATGCAGTTGGTAACAGACCTTAACCGTATTAATTGTTGATGTTTTGACTCATTAACCCTACAAATTTTCAAAACTGCATTTTCCATTGAAAAATATTATAACGAAAGAAAAGTAGTATAGCAGAAGTAATAGAATTATATTTGTTTTTTGTTTTTTTATGTATTTATTACTTATTTATTGATTTTCACCATTATGCATGATCGTTTACTAGTATCTGAAATTTATTTATAGGCAAATAATTGGATACTGCATAAGTGGTCTAGTTGGCCTCTTTTTCCTAGCTGTGTTTTTTGTAAAGTGTAAACGATCATGTGGTAAGTTATACTATCTAATATCTAAAATTATGAGACGATCAAAATCAATATACACTGCTTTATTTCAGCAGTATCAAATTTTACCATATTTCTATTTTTCCATACTTGAAGGCCGTACTTTGACCTATAATGGTTTTCTTTTATAACTTTATTTTTTAATGAAGAGTTGTCACATTGGCACTCATACCATATCTATTGATTTGATAAAAAGGATATGGCGATTAATCATCAATCTGACAGCAACCAAACAATGAAAATAATCAAAAGACATCTACAAGGCAGCATACAGTTTTCAATTATAGAAGTCTGTCTACACAATATGCTTACCACCGAATTTACCACCACTTCAAAAAAAGATTCTATAATTAGCACTAGTCTTACTCTCCAAATAACAAAAACACAAATTTCAGATATGATACACAATTAACCACAGCTATTAATCATGCTAGTATTTATGAAAACTATTTATAAATTTGACATAAGAAGATGTTCTATGATCACAACCAGTCACTATTTCTACAGAGAAATGGATATGTCTGTCATACATGTACATGTAATACATAAAAAACAACCCTTTTTTCATCATAACAATGTCATACAATTCGAGACACATGTTTGTTTTGCATACATGTATTTATCTAATATTATTTGGTTTGACATATTAAAACATTGAAAACTAATTATTTGATCTGTTGTTCGAAAAAAATCGAAAACAGTTAAAAATAATACCAAAAACTTCTTAAAAACGAAAAAAATATCAATTCTTCAAGCTTTTGTCTCATGTGAGGAGACATTCACAAACATTGAAAGCATGCAACAAACACCTTTTTCTTTGTAAAAAAAAAATGATATTTCTAGTGGTTGGTCAAATAGTTACGTTTCTTGATATTTACGTGTCCAGGTTTTTCTGTATCTTTTTCATTGCAACCACACATTCCATATTGCCCGATAGAACCCGAACACTTCATTTTAAAAACTAAAGATATCATTTGCGCCCCAAAAAAATTTAATTGCACCAATTCTATAACTTAAATTTTAACTGGTAAATAGACTCTGGTTTTTACCGTTAGAGAAAAAGTATAATAAAACAATATGGGATGCATTGTTGCATCGGTGATTTATTATAAAAAGCGCATTTTTGTGTGAAATGTATATACAAATGTAGATAAATAGAAAATATAATATACTTTCAATAGAAGACCAACGAAAAGATTGCGAATTCTACACACCCAGATCATTATACGAATTTTATTTTCAGAAAGACCAGGACAAGTTGGAGCAATGGACACTCAGACTGGTGGTCAGAATAGAGCAGCAACGGCTATCCGATATTAAAAAAAAATGTATCCAGATAGAAATATCCAGATAGAAATTCTACTTTTTCTCATGTACAATCATTAGTTAAGGGCTTGTACTTACCAGATCATCCATCTGACTTCTTAACAAATATAAACATCACGGTTTGACGTCGCTTGTATTTATTTTTTGTTATGACAATAGATTTTCATTAGAAATGTTTAAAGTTTTATTTTGATTTTTATTACGATTATTACAGTTTAACCATTGATTGTGTGATGTCTAAATAATTCTAAAATTTGTTTATAACTCCCTTTTTGCAATTGTGTTTGATTGTCATTATAAATGTAATTTATAGTGTTTTTAATAATACTGAAGTGTTATCTGTTTTGCATTTTTGGGACCGAACGCTTTAATTTATCAAGCATGTGGAAGTTGCTTATAAATAAACAATTAGATAAATAATGTATTTGTAAAAAGTGCAAAAAGGTTTCGGAAACTAAGACCGAAAAAGGAACAACATTTTTTTTAAGTTACAGTATTTCACAACAACGTACATAAGGGACCGTTCAATATTTATCAGATCGATGGGCCGGTGCAAAATGGGGCGGGGCAGGCACTTTTTTTGTGGAAATATTTGGATGGGCGAGAACTTTTTTTCAAATATTTAGTGGATGGGCCAGAACATATTTTATAGGAAAATTTTTATCCATTTTATCGGTGTGTAAGAAATTTCTTTTGCGGGCACTCAAAAACTGGTAGCTTGGTTCATTTCTGTCAACTTTAAGGATTCAATTCAGGATTAAAAAAGCTAAAATTTTCTGTTCGGACTATCTTATAAATTAGTTTGACCTTATGGATTACCAAGTTGTTTAATAGTTTGGTGTATTGCTGTTAAATTTATGGATTTAATTAATAGGTAAGAAAAAAAGCTCAAATTTTTAGTTTAAGGGATAAATTCAGATAGTCAACTTTAATTTTTTTTTATAACTTTTTCAAATCAATTTGGATTTTCAAAAACCTATACAGCTTATTCATTAATATATTGATCTTATAGGAAACCAGGTTGTTTGGAAGTTAGGTGAATTGCTGTTAAATTTATGGATTTTATTAATAGGTAAGAAAAAAAGCTCAAATTTTCATTTTAGGCTAAATTCAGATAGTCAACTTTAATTTTTTTTATAACTTTTTCAAATCAACTTGGATTTTCATAAAACTCAAGAGCTATCTCAATTATATATTGATCTTACAGAAAGCCAGTTTGTTTGGTACTTTGGTGTATTGCTGTCATTTTTATGGATTTTATAAATAGGTAAAAAAATCTAGAATTTTAAGTTTAGGCTGAATCTAGATAGTCATCTTTAATGTTTTTTATAACTTTTTTAAATCAACCTGGATTTTCATAAAACTATACAGCCTTTTCATTTATATATTGAACTTGCAGAATGCCACGTTGATTGGTAGTTTGGTGTATGTCTGTCATTCTTACGGATTTAATAACAAGGTTTAAGAAAAAGCTCAAATATTCAGTTTATGCTAAATCCAGATAGTCATCTTTAATTTTTTTTATAACTTTTTCAAATCAACATGGATTTCCATAAAACTTTACAGCTATTTCATTTATATATTGATCTAAAAGAATGCCAAGTTGTTTGGTAGTTTTGTGTGCTGTTGTGATTCTTATGGATTTAATAAAAAAAAGGTTTAAGAAAAAGCCTTTTCTGTTTTAGGTTATTTCAAGATAGTCATCTTTAAATTTGATCATAACTTTTTCAAATCAACTTGCATTTTCATAAAACTCTACTGCTAAATCATTTTTATATTGATCTTACTGAATGCCAGGCTGATTAGTACTTTGTTTTTTTGCTGTCATTTTTATGGATTTAGTTAATAGCTTAAAAAAAAGCTGCGATTTTAAGTTTGGACCAAATTTGGATGGTGACGGGTCACCTTTAAATTTTTTTTTAACTTTTTCAAATCAATTTAGATTTTCATATAACTGTACAGCTTTCTCATTTATATATCAATCTTACAGAATGCTAGGTTTTTTGATAGTTTGGTGTTTAGTTGTCAAATTTAGGGAATTAATTAATAGGTGAAAAAGGCTGCATCAAATTCAAAAACATGCCTGCCTATATTTGCTTAAAAGGATCATAATTTCTTTTTCCAAAAGTAGAACAGATAAAGGAATATTCATATTTGAACTAAATGTATACATATATATGGAATTAACTAGCACATTTTGAATTTTGTATTAACACCAAAGTTTATTCTTTGATTTCAAGACATAAAATTTTAAAAACTTTAAAATAGAAAAAGAACCTAAACCATTTTTGATTGTCTTATAGTTTTAGAGGGGCAGGGACTTTTTTTTTATAGATTTATTTAGATGGGCAAGGACTTTTTTTCAGAATTTAAAAGGATGGGCCTTAGCTTTTTTAATGAAACAATATTAAGAATGCACCGGCCCATCCATCTGGTAAATATTGAACGGTCCCTAAATATAGAAACGTTAAAAGGAAGATTTGCTTATAAATTGCCAATTAGAGAAATGTCCACAAGAGACCAAATGGCACATAAATTAACAGCTAAGGATCACCGTACGATATTCAACAACGAGCAAATCCCATACCGCATTGTCAGCTTTAAATTTGTTAATCATAATGCTGCGTGTACTGTTAAACCTGGATAATGTAACAAACAAAAAAGTAAAGATTCTGAAACTTCTACAACAAGAATTAAGAGTTACACGTATTGTCCTGTTTTATCCTGACAACTATTCAAACATTAAACATGCTTCTGTTTATTGGTAAAAATTATTAGAAAAATAAAATACGACATAATCAATCATGAATCATCGAATTAACATAAAATATTAAGTCCATACGAAACACAGAAAAGTTGCAAAATAATATTTCCTTCGCACGACATTAGTATGTCTCAAATAGTTATCAAGGGTACCAGGATAATAATTTAATACGCCAGACGCGCGTTTCGTCTACATTAGTCTCATCAGTGATGCTCATATCAAAACAGTTAAAAAGCCAAAGAAATACAAAGTTGAAGAGCATTGAGGACCCTAAATTCCAAAACATTGTGCCAAATACGGCTAAGGTAATCTACTCCTGGGGGTAAGAACATCCATAGTTTTTCGAAAAATTCAAGTTTTGTAAACAGGAAATTTATAAAAATGACCATATAATTGATGTTCATGTCAACACCGAAGTGCTGACTACTGGGCTGATGATACCTTCGGGGACGAAACGTCCACCAGCAGTGGCATCGACCCAGTGGTGTAAATAGTTATCAAAGGTACCAGGATTATAATTTAATACGCCAGACGCGCGTTTCGTCTACATTAGACTCATCAGTGACGCTCAGATCAAAACAGTTAAAAAGCCAAAGAAATACAAAGTTGAAGAGCATTGAGGACCCAAAATTCCAAAACATTGTGCCAAATACGGCAAAGGTAATCTACTCCTGGGGGTACGAAAATACTTAGTTTTTCCAAACAATTCAAAGTCTTGTAAACAGGAAATTTATAAAAATGACCAAATAACTGATATTCATGTCAACACCGAAGTGCTGACTACTGGGCTGGTGATACCCTCGGGGACGAAACGTCCACCAGCAGTGTCATCGACCGTGGTGTAAATAGTTATCAAAGGTACCAGGATTATAATTTAATACGCCAGACGCGCGTTTCGTCTACATTAGACTCATCAGTGACGCTCAGATCAAAACAGTTAAAAAGCCAAAGAAACACATTTCTTCCAAAGATCTGACATTATTGATTCTCCATCACAATATTGGGATGGTACGAATAGTATAGATACCGTGACTCTGCCAGAAACCAAAAAAAGATCAAACTATTCCAGTCATTGTGCTAAGGAGGTATTTTGTAAATTATGATACACTTGGTGGTAGATACATGTAAAGATTACACTTTGTATGTACATTTGTTTCACAAATCACTCCTCTATTTAGGGAGATATGTGACGATTACATTATTACATATTTGGTCGAGTTTACGTACTGGTTTTAAGATGTGATCTCTATGTTTCATCTCATAGAGACATAGCTTGGGAATGTAACCAGCATAAATACACATGAATGACGGTTAAACTGAATTCTGAGGAAGCCCAAAGTGAAGTGAGGAGTTCTACAGCATGTTAGGATAAATCTAAACTCTTAAAAAATTGGGGAAAATATTCAACACTGCCCTTAGTTTTGACCTTTGATACAACTAGTAGTGCATATCAACTTTTTACAAGTGGCACAATTTTATTCATAAAAGGGATTCCTGTGGGAAATTGCATTGTCTATATTTACAGAAGTGAAACCTATAACTAATCTGATGAATCAACTGAGAAGCTAGTTATAGATAAGTTGTTACATTAACGTACATTCAATATTGCATAATTTGAGTTGGCAAGAAGTATTTATATGTGAATGTATATAGATATAGGAAGATGTGGTGTGAGTGCCAATGAGACAACTCTCCATACAAATAACAATTTAAAAAGTAAACCATTATAGGTTAAAGTACGGCCTTCAACACGGAGCCTTAGCTCACACCGAACAACAAGCTATAAAGGGCCCCAAAATTACTAGTGTAAAACCATTCAAACGGGAAAACCAACGGTCTAATCTATATAAACAAAACGAGAAACGAGAAACACGTATATATTACATAAACAAACGACAACTACTGTACATCAGATTCCTGACTTAGGACAGGTGCAAACATTTGCAGCGGGATTAAACGTTTTTATGGATCCAAACCTTCTCCCTTTTTCTGAAACAATAGCATAACATCACAACAAAGAAAAACATACGATAAAATATCAATTGGCAGACTTAACTCAATCAAAAAACGTATGATTAAACAATGAACGAATAAATTTGATCTGCGATATCTGAATACAAATGCACAGTTAATTGAATATTAGAGACAAACATTCATGACCAAAAAGCTAACAAACAAATTCAAAAACAGGACATGACTGAGAAATATTTAACCAATCAATGTTCACTTTAGAAAAAAACCGTTTTTTTTTATAATCTTGAAGTTTATACAAATGTTGTAAGAATAAGTGAAAAATTGAAGATATTACAAATAATCAAAGCTGGTGTACAGACAAGATCCATATAAATAAAAAATAACAAAAAAGCATTATAAACAGTATCAACAGGTCGAATTAACAAGAAAATACGATTTGAGAGTACTCGCAGTTACTGACAGCTAGTTAAAAGCCAAAACCAATTAATAATAAAAAATCATGCATCAGAGACTAAAATCGACTAAAACACATCACAGGGATTTAGTATTTTAACGTCATTAATAGTCAAAGAAGACATGACTTGTGCAATGCCAAAAATAAATGTATCGACAGGTAGTAGTATAGTGAAGAGGGACTTCTATAGAAATAAAAGTTAACGTGTCTGTGTCTCTATGTGAATGTATGTTTGCTTAAGCATACGTTTTATTATTTTCTAGATTTATGAACATTTGGTGAATGTATTTATTAAAATCTTTTGCTTTTGAAGATAAGATAAAAAGTTCAATAAGATTTATTATGTGCAATATTTACATATATATTTGTTTTAATATTAAAAGACCCCACTACAACATGAAATCGCATTGCTTAAATCCTTCTAGTGCTAATCAAGTTGTGGTGAATAAAAGAAAACAAAAAAATGGAGTACAATTTAAGATGACTTAACTTGATATTTCTGTTTTTTTTATTTGCGAATAGTTTTTATTCAGACATTATAAAACAGAATAAATTACTTTAACATTAATTATTTTGTGTTATTTTGATGATATTTTGTAAACTGAAATAGTAAACAGCCTATTTCATTCATGAGACAAAGAAGAGAGGAAAAAACAATGTAAAATTTGTGATATAAGACAACCTCGGTGCCTGATTGCATCCATCGTGTCACCAAAACAATTATATGTGTCAGTCGTATGTTGTGAAAAGCGTCATTTGGTTTCTGGTGGATAAATCATTTCGAGTACTTCAGTGAAAACGTCCGAGAAATATGAGAAACAGCAAAATTATCCACTGTCAGTTTGTTAAATTTTTTTTAACTCATTCGTAAAAAACTTGAACAGATTTATAATCTTTCATTACGGTTAATTCTATTTTGTAAGTGTCTTTTAGGGTCAGTACATATGAAATCAGTGCATTGAAATTTAGTGAATTATCGAACCAATTGCAATGAATGCATATTATATTAAACTAAGTCATGTGTGCACGTCGTTTTATATTTATGACAAATACATAACGTGTAATCCATAAAAAAAAATTTCATTCAGTGATTGTTGATCGACATCTGTTGGTTCTTAGTGTTTTTGTTGGGTTTTTTTTCGGTCAAAGTTTTACCGATTGTGACCTTCATAAACCATCAATATAGTATATGGAGCTCATGAATTATAACTGTAAGTTGATTGCGCGATGTTAATTTTGTTTATATTTTGCATGCGTTAATTTAACTTCGTCATATTAGTTTTTAAGTGATTTGGGGTATTTCTTTTTTTTATTAAGCATCACAATTAACACCATTTACATCCCAGTGCAAGTTTTAACCCTTGTCTTCATAACAACAAATCTAGTTATTTGGTCCAACCGTATATTAGCCTCTTAATGTTTTTTAAATATAAAAAGAAGATGTGGTATGATTGCCGCCAATGAGACAACTCTCCACAACTGACAAAACGACACAGACATTAACAAAAATATGTCACCGTATTGCCTTCAACAATGAGCAAAGCCCATACCGCATAGTCAGCTATATAAAAGCCCAAAAATGACAAATGTAAAACAATTCAAACGAGAAAACTAACGGCTTAATTTATGCACAAAAACAGAAAGAAGAACAAATATGTAACACATCAACAAATGACAACCATTGATTTACAGGCACCTGACTTTGGAAAGGCACAAACATAAAGAATGTGGCAGGGTTAAACATGTTAGCAGGATCCAGACCTCCCTAACCTGAGACAGTGGTGTAACAGTACAGTATAAAAATAAACTATACAAATCTGTTTAAAGATCGCTTTTTTTGTGCCGTTGGTTTGCTGTCTTATTGTAAAAAAAACGAACACAATTATTCTGTTATTCAAGTTTTAAAAGTTGATGCTGAACAAATCTGATCACCATAAATCATAAACCGGCGTATACTGATAACGGTATAAGCAGGTTGCATAAATTGGTATTCATAAAGATCCAAATTGATATTTAATTTTCAAACTATTTTACCGATATTCTGTTTTTCTTTTCTTTACATTCAAATATGAGATTGATAACAATGGAAATCACACAAACTTCAAACGTTAAGTTCTCAGAATTTTTTAACACATGTATGGCTGCACTCAGTCTGCAAGAAAATAATGGTAGTGCACCACTCCACATTTTATTTTTCTTCTAGATATATACGCAGTTACTTTTTCCGGTTTCTAATCAAATCTGCAGGTGGAACAGCCGAAATAGTATGTAAATAACACATATATCTGAGAGAGGGTGATAGAGCAGATTGTTACCCCGAGAAAACCGGGGTTTTACGTTTCCGCAAATTGGCATTACATTCCGGGAAAAAAAAGATGACGTTTCCGGAAAAAAAAGTTTACGTTTCCGCAAATAAATATCTTACTTTTCTGGAAAAAAGTAACTATTCCGGAAAAAATAAATCATTACTTTTCTGAAAATAATTAAAAAAACACCTGTTGATCGAAAGCAAAGTCACAAAACAATTCGTTGTTCTCTTTCCCTCGGTGTTAGGAGGTGATGCCCAAATGGTTGATGGATCTCTCAAGTTGCAATTGCCATCTATATAAAATTCCAATATATAATCGGCAAATTAAAACAACAAAGCATTCTTCAATCATGTCAGTAAGCTAAAGTTTAACTAAATTAAATCCTTACCAGAGTCAACTAGTTATATCTAGTATATTGTAGATATAAGATCAGAACATTTTCTTTATTAAAAAAATAAAATAGATAATTTATCTAATATATATTCAAATATTTATAATTTACCAGGTAAATTTCCGGAAAAGTAATAAATTCATATTGCGGAAACGAATTAATACTTTAAATTTGTGGAAACGTAGTATTGAGAATATGAAAAATTAGCGGAAATGCAATACGCCCGAGAAAACATTGTCAACTGCGGCGAAGCCAAGTTTGACAAGATTTTTCGAGGGGTGCTAATCTATCTGCTCTATCATCCTCTCAACTATGTGTTATTCAATTTATTGCCCTATCATTATTGTCTTTTCAAGATCATTTGTATTTAAAAGTATTTTCTATGACGTCACGTACATAACAACAATACGGGTATTAAAATAATCAACAGAAGTGAAGCAAAATGTTTTATTTTTTATTTTGACAGTAAAATATTAAGCATTGTCTTTAATTGCTTGATGTAAATTCAATACATTGTCCTTTGTATTGTGGATTTGTGATTGATCTTGATGAGAGGGTAACATTCAAAGAATTGTCACCTGCTCAGCTACTGTGAAAGTACTTTTATTCGTGGGGTACTAATTTTCGTGGATTTCGTGGATGGCTCTATTCACGTGTCCAACGAAATATTAGAACTGTTGTCCAAATAATGACATGAAAATATCGCCATATTGGGTTTTCACATGGATATGGGCATATACTACAGATTACATCGAATATATCGCAAAACGATGAAAGTCAGATTTCCGGTAATGATATGCTATGATGAAGTGTTCATTTTATCTACTCATAAGTCATTCGTAAATAAATCATACTGGAATTGAAATTAACTCTACAAGTTAGAATACATTTATGCATTTGTTTATGTAACCTTTTTCTTTGAGCGACACGTTTATGATCCAATTAACACCTACTTTGATAGTTTTTAATCTATCGATTGTTCGATCTGAGATTAATTAGTGTCATCACTTCTGATTACACGTGTACAACAAAATGCAAATGTTTACTTTGCTATTTCCTTCAATCGACACAATTTGTCATATATATGTGAAAGCAATCAATTTATTAAAAGAACCTTGAATGTTTTTAGTTATGAAAGACGAACAAGTGAGTGACTAACCAGGTAACACCTTATTTTGCAATGTCCACAAAGCATTATAAAAGTAAATAGTATGAAGAATCTTGCATTTTGTTTGCTTTAAATTCTTCACTCGTTTTTTTTTCACTTCAAAGGAAAATCAACGAATTTAAGGACCTACGAACATTTTTCTCAAACCACGAAAATTGATACCCACGAATAAAAGTACTTTCACAGTATGTGATAGAGGAAATTAACGCCCCCTTATTAGATAATCTAAATATGGCATTTTAACGTGAAGTATAATAATTCTTATTGACATATGACTGGTTTAATGTAATCTTTTTTTTTTCAGAGGGATATATAGGAACAACTGTTAAGCAGAGGGCCTCTATATAATATGTAAGTCACCACCATGGACAGTAAAAATGGAATTGAAAGTTAATAGCAAATACACTTTATTTATAATATATATATGTTCATAGTATACAGAAAAACGCGAAAATAAATATTGTCTGTTCCTAAGTACCTATAAAAATGATGTGTTATCTTAAACAAACCTAAACGGAAGTCTTATCTATGGCCGTGTTCACACCACACGCTTTGTCATGTATGTACAGTAAACATGTTTACAATTAGTTTAATGTAATGTACACTGGTTTCACATTGAATTTGTTCACATCTATATACCTGGTTTAGTTACCTGTGCATCAGTTTTGTTCACACTTATAAACTATATGTCATTTAAATGTACAATCGAATTAAAATTTCTTGGACAACTTTTCTAGCAGTGATGAAAGCCATTTTGATGATTTGCACCTATGTTAAAGATACTAAAGATGTTTCGATTACCAGAGGCGGATAAAGGCATTTTTAAAATGCATGGCGTTCCAAACATTGATCGTTCAATAAAGGGGGTTTCAACCCCAGAACCCGCCCCCATCTGAATCCGCAAAAATTACACAATAAATAACGTAGGCTGCAGCAGTGTGTTCACAAACGAAGAAAAAGGTTTGTGATGTTTATAGGGGTGTTTAATTAATGCATTTATGAGTGAATCGATGATTGAGTTAAGAACAGTGGCAAATATTTCTGTGTACGTCCAGTCAATTCGGGAAGACATTTTCTAATGAACTATGTGTTTGCCAATGATGATGCTTTGGGTCTGGATTAGGAGTTAAGGGAATGACCATTCAACTTAAAAAATAGGGTGTGTGGTTTTTTTCCATAAAAAATATTCTGTTCAATGAGGGGGAAAATCTGAATGCAGATTTTCCCCTTACCTTATAGTGTTAAATTTTGAACAAAAATATTTGATTGATAGCTTTGAAAAAATAAATAAAAATGTTCGTGTTATGCGCGAAAAAAATTATTCTGTGTCGAACATAAAAACCATGACCCCCTTCCCGCATGTGGTTAAATGCTTGCTCCCTAATAAGGCTACTAAAAAAAATGATATAACAAACCAATTAATATATCGAGTTTAGACAAATAATTCGGTAAACCAACTACATAAATAATTGTTATAAATACCAATTTTATAAAAAAAAACGTTTCTTCTTTAAATATACATGGTAAAATGCATGTTTTGAATACCTTGTGTACACTTAACCTACACAAGGACTACTTTGACTATCGACTGCATGTAGACAAAACATGATTTAAACTGCATGTAAACTTTAACAATTAAACGAGTCTTGCCTTGGTAAAAGGCGAAGTTTAATTGTAATTTTATGAGTTGTGTAAACACTGAAGGGATTAAATGAGATTGTGCTGCGCATGTGTGAACTTCAGTCTTCAAAGTAAAGTTTTATCAATATGACAAACAACGAAATACATATATACATATGACCCACAATAATATTTCGTTGTAACACTTCCGGGACCGAATGAGACTTCAAAGCCATAATGATAAAAACTGAATACTAAGATAAGAAATATATAATGTCTTACCTTATGATTAATTCTTCAACACATTAAGGTGGTACCCAACACTTTGACTAAAATAAATTTGGCTCGTTTAATTTTCTTAAAAATTTTACAAAGTATTTACTTTGACCCATTGACAAAAATATAAAATTTTACAAAATTTGAACCAACCGTTTTATCAGAAAAATTACACTGGTTATATAGCAGTTTGACAAACACTAATTTTGATCATTGAGAAGCTTAATATTCTCTTAACAACACAACGTAATTAAAACGTTTAGCTGATTTTACAGAGTTATCTCCCTGTAGTGTTAGGTACCACCTTAAAGCTGAAAGAATTTTCATCTTTTTCAATCTTTTTATTATAAAATTTTGCAAATGTTTTTGCATCTGACCATCCTGCTTTTTGTAAGATACGAGAAATAGGCACTGCATTCATCTTTGCTTTAGAAACTGATGCAGATCTTACACTGTGAGCTTTGAAATTGTTGTGTCAATATTAGCTTTTGCCATTACTACTTTCATCCATCTAGAAATTGTATCTCTTGAAACAGGCTGATGTGGTTTCACATAACTTAAAAGTAACGGTTCATGTTTCCCTCTAAACAATTTGGTACGAAATACATATTCTTTATACACAGTATATACACAAAGTCTCCTATTTGGAGGGTAAGCCTTTATATTTACAATTGGCTCCTTATAACCAGGTCGGCTTTGTTTAACAAGTTCATTCAAAACAAAAATAAATTCTCCCTTCACTTTATGTACATGATTAACACTCATTAAATGAATTGATTGAGCTCGAGCTGCATTTGTCAAAGCTATTAACATCGTAAGTTTTAATGTTAAGGTTCATCATAACAAATGGACAAATATGGCCGTAATTTCACCTCAAAAACTACTCTGTGTACAGACTTACCTGTGCTGTTTGGAAAGTTTTAATGCCTAGCATCCACTAGATATATAAAAGTTAAATGCATTTTGTGTTAAAGAAAGATAAAATCTTTTTTTGTTTTTGCTGGGCATTTTTTTTTCCTTTCTGCAGAAGGTGTAAAAATAAACAAACACCTGAATTACTTTGATACTGTCCACTCACTGACTCAGATGAACTCTTTAACTCACCTGTAGTTGTGAAGATACCTCTCGTCCATGTCAATTAAGGACAATCAAAACAATACAAACCGGTTTTTTACCTGAGGGAGCATCTCATAGTTGTACCACAACTTAGTTAATTTTCAGACCTTTTGCATGAAGGAAAAAAAAATGCCCATCAAAATCCAAAAGAGATTTTATCTTTCTGAAACACAAAATGCATTTAACTTTATTATATCTAGTGGATGCCAGGCATTAAAACTTTTCCAACTTCACAGGTAAGTCTGTACTCAGAGTAATTTTTGGCATGTAAATACAGCCATATTTGTCCGTTTGTTATGATGAACCTTAAATCTTTCAATTTTAAATATTTCACTGGTGATAGGCTACGCAAAAAATGAAGTACTTTACTAACGTCCCATGTAGATTCATATCTAGGTCTGGGTGGACGAAGATTAAAAATTCCTTTCATGTATCTTATCACCATTGAATGACGTCCAACTGGAATACTGTCAATAGTAAGTCCTTAAGACAAAAGAGCTCCTCGAGCTAGATTTAAACTACTATAACCTAATTCACTAGTAACCCGAATTTAACTTGATCGGACAAAAACGCATTAACGCTGTTTAAATGAGATTAATCGTCATTTGATAAAGATTGACAAAAATTAAAAATCATTTTTAATTTATTTCAATGCGTATCAAATCATCTTAATGCCAGTCAAATAGATTCGCTTGCAGTCGTTCAATTTAATTCAAGTTGGCGGTAAGTTACGTCAAACAAATAGGCCACGCCCCCGTTAAACTATTTCAAACTGGTATTAATTCGTTTTAAACCGTGTTGAGACCAGAGCTTTTAACAGGTAAATCACTCAAGCAACACAACATCGATGTATCTTTCGTTTATTTGTTTCAAACTTTATCGACTTATATATATAAATGCGTGTATTCTTATTAAAGTCATATACTTCACAATTTAAACAAATAAATGATCAATTCACGTAACATATAAGGAATTTAAATAAAAACAATAAAATATTGATGCACGGTTTAAAAAATTCAAAACTTGTGACAGCCTTATGTTGGAAATTTTAAAACAAAGTTGAAACAAAGGCTTGTCTTCATATCAAATTGTTTTCACGGCAAATGTCTTGCAAGAAGCAAGCTCCCATTATTCCGGTGTCGCCACTGCATGTTTTTTGCGTGATCCATGCATGTTTCTGATTTACTTGTCTTTTGTTCATTTACTGTCCTACTGTGTGGCTGTAGTCTAAGTGTAAATTGTCATTTGAAATACTTGAAACTTGCTTATACTGGTTGGTTACACGTGAAACTTGTGATAATGGTTCATGCATAAATCACCGGAATTTGGTACACGTTAAATGCACGTTATTTTTAAAAATACCATTATTAAAATAACATCATTTTTCTAAAATTTAATTAAAATCATGAAAAATACCTTCATATTTTTGCAAAGTTCACGTGAAAATAACATGAAAAATTTCACGTGTGATTCATTTGAATTACTGAGTTTTTTACTCCATCATTTAAGGCAATGGTGGTGTCGTTGCTTCATCCATGCAGAAATATAGTACTTTAAAAATATGATTCAGTAAACAGTTTTATAATTGCTCGGTTTTTGATGGTTGTTTTACGTTCAGTGGCAAATAGTTCATGCATGTTCGGGACAATACAATACAAGCTCAGTAAGTCGGACAAACAGTGCAAATTGTATGCAAAATTTCACAAAGTTCAACAGTGTCATTTGTGGAAAATTATTTACGAAACAAATCTTGAGATCATACATGCATTCTTTAAGTAAAACAAAGTGCAAATGCGAAATATCAAAGGTTCAGCTAGAAATTCCACATGTAGGAGATGTAAGCCGGAGTCTGCGTGCCTTTTATATTTTATCAAAACGTCTAATCCAGCAACCTGTCATGAACAAAAAATAAAGGAAACCAAGACGAAATGCGCACCTTTAATATGAGTACATTTTTGGTAACACCAGGGGCCGGTTTCACGAAGCTATCCTAAGACATGTCATAAAACATATCTTAGGACATGTCTTATGATCCTCTTATGACTATCCTATGACATATCTCAGACCTCGTCTCGAAGCTGTCTTAGGATCATCTTAGCTAACACATCCTAAACCTGTCGCAAGTTCTTTAAATTTTCAAATATAAATATGATCTACGGAAAAAAATCATGTAAATGTAGTATGTCTTACCATAAATTATTCTAAACGTATTGATTAATATAATGACATAATTTGCAAAATAAATATAAAAAAATAAAAGTAATTTATATATGAATTATCTTTAAACAATACATCAATATAAATATGAAAATTTTCAATGCAAAATTAAGAAAAAAGAATATAAACTTATGACATTGTTTTGGTACAAGTGAGTTGAATTCAATTTCGACTTTATCGGTTATAAAAGGTTAAGAGATAAAATCGTGCAATTTTTATATCAATACATCGAATTTTCATTGTTGACAAATCCTGATAATCCGCCAATGTACAAATGTTTTAAGCAGGAACAGGAGAATAGATAATTAGATAATAATAAGATATTTTTTTTCAAAATTAATATAAAAAATGAGTGTAATTTACATAAATAAAAATAACTATCCTAAGACCATCATAAGACACCTCTCGCGTTGTCCTAACTTTATGACCAACTTTAAGAGATGTCCTAATTTAGGACCGCTTTGTGAAACCCACTTAGGACTAAGATATGTCGTAAGACCATCCTAAGACATGTCTTAGTCTTAAGACAGCTTCATGAAACTGGGTCCAGGTACATAATTTAAACCTGAAGCAAAAAGACAGCACTCAGTCCTTAATAATAAGCCGTATAAACCCTATATGTATACAGCAAGTGCGCGATTGACGGTAGAACGGACACGGGTGAAACAGTATGATGATACGTGCTCTATTAGGATATTGGTGACAAAATATATTTTTGAATATGCAGTTCATATAATGGAATGGTAATTTTGAGATATAAAATGAAGTAGCAATGTAAGCAAGCTAACATTTCCGTCACTTTGTATTTGGTAGAAAGTTGATTAATTGGCAATTTTACCGCACCTCCTTATTTCATTATGGTTGGAATTTTCTCCAGAAGAACAAAAGTTTTAGGACTTAAACAAATATGTACTAGGAGACTGAAATGTTACTGTGATAATTATACTTATCAAAACTTTCCTATTTAGGGAACCGTCGTTTAGTAAACTGACTACAAATTAGAAATAAAAAGATACTCGTCCAATTAGCATTAGTCACAATTAATTTGCTTGGTGTATTTGGTTTTGATGTAGTTAAATGTCCAACTGTAGCTATCTTATAAATTGCATATCCCATATCTCTATTAATCGTTCTTACAGCAAACTGGTGTACAAATAATATGTTACATATATATTTTTTTATTTTATTTGTACTTGTACGTTTTATAAAAGTCGTTTTGTCTCCGAACTTATACATGTACATCTTTTCCAACTCAAAATCACACACAAAAAACACTACCCAGCGAGTACCCATGCAAGCGGAAATTAACACGAATAGAAAATCTAAATGATTTCAAGATCTAGCTATTTCAGTCTCTTTCTGCTATTTGAATACTAATAAGTCAGTCGTTTGCTTGTAAATTTCGAGAATTTTTTTTATAACGAAACCAGTCTTACTTAGTGACTAAAGCCAGTCCCAACTATTAGCTTGCGTTTATAGACGCAAGTGGATACTTGGGACTGGCTTTAATCAGACTCTAACGGGACCTGATTTGTTTTATTTTGTTTTTTCCGAATCAAGTTTCTATGTATTTCTCAGCCTACGGTAACCGTCACAGGTCTGATTCCGATGTTACTGTATGTCGTGTGTAAACTTGGTCTAGCTAGCACTTTATTTTTAAAATGTTTCCGAAACTATAACGGTTTTATGAGACTGTTTACATTTGGAACACATAGAATATTATTCGGCAAAATAACCAAGTTAAACCACTTTTTTTTTACATTGAATTTCCATAATAACAAACTATTTTCTGTTTGAGTTTCAAAGTCTGCTTGTATTGTACTTTTTCGACTTATTCTATCCGTATTCTCATCCAAATCAATTTCCTTTTTCCATTTTGTCCGAGCGGTGATTTTGACGACCATTTTAACACGAATTAATAGTTGTACGAATTCCCTTTTTTTTACACATCATCCTAAGTTTCTAAAGATACATGTAAGATATTTATTTTCAAAACAAAATTTCATGAGGATACAGCGTGCATCATGAAAAGTATTTATTGCAAAATAAACTAAGAATGAAATAAAGTGATAAAACTCAGTCTATTTTTCATAAGAACATATAGATAAATCGTGCAGATGCTTGAATATTAAAAAAAGGAAAATATAAATTAAAAGTATATAGTAATTCATTTTTAAAGGTTAAAGCATGAGCAGAAGAAGTTGGAACACGATAAACCAACCTATGTCAAAACGTTTACCGTTACGTATTGCATACAAACTTTCGACACTCTGCATCTAGAAAAAGTTACCATAAAAATGTCAAATAGTTTCCAAAAATATTTTTTTTAATTATTTAATCACTTTGTGATTGCAGAACCGGCTGCATTGGCTTGTTTGTGTGAACGTTATTCGATAACGTCAGGAACGATAACTCGTGGCGTAACGCCATAAGTCGTGTCAACTTACTGTCAAGACAAACGCTTTTATAGAAAATAAAGGAATATGGAGTAAACATACACGGGACAGTAATCGCACACAAAGTCAATGCTTAACAAAAATACAAATTATCAATGGTCAGCGTTTTTATTCCTGTTCATCTTTTATAGTCGCTAAAGGGTCTTCAACAATGAAAGATTCACTTGTGTACCAGAACAACAAAAAGACACCAGCAAGAAAAGATCTGAGAGTACTTAAGTTACTGACAGCTAGTTCACACTCTTACCCTTGAAGTCTTCTTGTCCATCATCCCGCAATCGTTATTTTTGAAGACCATAAGTGAATGAATAATTCGATTTTCTGTCTCAGGACCTGCGCATATATGAAATACTTACCACTGAACATTGAACCAAGTAAAATCCAGAGTTTTGCATTTACAAGGACGCGTACGGATGAGGATTAAATATAATCTTTATGATATATTCACTTGTACTTTACCCTTAGGCTGTCTTCGTGTACTGTAATTTATGGTTTAAAGGAATACGAATACTTTATTTCTCATAAAACTTTAATTACTAGTTATCAAGAACATACATAAACATAACTATAAGGTAAAATTATTACATGTATGTGTAAACGATACAATTAAATTAACATGGAGAGCTGACTTTCACATTTATATTTTTTACATAGTTTTTCTTATATTACAATATTTGAAGAGTTAAAATGTTGATCAACTTTAAAGATATATTAGGGTTTGACTAACAGTAGTTCCGTAAACATTTCCTTCTTTCTATAGTTTAAATGTTCTACAATTCATAATGAAATGGAACTCGTCATCAATGTTGTTTGTGTCACAGAGACGACATATTCTGTCTTCTCTGTAAATCCTACCACCTTCTAGACTCACTGAGCGGCAAGTGGCGACTACCACATATGCGTATTTGCGTAATATATGAATTTAGTAAGGTAAAAATGAAAAGCAGTTTTCAAATTGTTAATTGTTTTTGAAAATACGATAACATGAATTTTTTATGCGATTCTGCAATAAAAACAAAGCATTCTTGTTGAAACTGGTCTTTGTTTTTTTTTGTTTAATACATTTTGATACCCATTTATCACAACCATTTAATTCGGAATAGTTGTAATTTGCAATTTTGTTAAAGTATTTTATCCTCACCAGGTAGGTGAAATTATGTATAAAATTTAATTTAACGAAATTGCGAAAATGCATTACGAGCATATTCTATAGTTTTAAGTTTGAATCAAGAGTCTTAAACTTTTTCAAATATTAAATACGCAACAAAATCACTGTAATCTTACCCATGTATTATTTATGTTTATGTCAAAGGCGTTTGATTGGGTATTAGGTAAAGGTAGGCGTGGTTTTTGGTAACTTTCCTCCAATCAACTGGCCTATTCGACAAACATGTGTGCGCTGATGCGTGTAAACTGGCTATTGTAACGGCACGTGTCATACATCAGAATCTATCGTGCGTGACCAATGTTTATTGTAAAATTTCTTGTCATGTGAGCAAATTATCAGACATACAAGTTCTAAAGGTTACAACTTAGATTTGCTTTTTGAAAGATTATTTTCGGCAGTGCCCCTGATATACGATGTAAAGTGTTATAAGAAAAACAAGACTTTAAATGAAGGATGCATATTAACAAAGAATATAATCTGGGACTAGTATAACATGTTCTGGAAAAAATTAAGTGCCCGATAACTTGAATTACCTGATAAGGTTATCTCGATCACTTTCGACAAAATATTATTGCATGAATGGTAAATCGCTGATTTTTATTTCTAGAAATGATTTGTGACTGTTATAAGTAGAGACAACTATATGCATTCTGGTTTACGTTTACAATGAACACACTATACAATTTTCTGAAATATCAATCATTTTTGAACAGACTTGCTTGTTCCTTGTATTTGTAAAAAATATAAGACGTTTCATAATATTTGAATACTTCAAAAATGCTTCAAAATACTATAGGCCTGTATTGTTTTTTTTTTTAAGGGTAAATGACTCCCCCCCCATAAAAAAACCCAGTAAAATAATTATACATTTAATTTGAATAATTGTCACAATTTCGCTTTTGCCGTCTGCTCAAAGTTAGTTTAATTTGGTATTGCAATATGCACATGAGATACTTGTCACTGAACGTTGAACAAACAGTAACTATCCACCAATCCATCAGTGATTGCGATACCTCTGTTACATACCCGTCTTTTTGTCACATGTTTGGTACTATTCTTTGAACAAAGTTCGTGTTGTAAGCCGAATTTGTCCTACATTTTAATTGTTCTTGTCAAGTAATACATTCCTTGAACTGGTTTAAATGTAAAACTAAATCCTATGAAATTTTGGTGCATTGGTTCTTTGAAACACAATTTTGTTAATTAGAGCGTGTCAACACCTAGTCTAGTAGTGATTTCGGTTTGTATAATCATACAACAAAATAAGTTATTGTTTCATTTTACATGTTTACCATTGGTGACATCAAATAAAATGTGTTGCAGGTTGAACTAAGCAATACGAAATTTAAATGTCATATCCATATATATGCAAACTAAAGGATCTAAACTTTAAATTATGTATGTTTAAACTATAATGAATGCGGAGCGGGGGTATTGTACGAAGTCATCCAGACTAGCCGAATTATAAATCCTAGCCTCCGTATGACACTTTGATGTCAAATAGACTACAGTTAAAAAGTTACATTTACTACCAATCCATGCAAAATAGTAAGATGTATGTTCCTGAGCGTATTATGCACAAAGAAAAGGGTTGTGGTGTACTTTTGAACTAAGTATGGTAGTATGGTTGCCATACGCCTTCATGTTACAGAAACGACCAATATACACTACAACAGAATTACGATTTCAGTTGTTATAGTTCACACACAAATTAATTGGGCTAGTTTGAAATCTCCTGCATGGTTTATTTCATTGGCAATCATATTCAAGAAAAGTTGTAACATCTGTATGAAGCTTGATTGAGACGTATCTTTTCTTCATTTACACAAATGAATGTCGGGGATTCGGAATATGGCAGTTATACATGTATTCTCAGTTTATGTTTAGTTTGAAGCATTATCGAACTAATACGACTTTCATCTTTAAAATTTACTTTGCACTTAATATCTAGTAAATGACATTACATAGGAATAACCTGTGGTGTATTCATGTATACTAGTATGTAATAATAATAAAAAGAAACCAACAGCACTATTTGACGAAGACGAAATTAAGGATTGAGTTTTAACGTCCAGTGACATATATTACAATGATGTCGAAACAGAACTTGAAATTGACAATAGGTATTCATAGAACCGTCGCTTTTCCAAAGAATTCACGCTCAGTTGCGATTTCACGTGCTATTTCACAACTTCGGGTTCGCATTAAAGTTATATTTGTACAAAATAACTAACAATAAAAAAATTGTGATGATTTCTTTAACTGTTCTTGAACGTTCTAGTTTTAATATAAATCTGTGATTTTTCTATAGTCGTACTTTCGTCGAAGCAAAGCAAGTTCGATCTAGACCTGGACATTTATGCATTAAACAATATTCAATTGTTGTACAAATTTATTGTAGAACATGTAGAAAAATCCGTCTTTTCGGATAAAAAAATCTACTTTGTTAACTTGGATAGAAAACTAACAATATAGTTTATCCTATTGAAACATGAACGCGGACTCCATTGAGAACACCTTGGATTGAAAGATTGCAAATCTACTGACCAATGAAATGCTTTTAAGATTTAGAACGCGGACCTCAGCGAGAACACCTAGATCGATAACACACTGTAATCTTTAGACCGTCGAACAGATAGCGATAATTCCAGACTTCTTCTTCTTCTTCTTTTTCTTTTAGTTCAAATAAGGTCACAAATAAGGAATTGTATATTTACAATCCCTTGATTCTGCTGTACATGCCTGATTGACACAGATTTAATAAAATTGAATTATTCATAAAAATATGTATTACAATTTAAGTGTGTCTATATTGTGATTAAAAATATGCATTTTATGTACTTGTTTTGGTTTGAATTTGTTTATTCAAAGCTCGCGAGAAACGCCGATCTCTTAAGCCGGTAACAGTAGTGGTAGATCTTCACAGATTTTTTTTTTACATAAAAACACACTATTACATATACATGTGACAATAATTTTTTAAACCAGTTTAGACTTAGTGTGTATATGATAATTATTCTATGTTAGATAAACATAATCATTTGGATTTAAAAGTTGTATAGTTATCAATAAGTACATTTTCAAAATCATTTATTTATTTAGACTTGATGAAGATCTACATGATTTAACGAATAAATGTAAGAAGATGTGGTGTACTTGCCAATGAATTAGATCACCGTACATCCTTCAACAACGAGCGAAAACCTAACCGCTTAAACATTTATAAAATTTCCCAAAATTACAAATATGAATTAAAACAATTCAAACAAGAAAACTATCGGCCTGATTGATGTACAACACTTATAGAAAAATATAAACAACAAAAACAACCACTGGTCACAGAAAAGAGGGGTTTCAAACCATATGTCCCAATTGAAAAATAATTTCGTCAAACAAACGGGAGGTCTTATCTACGGAACAAAACCCGCATCCGCCACTGTACAGTCTCCTGGCTAGTATACCTGTAGGATAGTCAAAGATAATGGCGTTAAACAAATATTTTCTTTATTTATGTTTTTATTCCATTCAGTTCTTCAATTTATCGATTGATTAATAAAAATATCGAATCAATAATTTTAGTTAATCTACTAGTAATTAAATGTCAGTACGATCTTTTTGATAAGATTGTAAGGTCTATATTGCTATATGGCTGTGAAATTTGGAGATTTAGTTTTATTGATGCAATAGAAAAAAGTAAAATCACAAAAATACTGAACTTAGAGGAAGATCAATTTGGAAAGTCCATAATCACATGGCAAAATCAAATAACAAAACGCAACAAAAACGAATGGACAAAAACTGTCATATTCCTGACTTGGTACAGGCATTTTCAAATATAGAAAATGGTGCATTTCAAGTTTTGTAAACTTTTCTTAAACTTGAAAAAAATCAACCCCAAGCTTTATGGTTTATGGAGAGCTAGGCGCTTATCCTATGTTAGTATATGTGGAACACAGTATGGTATCTTTTTGGTCTAACATTGTAAACAGTTCCGATAGTAAATTATATAGATATATTTATAAACCCAACGTAGATGGTGGATTTACTTTCGATTGGTTGATTTGTATAAAAAAATATCTTGAATAAATATGTATTTTAAAATATTTGGTTAAATCAGAGTAACTATAGTTTTAATTCAAAAGGGTTAAAGTTGAGCATTAAACAGAGATTTTTTTTACCAATTTCAGCAGACTTGGAAATCAGAAATGGAATATTCTCCAAAAGTATTATGCTAAAAACTGTTTAAAGAAATCTTTGAATTTGCAGAATATTTAGACTTATTACGTTATAAAGATAATATAACGTTGTATATGTTTAGAACTGGAAATCATCGGTTACCTATAGCAACCGGTAGATGGCGTAGAATTATGAGACAGTAAAGGTACTGTGGGGATATCAAAATATTGATATCCTGGAAAAAGTTCATTTAAAATTTTGTAAACTCCTTCTCCATTTAAAACCTACTACACCTAACTATGTTATATATGGGGAACTCGGTCGATACCCTCTTAATATTGATATAAAAAACAGAATGATATCATATTGGATAAGAATATTAAAAGGCAAACAAGAAAAACTATGCTTTATTGTGTTTAAATTACTGCTGAAATTAGAAAATGATTCCACTTTACAATTATGATTGGCTAAAACATACGATTAGAACTAGTCTCCAAGACCAATTTATTCAAACTTGGAGTTCAAATATTAATAACAGTCCTAAAACGGTTAACTATTGCATTTATAAAGAAAGTTTTGCCTTCGAGAACTATATCAACAAGCTAGACGATAAAGACGTTTTCACTCTTTGTAGATTTAGAACCGTAAATCACAAGCTCCCAATAGAATCTGGTAGATGGAAAAACATACCCAGAGAAAATCGAACTTGTAACTTATGTAAGTAATGAAATTGGAGATGAATTTCACTATATTTTAGAATGTACATATTTTTCCGAAGAAAGGAAAGAATGTATAGATGAAAAATTCTGTACCAACATTAATACTCTAAAGTTTAAAGCAGTTATGAATTTTTCAAAACAATCAAAACTTAAAAAGCTGTGTAAGCTCATTAGAATCATTAATACAAAAATGGATTCTCTCTGATAAAATGGAATCCTCCAAACCTATGCATTCTTTTCTTCTCTATTTGCTGTAACCTCACCATGTTTTATAGTATTATTATGTATGTCTATGTATTTCTGTATACCATTGTATCAACATAGGTTCTTCAGAATAAAATATATATAGTAACTGTACTTTGTAACTCTCAAGAGATAGGTTGATGTATTTCACTATATTCTAAACTGCACAACTCTAACAGAAAGTAGAAGACCTTTTCTTAAACCTAACTATGTAAGTCGAGTAAATGTTTCGAAATTGGGCACTTTATTTATTTAAAAAAATATTGTGTTTTGAAAAATTTGTGTAAATTAATTTGAATTATATATGTAGGACTCTAAAGTGCGATGGTACTCTAAAGTGCGATGGTCACGCTAAAGTGCGATGGTCTACGCTAAAGTACGATGGTGTATCACGCTAAAGTGCGACGGCTGTTTGTTCGCTAAAGTACGATTGTTTATCACGCTAAAGTGCGATGGACCAAAAGGGTAATGTTTAAAGGGCTAACAGCTTTAAAGAACACGGATGTAATGATAAATAGCCTTTAAGGAAAAGCTAGTATGATAAGGTTTTATAACATACATGCTAGGCTTTATAATTACCGGTAGGCATAACTAATTGTTTCTAAATTAAGAAGAACGACCGCATAATAATTGCTAAAATGCTAGTTTAGGTGTGACAAAAATCAATATATCCTGTATATGATAAACAAAAATTTAATTCGGGCGTATCAAATATTTGGATAATTGGCGTAACTTGCCGTTCACACAGTATATATATCACTAATGTCAAATCTCCCCTTGAAGTTGTCATTGTAAATTACAAATACAAATCCTTCATTGTGAAACATTTATTTGTTTAAAACATTCCTAATTTAAATGAGAGAGAAATGCAATGTTCTCCGAGCTTTCATCTTTTTTCGCAATTGGTAGTAGTTTATCAAATATTCTACATTTTTCTTTCGGCATGTTAATTTTTTGTTTGTATAAAAAAACTGTTCACGTCATAATCCATAGTACGTTTATTAC
This sequence comes from Mytilus edulis, assembly GCA_019925275.1. Lineage (NCBI taxonomy): Eukaryota > Metazoa > Mollusca > Bivalvia > Mytilida > Mytilidae > Mytilus > Mytilus edulis. The sequence goes on from CM034361.1 coordinate 63,253,144, forward strand.
GTCTATACGTTCGCGGACCATCGCACTTTAGCGTATGGAGGAATCGCACTTTAGCGTAGACCATCGCACTTTAGCGTAACCATTGTACTTTAGCGTCCCCATCGCACTTTAGAGTCCTACATATGTACATAAAAGTATGTTCTCCAGTCTGATCACCAATCTCTCATTCTTGTTGCTCGCTTTGTGCAAACTGGTCATACGCAAAATCTGTATGTTAATTACTATACTATATATAAAAATATTAATTTTCGCGAACCATTTAGGTCACGGAAATTCCAAAATATGGCATCAGTAAGGAGAGTTGTGCAAATAATGTGAATACACAGAACCCCCATCCAAATTATCTTTAGCTAAAAGTATTCATCATTTTCTATTTTATATGTACTAACAACATTCCATTTTTCTATAATTTCGATTAAAATATTCCAAAATCTGAGTTTAAAAAAGTCAAATGCCCAAAATAAACATTGTCTGATTGGTTGAAGTACTGTGGCGTCAATGATAAGCATAGCGGCAAGCCTCGATGTAAAGCACACGCTTCACATGAAAAAGGAGAGTTTTACAAATAATGTGAATACACAGATCCTCCATCCTATTTATATTTTGCTGAAAATGTTGCAATGTTCATCATTTCTGTTTTGATTTTGCTAACAACATTCCATTTTTTTTTTAATTCCGATTTATATATGTGGAACCCGCAATAAAAATAGATGGCCTCAATGATTTAGACGCAACGCAAAAAATTCCGTTGACCCTGAATTCAACGGATCGATAATAGCATCATCACCATCAACAAAATGTTTACCGTTATCTTTGTGAAATTTCAGTTATATAGTTCTTTAATTAGAGAAATTTTGGTAAGTATTACTTATTAATGTTAAGGTTCTACTGATGTGCTTCTCTAGACCTTTTTGACGGTCCGTTTTATCCCATTTATCTCAATATTATCTCCGATGACAGTAATGTCAACCCGACCTATTCGTGTCAAAAGTGAAAATCGCATCGATTTATTGAACTAATTTCTTCTTAAACTGTGCATGCATTATTTCTGTATTATATGATAACCAATCACATTCACGTTGCATGTTTGCATGAAAATGGTCATGTATTAGTGAATTGTAAGGGCGATGCAACTTGAGGTCAGTGCGCGATCACGTGACATTATTATTTGTAAACAAATTTAAAACATGCTCCCCGCGTAACACGTGTCTGAATTATCCTTTCAAAGTGTTATGAATCTTTCAATCACTATTTTATGAAATATTTCTAGGTTTGCATATCAGTAGTCAAAGTGAATTAAACGTAGTTCTTAGTTGTGTTTTTTTTTTTATATAGAATTAGAAGGTAAATCTACATAAGGGGGTCTCATTGGGGGGGGGGGGGGGTTCTGATCCCAGATCCCACTTACTGTTTTGTCAGATTCCCATATCCCGCTTACACTATGTACATGAGCAATTTTCATTTCTTTGTCATTTCCGGGGTCCTGCAGAACCCCATTTCCCGTTTTCACGACAGACCTCATTTCCCGTTTTTATGACACAATAATTTGACTTTCACGTTTCACGCTTACGAAAAATTGTCAACATTGGTCACGCTTAGACCCAATGAGACCCACACACTAGTCAGTATTTAACTTCACCCAAAAAGATGACTCAACTTCCCTCTATATTTAAAACCTGCATACTAATTTAAACAGCATTTGCTCCCCTTGAACACTATTTGGCCCCTTCCGTGTCATTTCCCTTTAAATTTGCTGAAAAGTCATACTTTAAGTCCATTTACAGTAACGGCTAATATTTGATTTTACCATCTTAATTCATACCTGTCAAGTGACCCGTATTTTGCGGGTGTGACCCGAGATTTTCACAATTCTGAGGGATCACCCGGGACACCCGCCGGGTCATTGAAATAACCCGGGAATTCCGAAAATGACCCGATTTCACCCATATTAATAATTTCAATTTTCATATTGAACACATTTGACCATTCAATATGAGTTCCCATGTATTTTTGTCATATATATGAAGGAGGTTTTAGGTCATGTTTTCCTAAACACCTTCTTGCTATTTGTCTGTCTGGATTGTTAAAACCACAAAATCAAATATTGATGAATATGCAAGTTTTCAACAATCACGGAACATTAACAAAGATGTGTGTGAGAGGGTGAAAATTACCCTTCTGATGTACTGATATTTTTAGCACCCCAAGTGAGAATCTAACTCAGGACTTTCAGCACTGTAGCCATCGGTCTTAACCACAAGATCACGAACTCACATTTGATGAACTAATTTCTTCTATATTAACTGTACGTGCATAAATTCTGTATTATTTGATAACCAATCACATTCACGTTGCATGTTTGCATGATAATGGGTTCTGTATGAGTGAACTGTAGTGTATTGCAAAATTAATGCAAATTGTGACGTCAGTGCGCCTTCACGTGACATAATTATTTGTAACCAAACCGGCTTCTCATGTAATGTAACGGTTTATTTCGTCCTCTGTGATATTTTATCCTGAGGATAACCTGTCCCGGTAATTTTTTTCCAGGCATGGTATTTCATTTCACAGGTTGATTTTTCCCAGAGGAGTGAAAATCTATCAGATTTCTGTGTTATGCGGATAGTATGTACGGGTATATATTTGCCGTATTATATTTCACAGAACCATGTGAAATAGAGTCCCATTAACTACTATGTAAGTTACTCTCAATCAATATATACCTGACTATAATTATAAAATGTTTACAAAGGTAAGCAACTGTCTAGGGCCAGGTAAGGGAGGGGAAAAATTAGTATTAGTACTATTTCGCAGAACGATAAACAGATGCATAGACAGACCAAGGGGGTGGGGGAAATTTAGCTGATGACATATATGTAAGAAATCATTGAAGCTTGATGGGAGTGGGCAACCCTCTGGTCCATCAGAGCCCCCACACCTATTTGAAAAGTTCTGGATCTGCCACTGAGATTTGCGGGTTTTCTTAGTAAAGATACCTTAAAATATCACAAACTGTGTGCCTTCCAGACCATAGTTTACATTTTTTTTCATATTTTGCCGTGTCAAAATGACCTAAATTTAAAGGACAGTATATAGACCCAAAAATGGTATATCACATTCTTCACATCAAGATTTTAGCAGGAAAGACTGCCATTGGAGTTTTTAACCATTGTGACTTTTTAATTTGATCTACTCCACTAATTAAAGTCGTTGAAGTAGAATATTTAATGTAGGTTTGTCCACATTTTGGTATATATTAATACATGTTTAGAAATAATGTTGAGCCTGTTCCTAGATGCCTGTTATAGACTTCAATATTTATTGTTTATTGAAAATAAATGGAATCAATTCTTTCAGAAAAGTTTAATTCTATGGAAATGTATCCCCCTTTTATAAGTTGAAAAGGCTACATAGAGGTCAATATACAGTCTCCAACAGAAAACCAAAAAAGGAAAAATAAAGTGAATTTTGGAGAATTATTAAATGTACATGCATTTGAAATATTTAAGATATATTGTTTCAATTTTTTTAGTTCTAGGTTCCACATAACTACCATTTTAGAAAACGATTTCAATGCTAAGTCTATTAGAGGGATATTTGATTTTCATTGGTTGTAAATATGGAATTTTATTCAGTGGCAAAGGAAATAGACACTGACAAGTATTAGATAACATTTTATATAGTTTTGAATTTTTCTTCGTCAGTTGACTAAAATTAGATGGAGGTGTGTTCTAATTTCCAACAGAGGAGCAATCAACCTATATCAATATGTGCATGAAGCAAATTGATAGTTGCTAGATACTGAATGATTATATCCACAATAAAGGTTTAACCTGTGCATATATACTTAAAACAAGATAAAAAAAGTCATGTCTTTTTCAGGACTTCTGAATCCAATCATGTAGTATGGAATGTTATTGAGATATGGTTTGGGTGGATGGATGGTCATGAAGGACCTGTAGTACAAAGTATATCACTGGATTTAGCTCTTTGTCTAAGTGTATTATTAAAGTACTTTGCTTTGAGCTCAGTTCATTGTTATGCAATTCATTCTTTGTGAAATTAAGATTTGACAGACAACTCTAATGGACAAGGATTTGTCAAAGTAGTATCATCTCTATGTACAATGTAAGTATTCAGGAGATAAAAGCATTCTATTTTGATTTGAACCATACATTTTATAAAAAAAAAGTGGGAACAAATTTACCGGACAATGCTAATCCCACTACTAGCAATATGATGCTAGGTTGTTTTAATACATCTGTATTGCCTGCTGATGACTCGGCCCTAAGTGTAAATGGTCCTTCAATTAGGAGGGAAAAAAATTATAAGGCCTATCTAGTCTAAGGGAGCTACCATTTGATTTTTATGGGGGGGGGCTAGGATGAAATTTGAAAAAAAAGGCAGGACAGGATTTTGAGTTAAAAAAAAAGGCAGGATGAGTAACTTGGCAAAAAAAAAAAGGCAGGATGACAATTGTTGTAAAAAAGTCAGGATAAGCTAAGAAAAAAAAAGGCAGGACCGAATAGACTGAAAAATAAAAAGGCAGGACAGAGATTACAACTAAAAAAAAAAGGCAGGACAAAATTTTTCATCCTAGCCCCCCATAAAAATCAAATGGTAGCTCCCTAATCGATTTCTAAAACTATACTTCATTGCACATGTTCAACATTTTTATACAACCACAAAAAATTTGGGGTCGTAAATTGGTATCCTGTCCGAAAGATGGATGGTTTCTGGATAATAACTTTATTATAAGTAAACAGAAATCAACAAAATTATAACACAACGTTTATAACCACAAAAGGAAGCTTGGGATTGATTTTGGGGGTTATGGTCCCTAAGGTTTAGGAATAAGGGGTACAAAGGTGCCCAAAACAAGCCTTAATCTAGTGTCGGTTTACAAAGTTGTGTATAAGTATTTCAATTGTTCTGAAATTGTACCACAATGTTTAATACCATAAGTAGAAGGTTCGGATATATTGTGTGGGTTATGGGACGAACAGTCTAATAATTACGGACCAAAAACAAACATTTTTGTAAATTCAAGACCCTTATTTGGAGTTTGTCCAGAATGGTTCTTGAATTACCTAATACCAATGCTTTATGAAATCTTCTTTGAAAATTGGAGTTATCTTTCTTTGTTCAGTCAACTTAAATCAATTATACAATATACAATGCAATATTCACTTTATTACCAACTGATAAATTAAAGCAGTCATTAATAACCATTCAGTGATTGCAAGCACTTTCTAGGGTATGCCCTTTTACAAATGGAAAAATTATACATTTTTTTAGTTTCTGATCTCTTAACTGAAGTTTGTCTCCTCTAAATGTTTCTCATTTCAGAAATTAAAAAGAAAATTTCTTCAGATATTTTTGTTTGAAAGGGTTAATATTCAACAGCATAGTGAATTGCTCCTAACCCAAAAGCAAAACAAATATTTTAAGTTCATTAGACCACATTCATTCTGTGTCAGAAACCTAAGCTGTGTCATCTATTTAATCACAATCCAAACTCAGAGCTGTTTCCAGCTTGAATGTTGTGTCAATACTAGCCCCAACTGTTCAGGCTTCGACCTCTGCAGTCGTATAAAGCTGGGCTCTGCGGAGCATCTGGTCCATTCATTTGTTTATTTTTCAATTTGTGTGAATTAACAAAGTTACAGTAAATGCTAATTACTGCACTTTCATACCACAACAAATATTGTATTGGTACATGTATCACTCAAATGTGTATCCATATAACAAAAAAAATGAAAAGGAATAATTTTGCATTACCTTTTGAATACTATGACTTTTTAGATATATAGACATATTAAGACTCATTAGTAGATGTTGATAATATTGGCTTAAAATGCTTGAAATTCTATCAGATTACTTTTGGAGCAGTTATGAGTTTTGAAATTAGAAAGATCATATCATATGCAACAAGTGTACTAAGTTTCAAGTTGATTGGACTTCAGCTTCATCAAAAACTACCTTGACCAAAAACTTTAACCTAAAGCGGGACAAACGAACGAACGGACCCACAGACCAGAAAACATAATGCCTATCTACTATTGTAGGTGGGGGCATAAAAAATTTAATAAATAACACTCATAATGCTCAGATTGGTTGTCATCGTGCAACATAGTTAATAACACCATATAGAAAAAACATAGAACTCATTTTGTCATAAGACACTGTCAAACATCCATACATACTATCCACACTCATCTGTGTCCACACTTGTATTATATGTAAAAATATCTTTCTTTTTACCGTTCACTTGGTTTTATAAGAAATAAAGAATCTAAATTAAATAATACAATTAATTTTATTTAGTTTTTCGGATTTAATTACCTTAAATTAAATGATGCGAAAAGATATTTTAATGTAACTTTTTCAAAGTTCAAGTTGATCAATTATTGATTTAAGTGAATAAATGAAATTTATTTTCTCGAGGAATAAATCAAATCAGGAACATATATATTGTTAGGTATACTGTTCCCAGATTGAATAGTATACAAATCCTAGTTCTTATATTATAGTAATAATTATTCATCGGCGAAAAGGATAGTATAATTGTTGTGTTGGAAGTTTATTATGTTGGAAGAATCGTAAAAGTGTTTTATTTTCTAAATTCTATTTATTTACTCGGACATCGTAGAGTTTAAAATTCTTTTTTTTTACCATATTGGACTTCATATTGTGTATTGAATTGAAACACGAACGCGGACCTCGATGAGAACACCTGGAATGAAAGTTTGCAAATATTCAGACCAATGAAATTCATTTTACTATGTAACGCGAACTTCAACGAAAGCACCTAGATGAAATATTGTGTATTGAATTGAAACATGAACGCGGACCTCGATGAGAACACCTGGATTGAAAGTTTGCAAACGTACCAATCAATAAAATTCATTTTGATATGTAACGCAAACTTCAACGAAAGCATCTAGATGAAACATTTTTTGTATACGACAATTAGTTTTTATTAAGACATTACCGCTCAAATATAGTTAATAAAAATTATATCAGAGCAACAATGCATAATTGTTACTTTTCCATTCTTGTTTATTTTAATAATGTTTATGTTGATTTTAATTTGGTAGGTAGACTTATATTAAATGGCCTAAACGTAAATATATGATTTTTTTTTTAAATGCATTAGACGTAAGATAATGTCGACTTAGAGCAAGTCAAGGTTGTAAAACTTAAATCAACCAACCCATCGTTATCGCAGACTAAAATTTATCTCATATAAACAGAATATATGTTCATTTATAGCAAGACTTTTTGTACGTCACGGTGCATGACAGCACAATAATCCCTTTACAGAATCGGAACCACAATTCACAATTTTCGTATTGTGCTGCTTTTCCAATATGAACGCCTGTTTAGCGTCAGTGACCGATATTACAATTTGAAACACAGTTTTAAAAGTTTATTGAGCTGTTCCTTCATTTACAAAGTTGTGCAAGACTTAACTGTTTATTAAATTCAACAAATGTCAACATTATCTTCATTAATTTATTATTTAACACAACATTGCTTTTATTACAAGCTATTTCATATATCAATATACAGCTAGGGAATATTTGTTGTTGACCGAAAATATAAGATACATCGATTTAAACTATGTGAAAAATAAATAATTTTTGTAAGTAACTTTAATTTCCGTGTCTATATTTAATTTACGAGTACACTATAGTAAGACAGAAAAAGAGAAACGGAAATATACAGGAATACCCAAAGTTTCGTAAGTCATTGCAATGGACCATACATTACTGACATGTCACAAGTTTTCATAGCACTCAGCAAGTTTTGAAACGAATATGTGAGATAAAGATCTACTGCATTTGGGCAAATTAAAAATATATTAAACATCTAACTATTTTATTTTTAACAGATTCACAAGTTTTAAATTTTTTAAACCGTGCATCAATATTTTATTTTTTTATTTAAATTCCTTATATGTTACGTGTATTGATCATTCATTTGTTTAAATTGTGATAAGTATATGACTTTAATAAGAATACACGCATTTATATATATATAAGTCGATAAAGTTTGAAACAAATAAACGAAAGATACATCGATGTTGTTTTGCTTGAGTGATTTACCTGTTAAAAGCTCGGGTCTCAACACGGTTTAAAACGAATTAATACCAGTTTGAAATAGTTTAACGGGGGCGTGGCCTATTTGTTTGACGTAACTTACCGCCAACTTGAATTAAATTGAACGACTGCAAGCGAATCTATTTGACTGGCATTAAAATGATTTGATATGCATTGAAATAAATTAAAAATGATTTTTAATTTTTGTCAATCTTTATCAAATGACGATTAATCTCATTTAAACAGCGTTAAAGGGATAATTCGCGATTTTTCACTTATCATCTTATTATGTTCATAATACCATAAAAAACATATTCACCAAGTTTTATTTTGATATGAAATCTAATAAAGAAGAAAATTGGGAATTATTAATTTTATTTCTTGAAGCTTCCTGACTTATGTGACGTAGTTTAAGTCTTTGATGCATGCCGGGAGTGAAAATATCTCATTTAAGTCTTGTTCGTTAACAATCTAATTACGCGATTTAAAGCGCATCGACGACTTTTGGTGTAGCTATTAACCAACGAAAAATAAGTGATAGCCATGCAACTTTTAAAATTAGATCGTGTGGATATTTTAAAACGAATTTTAATAATAAAATTAATTCATACATAGAACATTTTTATGATTTGTTTTGTACAAATACTTTAAACAAACATATGAAATTGACATGATCAATAGTGTATTAAAAATACATGTTTGTATTCTGACGTTTTTGCTTCATTACAGCAAACATTTTCACTTGCTTGTACGGTGGAAATAAAATGTGTATTGTTTTGTGACACCTAAAGAATGTTGAATGCGTAGGTTAACTCAAGGTAATTAAAAGATTAGCATTATGTAATTCTAATCCTTTGATCCTCATTCAGTGAAATCTAGGCGTCACGGTTCACTGGCATTCAGGTGTGAACAACATAATTGTAAACGGGACTCCGACAAAATTTCAGACACATGAATGTAAAAAAAAAAATTAAAATTAATTAACGGGAATAATAAGATCGCACAATAACTGGATAGCTGTTGTATATTTTTATATTTTGCATAAGATCACTTTTTAATGAATTATGACTTTTGATTACTTTAGTAACGATATAACACTGAATTATTTTAATTGAAGAATTTATAAATAAAAATAGCCTTCTAAACACGAGTTTATGAACTAAAAATTGTACTATTTCAAATAAGGATCGGCAGCCTTAAATATTTCAAACAGATCATTAACAATTGCAATTATATATTTTAGTCCATCCAAAGTGATCTTTAATTACCTATTTAGAAATTAATGTGCTCATCAAAATATTTTAAATCTGACAACACATGAAGACTTCAGATATTTAAAAAGAAAAATGTTTAAAAAAATTGACAGGAAATTAAAGGATCTAATTGGAATGGAATCGACAAATTACGAACAGATATGCTTTTCAAGTGTGAAAAACATCAACAAAATTTATACATAATCGGGAATATGTCCTTCTTAAAATACTCTTCGTCTCACACCGTAACTATATATAATACTTTAGCTATTTGACCACCGATGTATAAAAAAAGACAACGAATTTAATGTCATCCTTCCCTATTTTTTAATGTAATTATAAGTCTGTTTCAACTGGCAAGAATACCACTAAAGCGGACAAGCAGTTTCTTTAAATTGCTGTCATTGAATATCTAGAGAAAAAATAAATCCCGAAATTGATTTGAAACTTTGATACTCTATAGTTTTCCCGGAAAATATTCACATCCCTCGGTATAAGTGTACTTCCAGTGGCGTATGCATTTTGGAACAATTGTGACGAAGACGAATTTCTTCCTTTTTTCGAGAACAATCTAATTGAATTATAAATGTCCATAACTTCGATGAGCCAAATAAAGTTATATATCGACCTGTGTTTAAATCTCTTCTTCTTCTCCTTCTTCGTTTGGTATACAATAATCTATCGACATTTGATGATTACTTACTGTTGGCATACGTGGACTTTTCATTTTACAAAACTTTTACCCCAATTTACGCAAAATATATTATTCTTTCTTATGTTCTATGTATAAATGTATATATTTTAATTTGCGCTATATAGTTCCGTAACTTATAATCCAGGCGTATATACGAATGGTCGACTAGTGCGTACCTTTTTTTAAATCAATATATTTCTGGTATGTTCCAATCTGTCCTTCACCATTGACAACGAGTATATATTACATTTTACCAAATTTACTCTTGGATTTTTTTTTTTATTTCATCAGATCTGTTGTTTTTTTTTTGGTATTATTTATATTTTTATAAATTATTTTCTTTTAACCAGAAATGTTATTCATAAACAAGCGTATATGTTTAGTAATGACTATATATTATATCACTTTCGGACACGCAAGATAGAGATGTATATTATACACCTAATAGTTCAAAATGGAAAGTTATAAGTTATCGGCCGTGTACACTTATCAATACACTAAGAAGTGAAACGATGCATGAATTTGCAAACTCGACAGGAAATCGCTTGAATACCTGGACGTGTCACCTCACAACCCCTACAATACCTTTGGGAGTAATACCTTTAGCCATGCGGGTGATCAGTGGAGCGAAGATCCTAATTTATTTGAATAAAGTTTATTACATAAAAGAATTATGAACTAATTAGATTGCCGAAAACAATTCAAGTTTCACGGAAGACTTATTTATGATTTGAAATTTTGACCTTTTCACTAATTCCTATATTATCAGTCTTAAAATAACAGATCATGGTTATTAAAAAAAAAAGAAAATTTTCCGTATCAAGTTAACTAGTCGGATAAAACAACCGTACGATTGACGAGATATCGACACGCAATTACGACTACATCGGGTTACTGTAGTTCTGGTCCTTAGACATATCGCGACTGCAAATCGGACAAGGTGACAAAATGGCCGACCGGAGAGAATTGATACACTAAATTTAAAATCGATGGTGATCTCTTATCTAGCAGAATAAAACTTTAATACCTATGAATTTGAGCATTTTTATACAGAATAAACATAATATCAATTTTTGATTTTTTTGCGAAGTTTCCCTTTAATGCGTTTTTGTCCGATCAAGTTAAATTCGGGTTACTAGCGAATTGACAGAGTATTATAGTCAAATGTCGTTATAGTATATAAATGTATCTTAGTGATATAGCGAATTGACAGAGTATTATAGTCAAATGTCGTTATAGTATATAAATGAACCTTAGTGATATAGCGAATTGACAGAGTATTATTATAGTCAAATGGCGTTACAGTATATAAATGTATCTTAGTGATATAGCGAATTGACAGAGTATTATAGTCAAATGTCTTTATAGTATAGAACATTTGCTTCATGATATATATCTAACCTTAATGACATGATTATTCTTATTATAAGGCAGCTGTGGCGTTCCATATATATTTGTTTAGGGGCCAGCTAAAAGACGCCTCTGAGTGCGGGAATTTCTCGCTACATTGAAGACCTGTTGGAGCCCTTCTTCTGTTATTTTTTTCTATGGTCGGGTTGTTGTCTCTTTGACACATTCCCAATTTCCATTCTCAATTTTATTGTTCAATAATTTATATCACTGTACGCATACTATTAAATATAAAAGGGGCTGAACCTCCTAATATATAGTGATGCACCATTTCAACTAAAAAATATAAAAACCTTGACCTTTGACTGACAAAAAATTATTTTGTGGACCAATGATCTCAAATTAAAAGACCCTAGGTCTCTATCACTTATTAATCTTTAACTGTCAAACATGCATATATATGAAATGCATAAGGGGAATAACTCGCATTTGGAGTCTCCTGATAGCTTCGGTCAATATAAAACGTAACATTCTAATGATATAATGAGCGTTTTGGAAAAATAGATTTGTCGCTTCCATTTATGTTTGCGGATTGTTTGGAGAGATAACTCTCACATAGAAAAGTGTTCGGTTGCACAAGGTCAGTTTTAAAAGCGCACATACTGTATGAAAATATATTCAAAAAATCTAAGCGACATCATTGAAACAAAAATACAGAGCTAGAAATTTGTTTATGGAAGAGAAAAAAAGAATATTCAGAAAACAACTGAAGGGTTTCCACATCAATTGTCTAAATTATTGATGAGAAGCTTTTCCGATTAATTCAAAGTAACTGTTAGTGTCATAGCATAGGTTTCTAAGTACTGATTCAAAACATTTATGGTATCTATATATTTTTGCATGAAATAAGGGAGATAACTGTCAACTTCCGGTTAAATATGCCACTTTCAGTCTCATAAGATAGCTTAATTCACACTAATTAAAAAATATGAATTTTTAATACTTTTGATTGTAAAAAGGGAGGTATTGATATTTACGGTTTATTGTAGGTCACTTCCATTCACCACAAATGGAAGTTGTTAACGACCTTGGCCGGTTTTACAGCCCTTGCATGGTCGGCAAATGATAGATTTACAAAGTTGAATTTAAAAAAAAAGATAAAGTTACTTGGTACTTTTAAATGAAATAAATGCACAAATAGCTACTTCCAGTTTTCTAAAGGTCACTTCTGGTTGGTATTTTTTAAGATCACAAGTCAACCAACATGTTGCAAAAGACCCTATGACTTTATCATGTATCAAGTTTGAGTCATATTCAATTAACCTTACATTGAATCGTTTTAGGGACAATAACTCCTATAAGACGTCATTGTAACATTTCAGACCAAATTTATCAAATCTTAATTACAAGTGGAAAATAATTATATACTACTTGTTTTATATATATCTTGAAAGTGACAGAGAAGATCAAATTACAAGGAAAAGTAAAAAATTAAAATATGACATTGAACTTTGACATTGACCTCAATTTATTTTCAATGAAACAAAGACCTCAAATCTGAAAAGTAGAATGACCTAATAAAGAGAACACAATCAAAAAGTGTTTTCCATGGAAAAGAGATAGGACCTAATGAAATAATGAGGGTTTTTTTTCATGCGTCCAAAACGTTTGGTTCATTGTCAGTTGTATGATGAAAGTCTCGTGCATTTTATTGACAAATTGAAACATATGGTCATGAACCTGTGACGTTGCTTTACTGGTACATATCGCCGTTGCCTAATACTTTCGAGTATCAAGTTCTATCCATGATCTTGAAAATATTAGGCAAAAAGGACAACATTTACAAATTTCCGATTAAAGTAAATATCATTCCGGTACATCTCTCCAGTACATGAGTCTCAGTTTATTTCCATTTTATAATGCAGCTTAACTGATACAAAATGACACATTCCAACTCATGCGTCGAAAATAAATCAACAAGGCTAGGGTAAAAGAGATAAAAAAAACCAGCACATAAATCACATCACAAAATACTGACCAACTCGAATCCTACCAAATTTCGTGGTTGTTCCCATGTACTCCTGAAATGTGAGCTAATTCTTAAAGATAGGCGCGTGACTTTTAAAGCAGAGTATGCTTTTTGTGTCTTTGTGTCACTACTTATTTTTCACATGGTTTGATGAATACCAAAAATATAACAGTAATTAAAATGTCAATTGTTCTTGAACAATTGAGAGGTCTTTCCTTTTCGTAATGTAAAATACATGTTCCAATAGTCGTAGAATGCATTGAAAAGCTCTCAAACACACATAAAACCGTTAAAATATGACAAAAACAACAAATTCGCTTTTTAGGACATGACATTGACTTTTGACCTTGTGACCTTTGTAAAGGTCATTGCTCCACAATGTCATTATAAAAGACCCCATGGGTCTAGGACCTTTGAATCAAGAGTTAAAGCTATTTTTGTCTTTTCAGAAACCGTTAAGGGTATGTCAAAGCTCTTCGGTCAAAATTTAAAAAAGTTGCGCCTTAGTCAACTCAACATTTTTCACTATTTACTATTTCTGTAAGTATAATTGTTTTTGAGATATCCAATAAAAAGTTGAAAGGTCAAAGGTCAAGGTCAACCTTAAAAAGCTTGAAAACACACTAAAAATCCTTTATATAAGGTTTAAAACACTAAATTCTCTATCTGGGACATGACCTTGACCTTTGACCTTTTGACCTTTGTCAAGGTCATTAGTCCCCAATGTGATTGCTGAAGACCCCATGGGTCTAGGACTTTTGGTTATATAGTAAAAGCTGATTTTGTCTTTTCAGAAACCTAAAACAGGGGTAATGCCCCTTACAAAAAGGTCAAATCTTATCGGTCAAAATGTAACAAAGTTGCGCCGTAATGACCCAAACATTTTCCACTATTTAAAAATTCTGTAAGTTTAATGGTTGCTGAGATTATCCGGTAACAAGGTGTTAGGTCAAAGGTCAAGGTCAACATACACATTTGACCTTGAGGTATTTTTCAAAGTCACATGAATTGATGATGAATGGTGAAGATCCTAGGTGTCTACGACTTACGGTTTCTGAGTTTGGGTGGCCAACCGACACCGGTTAATTTTAATAGGGGCATAACCCTACCAATGAGTTGTTGAATCCTTTCGATCCAAATGTGACGAAGAACCGGGGTCTGGTCCTGAACAAATTTCACCCTTTGTTTTTTTTTTCTACCTATTACGGTTACGGTGTTGGAACGGTAACAAGGTTTTTGGGTTTCGGAGGGATTACTCCGAACCGACAAAATATTTCGACTCACAGGGTGAGTTCCAGATAGGTATTCATGACACCGATACATAGTGTGAACATGAAAGCGACACGTCTTACGGTTAAGGCTTCTAACTTCGTCAAAGTTTGGCGGAAGAATAATAATAAACAGAAGAAATACAGTAAGGTGTTTCCCTTTAGAAAAAGGAAAGACCTTAATTATATAGTCATAGTTCAAGAAAGATGAATAGCATTTCAATTTCAATCCATTAATTAAATGGGATTACTCATTTTCCTATGTAGTGGTTTTCAGGATGTTGTTTTGATTGTTCTTTTTTGTTTTAAGTTTTGCAATGATCTCTTTTCTACAAAATGGTCCACGAAAACAATTTTATTTACATTGTTTAGGTTTCGTTGTTGTGCCAAATTTGGTATGTTTTCAGTGACAACAAGCTTAGGGAAGTTTGCTGCTCATTTTCAAATTAAAATATTCCATTACACTAGTATATACTGATGAGGGATTAATTGAGGAAAAAAAAATATAGAGGTCAATGTGCTCGTTTTCGAAATATTAGCCATTTGGGATTGTGGCGGGAAACTGTTCTCCCTTGATTTTTCGTAGCTTTATCATTGACAAGTTAAAGTTCTCAAAAACTATTTTTAGATTTCATAATTAAATTGAGAATGGAAATGGGGAATGTGTCAAAGAGACAACAACCCGACCAAATAAAAAACAACAGCAGAGGGTCACCAACAGGTCTTCAATGTAGCGAGAAATTCCCGCACCCGGAGGCGTCCTTCAGCTGGCCCCCAAACAAATATATACTAGTCCAGTGATAATGAACGCCATACTAATTTCCAAATTGTACACAAGAAACTAAAATTAAAATAATACAAGACTAACAAAGGCCAGAGGCTCATGACTTGGGACAGGCGCAAAAATGCGGCGGAGTTAAACATGTTTGTGAGATCTCAACCCTCCCCCTATACCTCTCACCAATGTAGAAAAGTAAACGCATAACAATACGCACATTAAAATTCAGTTTATGAGAAGTCCGAGTCTGATGTCAGAAGATGTAACCAAAGAAAATAAACAAAATGACAATAATACATAAATAACAACAGACTACTAGCAGTTAACTGACATGCCAGCTCCAGACTTCAATTAAACTGACTGAAAGATTATGATTTCATCATATGAACATCAGGCACGATCCTTCCCGTTAGGGGTTTAGTATCATACCATCATAACATATATGAGAAGAACATAACCCGTGTCATGCCAACAACTGTTTTTAGAATAAATGTGTTTAGTTCCGATGCAAAGACCTTATCAGTGAATCAATATTAACGCCAAAATATGCAATCTTTAATGACTTGACAACAGTATCGTAATTATATCCCTTCTTAATAAGTCTATTCAAAGGTTTTGTAAGTTTCTGAGGTGAATACTGACACCTTTGTGCTTTATAAAGAATATTTCCATAAAAAATTGGATGTGAAATACCTGAACGTATTAGAAGTCTGCATGTTGAGCTATATTTACGAATGATGTCTTTATACCGATGATAAAATTTAGTAAATGTTTTGACTAGTTTGTGATATCGAAAACCCTGGTGTAATAATTTTTCAGTAATACATAAATTTCTCTCGTTAAAATCTAAAACATTGTTACATACACGAGCGAATCGTACAAGTTGAGATATATAAACACCGTAAGATGGTGACAAGGGAACGTCACCATCTAAAAACGGATAATTAACGATAGGAAATGAAAAATCATCCCTTTTATCATAAATTTTAGTATTCAGCTTTCCATTAGTGATATAGATGTCAAGATCGAGAAAAGGGCAGTGGTCATTGTTAGTATTAGCTATTTAAAGTAAGTTCAACAGGATAAATTTCATTAATATAAGACTTTTACAAAGCGCTTCGGACGCAATAAATTATTAAACGTGTTGTTTTATATTTTTACAAATGGTTTTTAAATATAAATTTCAAAGATTTATAATATAAGAAAAATGGGGGTCCATGAGCAAATTTTTTTAAGGAAATGGATAAAACCAGGGAATTTCGAAAATCGGACAAAAATTCCAAAAAATGACAGGCAAACATGTGTTCATCTTCAAATTGAGATCAAACATCTACAACAAGTGTGTGTTTTATTTTCCTATTATTCTATGCAGATAAATTTATATATACGACAGCTAGAAAACATATTAATTATTTGCAGAAGTAATTATTCTTATTGAAATAGAAACACAGATATTTGTTAAACATATTTGGTTTGTTGAAACTAATTATAGTGTCAAATGTAAATTGATATCCCAGTTAAGGGTATAACTTTAACAATATCCCAGTTGTATAAGTCTTTTAAAAATGTATGACAAGCTTAAAACTTGAATGACATTTATATTGACTGCACACTTATATTCGGCAGGTAAAGACCGTTGAATATTGTGTGCAATAAATATTGATTACCAATTCTTTATGGTAGGATTTTAATAAATAAATATAACGAGAGGTGAATCGAAAAACAACAAATTAAAACGAAAGTTGATTTTATAGTAAGGTAAGATCATTCGTATTTAAACAATAATACAAAATGTTATGTATTATGTCAAAAACAACGCTGTTTTGTCTTTTTATTAATTACTAAGAACATGTTCGTGTGTAGATTATTATTTTGTATGTGCTTTTGAATAAGTGCACGACAATATGATTATGTCGTGTGTGTGTGTGTGTGTGTAGATAAGATGATATTTCGCAACTGAGATATTTATAGAACAACACATTAATTTCACGAATGAGTTATTTATCAGTGTTGTTCGGTCACGAGTTATATATATTTCGATATTCTATTTCTTTGAATAGTTTTTTATGACATTTAAAATAAGGTAGAAAATGTAAGATACAACTTATTTTGATCCGACGTTTTCGACGTCTTGACAACGTCTATTGTTGTATGACGCCAGAAAGTGAAAAAAATATATATGTAGGAATCAAATCTATGGTGGGTTCCAAATCTATGGCAGATTCCTAATCTATGGCAAATATGACGTCATGCAAACCTAATCTTTGGCAAGTTTTTGAAATTTCCTAATTTAAAGCAGATTTTTTGTTGTTTCAAATCTATGGCAAATTTTGTGTAAATAGAAAACATACAGTATCTATACGACCAACGATTCGTCTTTAAAAAGTGGACATGTACGACAACAGCATGTCTATTAAAAAGTTTGAAATAAATATTCCATAATTGTCAACAAAATCGTGATGGCAATCCGGAAACCAAAATTTTAAATGATGAATTCGAATACCTCTATACAGACTTTTTGAAAAAGATAGAAATGATGTGCCCCGTAAAAATAAATATGTTCTCATCTGTGCATATTATAGAGATATAGGAAGATATGTGATATGAGTGGCATACTATAGTATAACACTTTTTCTGAAATATCCGGTACTAAAAAAAGCGATGCAACTGCCCTTGTTCATCGCGGGCTTTGATCGGTACCAGACATTTTGTCCCTCTTCCGAAAAATAGGTCACATCATTGTTTAAACCATCCTTAAACTGTTGTCGAGAGGGATACCTTTATCTGGAATGGTGTTCAAATCTATGGGTTCCGCCATTGTGTGCAGTGGGGACGATGGAACATGGCGTTATTCAATTGTGACGCAAAAAAAAGATCTACCATAGATTTGGAGAACACAAACATCTGCCATAGATTTAATTTGTTTGACATTTGTAACGTCACATTTGCCATAGATTAGGAATATGCCATAGATTTGGAACCAACCATAGATTTGAGTCCTACATATATAACCACGTTTTTTTCACATGTGACATTATCGGTATTTATAGATATTAATGTCAAATTCATGAAAGGTCACTTTTGCTTTTTTGTTGCATTTCAGTGTTTATGTTGTTTCGTTATTTTCTCTTATAGTTGTTGTGTTTACCTCAGTTTAAGTTTGTAACACGGATTTGTTTTCTCTCAATCGATTTATGACTATTGAACAGCGGGATACTACTGTTGCCTTGATTCCTTTCGAATATTTCTGTTTTAAAACAAATGTATATTCTAAACTCATCAATGAAGAAAGTTATACATCATGTCAGTACCGAAGCATGGTGTATTGAATTTTTCAAATGTGTTATACATTTCATCACAAGTACTTGCGAAGCATAGTGATTCTAAACAAAGCCGTACGTAAATCAATTCAAGACATTTGTTGGTTTTGAGTTTGAAAGGGTACAGGATGCAGATAAAGATTATCAATGAGATAATGCAGTTTAGTTGCAATATGTGCCCAATATGTGTGCAGATTTACTCAGATGTATCTTTGCAAACCAATTTATCTTCTTATGTTTTCACAAAACACACCCGTCAAGCATTCCATATAAGATATTTGTATCTTTGATGATAGTATGGCATACTTTTTTTCAAAATATATTTGTGCATTCCCATTTCATTTCAGATATGGACCCCGATTATTCCAATCTAGCTTGGAGAATGAAAGCAATCAGTATAGAAAATTATTCTTGATGAAAAGCAGCAGGAGCATTTACTTATAATGGGAAGTTCAATATCAGTAAGGCATTAAAGACTTTTTGAATTTATCATGTTTATATCATATGTGTATTATTATACAATTGGCTAATAAGTGCACGCCTGGACGTTAAGCAACCAATAATTATTCAGGCTGAAAGTTTGGACACCCATAAAAAAGAACATTCGTTAGCACAACGTCTGTTTAATTTAGATTAGTATTCAAATGCAAAAGGGAGAGAAAAGATAAAGAAAACAGCAGGATATCGTCTTTACCTACTACCTTCATATAACTTTTTGAACAAACACATTGACAAAACTGTTAACACAGTATAAACCAAATAACGTGAAATACATTATAAATTAATTAACATCATTATACTTTATTTCGTACTATTTACTTAAGATATATATAATTCATGACAGCCGTAGATTTGTTTTCATTTAATCATGGGTTGGACATTTATATTCGCTAACTTTACCCTGAGCGTTATCGGGGGAAAGAGGGGGTATAATACGAATACAAATGCCCAACCCATGGTTAAATGAAAACAAAGCTACGGCTGCCATGAATTATTTCGATTCTAATAGGACAAGTTCTGTAATTTTGTAACTGTTAAAGCCCTATACATACGATACTGTTTTAGCTGTTCCGTTTTACTCAATTTTGATAATATTAGTAATAGTATATATTTCAATGATTATTTGCTTATATTGCATTTTTCACTGATATATTGTCTCCCAATGTAATTTTATTCGTTCTGAAGCGTACAAGAAGCTTTAATACACTCGGTATTTACATTTGATATGTTGTTTACGGAAACATACTTGTGACGTCACCTTGTTTTATTGCCATGCCAATACAATGACATCATTTCGCAGAATTTTCGTTTAGTGAAATGTCACCATAAAAATTAAATGGAATGAAACTGATTTGGTTTCTTTTGGCTGTGGAATAGAGATACATATATTGTGTCTGATTCTTGGCCTACGTAAACTGGGGGTTTTGATGTCGAAAATTGAGATCGTCGTAACGTGGAACAGCCATTTTTGTGTATTACTGCGTTTGCACTAAAGGTAGATATATTATACTGGTTGACGATAACAGGTCGTCATATTAGAATTAGATTATTTTTTTTCCAAAAAAACAATTTTAACCTTCTCCGTATGTGCTAAACATATCATTAAATATATCACTTGGCACAGCACCCCTTACTTGGATTATTACGGCTTCTTGGTTTAATTTGTATCAGGTACGATGCACATTTTAAACTAAACAAAAGATCATACGTTGTAGGCTAAACACACACAAGCTCGTAATCCAAAGTATCAAAAACGCAAGAAGCAGGATCTTGACTGATAAGGTATTAACTAAATGTGAAAAATATTCTGTTAAGACGAACATCAGAAAAGCGTGACTAAAACAAACCACGAAAAAACGTCCATTGAATCTTTTGTTTTTTATACTGTTTTTTGTTGGTCTTTTCGCAGCTTTCCTTTTTCTCTCATGGGTTGTCGGTTTGAAATAGACTTATGCGTTTGCATGTCCCTTAGGTTTTCTCAGCCTCTCATTTGTTTCTGATAGTCTTGAACAAATGCATGTATATAGCTGACTCATCTCTCACGAATGATTGCAGACGGACTACGTGAGTACAGCATAGCTAAGCTTCTAGATTTGGGGTACATCATATTGTCTATCATTTTCAATTTTTATGCCTTGTCCTGACTATCTTCTGAGATTTTCACATGTGTAACATCAAAACACGATGTACCTGATTAAACATTTTATCATGTATTCTTATGTGTCAAAAGGTCGCATTATTTGCTCCCAACGAGGATAACTGACAGGTGGTTTCACATTTGGTAGCTATAGTGATCACGTAATCTGCTTGCAATGATTATCACTTTAACTGCTCATATTTCATACTCAACTGATGAATTTGAATTCTTTTTGCGTATCATTTAAAAATTGCATTAAATCTTAACTCTTAAGTTATCATTTACAATTTATTTTTAGAAAAAGACTGATAAAGAAAACAAAAAATTGGAAAAAGACCAACAAAAAGAACAAAAAGCAACGAAACCAGCAGTAAGTACATATAGTTTTATTATATTCGTATGAATGTTGTGCAGCCTGTTCCTATCCCGCGCCAAGTTTTTTCCAAGATCGTATAAACTAAAACCTTGTCATACTTAACAACCATAGAAGAATGTACTAACTTGATTAAATACGTGTCTTACTTGGTTCTTAAATTAAAAAATTAAAGTATTTAAACTATTGATGTTTCTTAAATGAACATAGCGTATTCAACTTGATTGATTATTTTACGATATAATTTTACAATACGATTGCTGATTGCCTTTGTTGGTGATTAACACATCTTATGTTGACAAACACAACACAAGAAGTATCGGCATTTTATTTCAAATCGAATCGTATCCACACGACAGTAAGTGTTAATTTAAAAACAATGCACCAATCACAAAGTTACTTTTAATTCAATGCTTTTTGTGATTTTTGCTTTTGTTTTTTTCGTTGCAATAGGATAGTATTTGTTGTCGCACGATTTACAAAGTGAAGGTCCATATTTTGCTGAAAGGCCAGTTTCATGATGGCATATTGGTTCAAATGTATAACAAAAACATTGAGGGTTTGCTACTTTTATGTGGATATATACTCCGTCTTGTCTTTTAAGATTTCTATGTATTTCCCCGAGGGTATCACCAGCCCAGTAGTCAGCACTTCTGTGTTGACTTGAGTTATCATTGATATGTTCATAATTATAAATTAACTGTTAACAAAACTTTGAATTTTTGAAAAAACTGAGGCTTTCTACCTCAGGAATAGATTACCTTAGCTGTATTTGGCAAAACTTTTAGGAATTTGTGGTCCTCAATGCTCTTCAACTTCCTACTTTATTTGGCCTTTAAAACATTTTTTGATTCGAGCGTCACTGATAAGTCTTTTGTAGACGAAACGCGCGTCTGGCGTAAATATAAAATTTTAATCCTGGTATCTATGATGACTTTATTTGGGATAAGTCTCGACTTTGTTGACTTTGTCAAAAGCATGTCGCAGCGATTATCTTTAATCTGGTCCTCTCCCCCTTGCATTATACGGGTATCTCATATGCCCTTGTTGTCCGAGGCGAACAGATGAAGGACTGGAAATCAGTCTACTCTCATTTACTCGCTCGTTGTTAGCGTTGTCTGCGTCATTAACATTAAGTTGAGGTTTATAGTTCAAATATATTTAAGATCTATCAATTAAGTGTGTGAAAGATAAGTGGAATGCTATGAAACTTGGACTGTAGCTTCGACAGAATCAAAAGACGATATCAAGAATCAAGAAAAAACTACAAAATTGTGTTTGTTTTTGATAAATGAAGCTTATTGAGGTACCATTCATATATATTCTATATTACAGATTTGTAAAATCTATAATTTTGTCACGGCTTAGTGGAATTTCATAAAACTTGGATCAGAAGCTTTGTTTCAATAAACAAATAACACCTGCAGCTTTTTTTTTTCTTTTTCTGTTTATTTACAGATAGATGGAAAATTTTCTGCTGATAACATTGACACACAGTCTGATGTAACTCTGTTAGACAATATAAAATTTGAAAACTTTTGTAGAATGTGCGCAACTTTGAAAAAGAAATTACATGATAAAAATGGCATGTACAGCAAAAAGTAAATTTGGTTTTGTTATTAATTGCAGGAGCAGCCAGACAGTACAAATTTACGAAACGATCCAAAACCGTCAGTGGTAGTTACAAATAAACACCTTCATGAAAAGAAAGACAATCTTCAGGTAATGTTTATCTTTCAGAAAAAATATCCAACTATATAATTGACGTTAAATGCATTTTGTGTATATGAATCCTTTGCACGACGTAGTTGTAAGAATCGAATGCATTTATTTTATAGGTGTAATATCATGGTGAGGTTTCTGTATTATAAAATTCGTATATGCAAGTTGGCAATTCAATTCTTCAGTCCATAAAATAAGAGACGTGACCTGATGGCAAATTCAACAACTATCCAAATGACGTTGATTTAAGCAGTTAAAATACCACCGTACGGCCCACAACTAGGAGCGATAAAGGCATCTTTACAGTAGTAAACCGCTGTTCAAAAGTCATACAACGATAAAGAGAAAACAATTCCGGGTTACAAACTAAAAACCACACCAAATAGTCTACAAATAAAGCCAAGCATAACAGAACATGAGAATGTATAACAATTAAAAATAAAAATAAAACCAACAGCACGATTCAGACATGTTAAGGCAAAAAAAAAGAAGATCTAAAACAAAACTTATTGACAACAACCAACTATGACCACTGAATAACTTGTTGCTGATTTGGACCAATATATCAGTTTTGATGACTAACCGTTGTCATTGTTTATGTAGTCTTTGCAGAAGGAACCACAGCAAGACCGCACAAGATCAATAACTACACCAAAACCGTCAGTGGTATTTACAACAAAAAACCTTCCCCAACAGAAAAGCAGTGTGAAGGTATAATTTTACTCGTTAATAAATAGTAAACAGAAAT
Organism: Mytilus edulis; assembly: GCA_019925275.1. Taxonomy (NCBI): domain Eukaryota; kingdom Metazoa; phylum Mollusca; class Bivalvia; order Mytilida; family Mytilidae; genus Mytilus; species Mytilus edulis. The sequence continues at coordinate 63,276,921 of CM034361.1, forward strand.
ACTGTTCTGAATTTTGCTCAATAATATTTGTTCTTTATGTAATCAACGTAATTCTTGCTGTCCAGGGAAGTAGCCTAGAGGTTAAAATATATGTTTGCACACATTCATCAGTAATTACCACTTTAAAGTCAACATATAAAGAAAACACTTTTATTTGACAAAAACACGAAAGACAACTACATAATAATATCTATTATTTCTAGAATATATACAGGTTGTAAATTTATCGTTTTTTAATTTATGAAATAGTGAGATAAACTTTTTTTTAACTGAAAAACAAACCCGAACAGCAATATTTATTCATCACCAACACCTGTTCCTGTCCATATGAATTTAGATCTAGAGCAGTAGTCGTTTTTTGCAAGAACCGTTCATATAAGATTCGAGTTGTCTTTATACTGGATTTGACATTCCCGACAAAATGTTACAGAACAAAGGAAAGCATGCATAACAAAGAAACTTAAACTGGGGTGATCTGGTAGAGGTGATCCGGCTCAGATCACCCATGTTAGAACAAAGGAGCTGGGATGTAAGTGTGAGTTACACTAACACAACACCGAGTTTAGGTCAATGTGAACACGGCCTTAGATAACATAACATTTGAAAACTTTTGTAGAATGTACGCAACATTTTCATGATAAAAATGGCTTGTTCAGAAAAATGTAAATTGTTTTGGTCATTTTATTTGTTAATTATAAATTGACTTAGATTTTATAGCATATACAATAAACTTTTACACGACAGCAAAGATCACAGGGTTCATTTAAACCTCTTACAATTTTCAGTATTTATTTGTAGGAGCAGTTAGACCGTACAAATTTACGAAACGAACCAAAACCGTCAGTGGTAGTTACAAACAAACACCTTCATGAAAAGAAAGACAATCTTCAGGTAATGTTTATCTTTCAGAAAAAATATCCCACTATATAATTGACGTAAAATGTGTATATGAATATTTTGCACGACGTAGTTGTAAGAATCGAATGCATTTATTTTATAGGTGTAATATCGTGGTGAGGTTTCTGTATAATAACATTCGTATATGCAAGTTGGCAATTCAAATCTTCAGTCTATAAAATAAGAGACGTGATGTGATGGCTTATTTAACAGCTATCCAAATGACGTTGATTTAAGCAGTTAAAAGACCACCGTACGGCCCACAAATAGGAGCGATAAAGGCCTATGTACAGAAGTATACCGCTGTTCAAAAGTTATACAACTATAAAGAGAAAACAATTCCGTGTTACAAACTAATACCCACACCAAATAGTCTACAAATAAAGCCGGACATACCATAATGTATAACAATTAAAGATAAAAACAAAACCAACAGCACGATTTAGACATGTTAAGACAAAACAAAAAGGAACTAAAACAAACATTATTGCCAGCAACCAACTATATCCTCTGAATAACGTGTTGCTGAATTGGGCCAGTATATCAGTTTGGATGACTAACCATTGTCTTTGTTTAATCTAGTCTTTGCAGAAGGAACCACAGCAAGACCGCACAAGATCAATAACTGCACCAAAACCGTCAGTCGTATTTACAACTAAAAACCTTCCTCAACAAACAAGCAGTTTGAAGGTATATTTTACTCGTTAAAACAGATACACTGTTCTGCCTTTTGCTCAACAATATTTGTTCTTTATGTTATCAACGCAATTCTTACTGTTTGTGGGAAGAAGTAGAGGTTAAAAAATATGTGCATACATATATTCATCATTAATATCCACTTTTATATGACAAAAACACAAAAGACAACTACATTCTCATATCTATAATTTCTAGAATAGTCACAGATTGTAGATTTAACGTTTTTAAATTTATGAAATAATGAGATAAACTATTTTTTTAACTGAAAAACAAAGCCGAGCAGTAATATTAATCCATTACCAACACCAGTTTCTGTCCATATGAATTTAGATCTAAAGAGCAGCAACGTTTGCAAAAATCGGTTACATTATATTCCAGTTGTATTTACTTTGTTGGTCAACAGCGGAAGTACAGTATTATAAACATAAGCATACTTATGCACAACATTTAAGGTGGTATCCTGCTACTATTTTTCGAACGAGTTTGAGATTAACATCAGACAGAAAAAACAATTTTGAGAAATAACAATCAACCAACAGTTTTAATTTTCTCGTATATTGTTGCAATTTTGTATTTTTTTATGTTTAAAATGTTATTGAATAAGCACAACTGATTGTGGCGAGTTAAAACCCAAAACTTTAGAAATCTTTCATTTGCAATACAAAATATTACTTTGAACCAGTTTTTTTATTTACCATTTTACAGACTAAACAAATAACAAAAGAAGTTATTGCTGCAATAGAAATTGGATACACCCATTCAGGATATGTCTTTTGTTTGGGTAATAGGTTTGCTTTAGAGGGAGTAGGTCTATATTGTTCCAACTGGGAAGCAAGAGACAAGGGAATTATCAGTTTTAAAACCTCCACTGCGATTTTGTTCAGACCTGACACATCTGTTCATAGCATTGGTTACGAAGCCGAGGAATATGTCAGCAGGATTCAAGGCGAACCAGATTCTGGAAAATGGTTCTTTTTCAAAAACTTCATGGTGGAATGTTACAAACTAAAGGTAAAAGAAGAAATCGTTAAATGTTAGTTGAAAAAAAACAACATCCCACATTGTGAAGGGCAGTATGGTCAACGCTATGTAAATATCTAATTAAAGCCCTGTAAACAGACTTAACTACACAATTACATAATTTACCAATATTAATTCCTACGTCATATATTCAACTTTCGAGTTCAACTCAGATTGTTGATAGGGTTCACAGGTTTTATGGGATGTGTTTTATATAAAAGAAGTGAAAGATACCATTTAAACTCAGTTCTCGAAAAAATCAAACATAAAAAAAAATTACAAGATTAACAACAGTAATATCAATGATTATTGTTGTTCGTGTTTTCGTCGTTTTGATTTTTTAATTTTTGGTCATGGTGTTATCTGTTTACATAGGACTGTTTTTTAATTTGCTTTCTTTTGTATATTTTTCATGTCTGTTTTGTTAAAGGCTACAGCTATTGAAGATTTGAAGATAAAAGATTTTTGGCAAAACAATGTTACAATGAAAGCAGTCGATGTGATATCTAGCTTTATTAATCAAATGAAAGACAAACTGGTGAATGAATTAATAAGACGACCACTAGGGTACAACGACAATGATATACAGTGGGTGATAACAACACCGGGGAAATTGGAACCTCCAATAAACGAGCTGATGAATATCGCCGTAATAAAGGTATTTGTTAAAGGTGAATGTATTACAATTCAATGTTGGTTTTATACTGTGAAGATTATAATATTACAAGCGCTTTTTATAGTATTGTCCAACTCAATAGATATAGGAAGATGTGGTGTGAGTCCCAATGAGACAACTTTCCATCCAAATAATAATTTTAAAAAAAGTAAACCATTATAGGTCAATGTACATGTACGGCCTTCAACACGGAGCCTTGGCTCACATCGAATAACAAGCTATAAAGGGCCCCAAAATTACTAGTGTAAAACCATTTAAACGGGAAAACCAACGGTCTTATCTATATAAAATTAAAAAAAATCGAGTACGATTACATATTAAGAAACTTATCTCGAAAAATTCATTAGATTTATTGTTGAATGAGTCATTAACATAAGTAATGAGTACACTTAGAGTACACTGAACATAAATCGATGCCGTTCTGAAACTCTTGTATTCCTATACAAGTATTAATACTTGATTAAGCCAAATATCGGCTCTTGCAGGATATATAACATATAAGGATCGCACAAAGACACAAGTAAACACAAAAAATGATGATAATACTTATGATATGTATTTACTACTGCAGTTGTGTTTTAGTTGTAAAAATAAACCAAACAAAAGCCACAGTGTTGCATATTTTTTCATGTTCAAAGGGATAAAGACAATGTCTGTATCTAAATTTGAAAAAAAGTATGATATATTTATTATGCAACATTTAACATTACTTGTCGGTGTTGAACATTCCATCAGCAAATGAACTTCATCTTCAATAATTGAATTAAAAAAACTAAATTTACAAATTTGTTTTTAGCTTAAAAAATGTTTGAATCTTTCTATAACGACCCTGCTCAATAACTTATTTGTGAGCACTAATTGTCATTTTGTGAGGTGCTTTCTAATTTCAAAAATCTTTACACTCCCTGGATAAGTATTTCTTTTGAAAATATACTTAATGTAAAATAGGTTCTTATTTAACCATTTTTATTGTAGCATTTTATAACAGATTATCCTTCAAAAAATGCGTATACCTCTTAAATAAAACATATTTTATCTCATTAACATTTCAATCACTAATATCTACATTCAGCTATTTTGCAGCAGATGTAATAGCATTTTTTTTTTTACAAATTTGGGGCATATAAATGCTATCTGTAAGAGTTTACCAAAAAAACACTCATTCATATCTTTGACAAATAATATCAATATATAGACCAATTCCCCTTTAAACTGCTATGCAACTCTTGATTTGTATATACACTACAAACCAGTAAAAGTATGAAATGGCCTGTATTTGTACTCGACTGTACTGATTTTTACACTCGACCAGTCTTCGTTGGTCATACATGTACCTGATATTACTAGACTGTAGTCTGAATCATATCAACAATCTGAACTTGTACTGGACCTTTACTCGACCAGTACCAAATATCTATACGAGTCTGTATCATACTCGACTAAGTCTACAACATTCTCGACCAAGTCTTAACCATACTCGACATAGTCTTAACCAAACTCGATCATCAAGTCCTAACCGACTTAGACCTGTTTTTTTTTTTTGTATCTATCTATTGTATTTCATATATAACATGTAAACTAAAATAAGATGATCAAAGGAAGTAATTACTGATTGGTTAAAAGACAATTATCATGTGTAATACATTAATTTTTGTAAAACCGGATTTTATATACATGACATCAGATTCAGATTGATTTATGTATTTAAAAAGTACTAGAACTTTCAACTATGATATATATATCTTAAACGGCACCCACTTGTTTGTATCAAAATATATACTAAATAGTACTAAAAACAACTTTATATATGTTAACATTAACAATTTTCGGTTGTTAAACCAAGAATTGAATATCATAATAACAATAAAATTTTACTAACAATAATTGATAACCTTTTAAAAATCAAATGTATTCCAAAATGCAGTACAAATTTATTTCAATCAAATTAAAATACGTTTTGTCATACAAAAAGCACTGGAATAAATTTTAATTACTTGAGAACAGATGTGTTTTACATGTAATGATAAACCCTATTCTTTTATACCTCCGTTATTACTTATCTAGTGAATTCAAAAGGCCTTGTGATTCAAGTTGACAAGGATGTTGTAATTTTCAATGGACGTTATTTACAACTTTTTACTCTCTAACCAGGTGTGATTTTTTTAATCAGTGCTTCCCAGGCAGAATGTATTACATACGAGAAGTGTATTCCTTTTTATCCATTTTTAATAAATATATATTGTATCCCAAGTTATAATAAGAATATATATATTTCTGATATAAAGGTTAAACAATGTCAATAATTTTGTTGGCTGTTGTTATCTCATTAAAAGATAGTTATATAACTATGGTTGCATCAGTTTTTATTTTTGAATTTAGGAAAATCAAGTTTTAATTAAAAAAAACAACAGGGAAATAACGTTTTAATACCATCAGTGTATATGTGGTTTTCAGGTAAAATTTAGTCCAATTCAGACTTGTGCTGAAAAAATCAGTAATGTCGAGTATAGATATATAGATATAGGAAGATGTGGTGTGAGTGCCAATGAGACAACTCTCCATACAAATAACAATTTAAAAAGTAAACCATTATAGGTTAAAGTACGGCCTTCAACACGGAGCCTTAGCTCACACCGAACAACAAGCTATAAAGGGCCCCAAAATTACTAGTGTAAAACCATTCAAACGGGAAAACCAACGGTCTAATCTATATTAACAAAACGAGAAACGAGAAACACGTATATATTACATAAACAAACGACAACTACTGTACATCAGATTCCTGACTTAGGACAGGTGCAAACATTTGCAGCGGGATTAAACGTTTTAATGGATCCAAACCTTCTCCCTTTTTCTGAAACAATAGCATAACATCACAACAAAGAAAAACATACGATAAAATATCAATTGGCAGACTTAACTCAATCAAAAAACGTGAAAAAAAACAATGAACGAATAAATTTGATCTGCGATATCTGAATACAAATGTACAGTTAATTAAATATTAGAGACAAACATTCATGACCAAAAAGCTAACAAACAAATTCAAAAACAGGACATGACTGAGAAATATTTAACCAATCAATGTTCACTTTAGAAAAAAACCGGTTTTTTTATAATCTTGAAGTTTATACAAATGTTGTAAGAATAAGTGAAGATATTACAAATAATCAAAGCTGGTGTACAGACAAGATCCGTATAAATAAAAAATGACAAAAAAGCATTATAAACAGTATCAACAGGTCGAATTAACAAGAAAATACGATTTGAGAGTACTCGCAGTTACTGACAGCTAGTTAAAAGCCAAAACCAATTAATAATAAAAAATCATGCATCAGAGACTAAAATCGACTAAAACACATCACAGGGATTTAGTATTTTAACGTCATTAATAGTCAAAGAAGACATGACTTGTGCAATGCCAAAAATAAATGTATCGACAGGTAGTAGTATAGTGAAGAGCGACTTCTATAGAAATAAAAGTTAACGTGTCTGTGTCTCTATACATCTCGCCTCAAAAGATAATGAAATTTAGTTATGTTTTAATTTGCTAATGACAATATCAATATTAGTGCCAATGTGAACTATATTCAGAGATCTTATTACAATATTCGTACGATAACCCTTACTTATAAGTTTGTTTAAAGGTTCGATGAGTTTACAAGGATCACATAGTGATTTCCTCGCTTTAAGTACAATATTACCATAAAATTTAGGATGTGAAATACCATTTTTAATAAGCTTTCTACAGGTATAGCCAAATTTACTAATCAAATCTTTGTATCTATGAAAGAATTTAGTAAAAGTTTTAAGTAATTTATGGTATCGAAATCCCTGACACAACAATTTACCAGTGATGCATTGATTACGTTCGTTAAAATCTATGACATCAGAACACACACGGGCAAACCGAACGAGTTGCGATATATAAACACCGTATGATGGAGCCAAAGGCACATCGCCGTCTAAAAAAGGAAAATTAACAATAGGAAATGAAAAATCGTCTCTTTTGTCGTAAATTTTAGTGTGAAGTTTCCCGTTTGAAATTGAAATGTCTAAATCTAGAAAAGGACAACTGTGGCCATTTCAGACTTTTACTGGTATTGTAGTAATAATTACATGTTGATCAAAACAGAATCGTCGGGGAATTTGAATGTTTGATTGAATAAAACAATTGTCAATCAAATTTTAAAGTCTATGTTTATATTACAGACAGGAATCAATCCGGATAAGTTGAATATTGTACAGGGACCCGAAGCCGAGCTAATATATAATCGGACGTTTACTGGTTCACCATCTTCATTTGGCGAAGAACAGATTGCGCCACTGCCAAAGTTATACAGGTCTTTATTAGTACATTTAGGAGGTTCGTATGTTTCTAAGAGGTTCTAAAATACGTTATACTTACCTTTTATGCAGAAAGACCTAGTTGTAAATATTACTAAATATGTGATAACTATTACATTATGGATTAAGAGAGGAAAAAAAGATACATGAGGAAGATTCAAACTCATGGCTAAAAAAGACAACGTCCAACAAACAAACAATAATACACATAACACAACATACGGTGCCTATAGTTGTTAATGTCTGTATCATTTTGGTCTTTTGTGGATAGTTGTCTCATTGGCAATCATACCACATCTTCTTTTTTATATAGAAAACTGAAGACTGAAACACAGATCCCAACCAAAAACTGGAGGTGACCTTAGGTGCTGGAAACACCCATAATGTAGCGCACGGACTAACATAGCTATTCTGTATTACGTCTTTGATATAAATATACAGAGTGGATGCGTTTTGATTGTTAAAAAAAAGACGAACTTATTTACCCTGGCACAATTAGTAATGTTGCCTTGTTCCCACTTATTGGCACGGGAGGGGTTGTAAATAAGAGTAACTAACGATTGTTTAAACACTGTTGTAACGTCTTGTTTTATTAAATGCGCAAACATATGACATAAAAACCATTCAACACTTTCTTCTTATTTCAGGTGTAGCTATCAATTTGACAGTGGTAGAAGTAAATGAAAAGAAAACACTTATCCTTGATACAATTTTCAATAATGATGAAAGTGCAAAACAAGAGTTTATAAGATTCTTAACCCGCTTATTTGGAGGGGATGTTTTGAAGTATTTAAGAGATTACCATCCATTGGAGTATTCTGAACTTCTACATAACTTTGAAAAGAAACTGAAATATTTCGAGTCAGATAAAGTAGTAACTGTTCGTGTTCCTCCTAAATGGTACGATGCATATAAAGAATTCACCGGCGACACACTGACAAATTCTTTAAACCAAACAACATTCAGGGACGCAGTGTCGTTTCAGAATGATAAAATAAGGATAAGTCCAGAGTTGTTCCGCAAGTTTTACACAAACGCTACAGAATTTACTATTGAAATGGTAGAAAAGACTTTAGCAAAGCAGTCAGCTTTAGGAATCGGCGTTGTTTTTATAGCAGGTGACCATGTAGACCGGGTGTTTGTAAATACATTGAAGGAACGATATCCGGCTCATAGGATTATTGTTTCCAAGAATCCAGAACTTGTTGTTCTAAAAGGAGCAGTTTTATACGAGATCATTGAATAAAGTAAACTGATTCAAATAAATAAATACAACAAGTCAAGAATTTTAGGTTTATACATAACAAATGTAAACAGGTGCGGCAATTGTCACAAAAAACATAAAAGTTAACATACAATGTATATAGAAAACCGTACGACCATCAACAATGAACAAAGCTCATTAAGCATATCATAACTTGGACAGACACATACATGATAATGTCGCACGGAGTTAACATGTTTTTGGGAACTTAATTTGGACACATAATGTAAATACGTCGTTTAGCGACGGGTGCCACATGTGGAGCAGGATCTGCTTACCCTTTCGGAGCACCCCTAGTCGGTGGGGTTCATGTTGCTTATTCTTTAGTTTTTATGTTGTGGCATGTGTTCTATTGTTTCTCTGTTTGTCTTCTTTCGTTTTTTTTCCTGGCGTTGTCAGTTTGTTTTGATTTATGAGTTTGACTGTCCCTCTTGTATCTTTCGTCTCTCTTTTACAGAGATAACATTAAATTGTACAATGCAGGAATTTACGAAAAGACATAATGTTGGTCTGTAAATTATTAGGTGTAGAGCAATACTATTTAACATGTTTTAAATCTATTATATATATATTTTGTACGAATAAGATCAATATCAAAATATCTTATTTTGATATTGAATTTGTTGCACAAGTTTATTTCAATGAAAATATAACAATATCACAATTAAAATAAAGATATGCTAGCCCGTATTTCTGAAAATAACAAAAGGTGTTGTATGTTAGCCAATGCGACAACTATCTGCTGAACTTCAAATGAGGTGGATGTAAGCAAGTACAGGAAACCGCATGTGCTTGCACAATGAGAAATAAATCGCATAGATGGTTTTGAAAGGCTCCGCCATATAAACTTGAAAAATTGAAATTAGAAAACCAATATAGAATTAATATCAAAACCATTTACAAGAGACAAGAGACATGAAGATGTCACTGATGAATGTTATGTAGACGAAACGCGCGTCTGGCGTATAAAAATTTCTAAACCAAATATTTGTATCTATGGCAGAATTTAGAAACGCTTTTACTTAATTTGTGGTAACGAAATTCCAGACTAAATAATTCAAGAGTAATACATACATTACACCCATTGAAATTCAGTACATTTACCATGACAATTAGATATATTTTTCATAACTGTCGAATATTTACTTATTAAGCCAGACAATGGACCTTTTATACATATGAACTGGTGACATTTCAACGACTATTAGGTTAAGTTTGGATGAGAAAAATAGGCAGTACATCATTCCCCATTAACAAACAACAGCCCTCTTTTCCAGAAAATTACTGCTATACAAACAAACACAAACAAACAAATCAAATTCCAGATATCATTACTTTGTGCAGGAAAATATGGTTCCAGTTTAATATCGACTTAAACTAACTGTACCGTTTGTGTAAAGTTTAAAACAATACAAACAAGACAAATCGATACGAGACTTGCTTCGCTGCAGGCACTTAGTAGAGGCTACACAAAGTTAAAACAAGACGTTACAAAATATATGCGTGTTTAGTGTTCTTCCGGATGTATCTACATCAGGAACGCCCACAACTCAATAACATAAAGTCAATGATGTCTAAAGAGCTAAAACAGTTGTGAAGCTCTACCACAAAGAGGACCTAAAATATAGCTACGCCAACTCAGATTAACTTTAGCTGAGGGATTTGAAACTTTAGTTTCTTTATAATTTATAAATTTATGAACGGACATATTTTTGTAAATTTGTCATAAAATGTATGATTTAGACTGATAATTCACCGTATAGAATAAATAAATGTTCAACCACCTTTGTACACAGAGTGGTGTAAAATGTCAAACTATCGGCAAAATGGAATTGGGTTTACAATGGTAAAACTCACTTACACTCTATGTGTGAGTCAATGCTACGTGTTGAAGGTCGTACTTGGTTCCAAAAAATGTTTTCTTTTTATACCCTGTGACTTGGATGGAGAGCTATCTCATTGACACATTCTTATTTATATCGTCATACAGAAGGTGGCTGTATGGCAGATGTACAAATTTTAAAAAGTACATCCTTTAAGTCAACAAGATCAAGTCTGGATTAATATAAATATGTATACCGTGTGCAAGAGTTCTAATACAACACAATCGAGGAAAGTATATTTTAAATTGAAAATTAAAAAAAAAGCAAAAATGTTAGTTAGGGTTTCCATTTAAGAAAAATATGCATTATTACACGAAATAAGTACGAATTTCTTTAAGCTAGAGCAAATATGTAACTAGCATCCGAAGTTAAATTTGGGTTGAAATAACTTGCGCCAGACACTATCTTCATTAGAAGGACTGAACTCATGGGCAATTGTCTCATTTTTACAAACTACAGTAAAACCTGTATAAACCGGCCGGCTACGGGACTATGAAAAAGGGCCGGCTTGGGCGGTGAGCCGGTTTATTCAGGTTTCCGTTTTGACCGGACGTTAATGAATTGTGACGTCCGATATTTTGCATGTAAAAGATCTCTCTGATTGTAAATTATATCTGATAAATTAAAATACTTCACTTTGTTTTTCATTGTTTGCATTTGCATCATAATGCTCGCGTTTTTCGGATTGTCAGACTAGAGTTTCGATTTACTTCCATGATCATTAATTTGAAATGTTGGAATGACCGATTAACAAGCCAGAATATTATCAAACGTAATTTCATCACTATCGGAACGTTGTCGTACAGCGTACAATACCCACTGATTGTTGTCATCCGGATGTTTTTCATTATCAAGGTCATTTTTTCCGGACAACAGGGAATCCGGGACTTCGAAATCATGATATAAATTTCTTACTTCGCGATTTAAATTCGTTTATCCAAGTTACAACGTAATTTCATTCCGAGATAAATTCGTTGTGTCTTTTCGTTTAATTAGAGATGACCAGGATAATGACGAACGAACGTACGAAAGCGTAACTTGACGAATAGTACGAAGCGGGAGCGGTAGTTAATACATATAAATAAATTAATCCAACATAAAATCGTCCAACTTGCAAGTGAAAGAAATTGCATGGTTCTGCATATAGTTTAAAGAAATATTACCTGTTTATAAGCTTACTCCAATCATAAATAGCTTAATGTTTGCTACAATAGAAAAAGGTGCACTCGATATTCAAGACTCCGTTTTAAAATCTGAGGTCCCATAGGTGTTTTTGGGGGTATAAAATGGTGAAAGCATAGATATCAAATTTTACAATATTGATATAAATTATTTTTAATTTTAATTCTTATGCCCCCAGACAGGCCAGATAAGGCTGATTACAAGGAACCCTGATAAAATCAAAGAAATAAGTTCCTAAAATTTTTTTTTAAATATTTTGCATGTCGTAAAAAGGAATGCTACAAACATAGATATTGAAGTTTACAACTGTATTACTAGTGTATTGATACTTTTGATAATCAGAGTGCAGTTGCATCTCTTATGTTTATTTATTTTCCGCTCATTTAATTAGTTTATTCATTATAATTGCAAATTTGTACGAATACTATTATCAAATTTACCACATCATAGGAGGCGCATACGGGTGAGGGTCCAATCTGTGAGTACTAAGGGATATAGCCCTAGAAAAATTGGACCAGATCATCCTAGTACCCACGCACACAGATGGACCTAACGTACATTTCAACTGGCTTAGTATCACATTATGGCATAAAAAAAATCAAAAAATCTGACAATATAATTAAAACATCATTTTGAAAATTTGAAATGTTGGTTTAGATATTCTTGAGACAAATACATTTTTTTGGTGTGAAATTTGTCCGATTGCTATATGGCTTCATGTGAAAATTGGCAATTTAGGATAAAGCTCTTATTTTAATTATAGTAAACATGTAATTACCGGAAATTAAGTTATTTTGTACCTATTTATCTACACTAAATCAATGGGTATATTACTAGACGAAATCCTTCCACATTTCAAACGTCAAAAATAATGACCTATAGACTTGAAAGGCTTATTATCGGGAAGAAGCGAAATACATTACTTTCTCGCCGAAACTCCAAAGACTTAGTGATAACCAAGTTAACAATTTACGAATGACATACATTTGTACTCCATGCCTCAACAGCACTTTCTGGATTTGAATCTTGTATTGTATTTCCGTTAGTTCTACCATTGGTGTCCAGGATCAGAACTTAAATTTTAAACGAAATTTCCTTCCACGATGACCAAAACTGCATTGGCTAAAGGTATAAGGTAGGATTGAGATCTCTCAAAACATGTTTAACCTAACCGCATGTTTGCGCCTATCCAAAGTCTCTGGTCGTTGTTAGTCGTGTAAGTAATTTTTTTTTTTATTTTAGTTCGTTTATTTGTGTTGGAGTCTAGTGTGACGTCCATTTTCACTGAACTAGTGCATACTTTTATTGAGGGGCCAGCTGAGGCCCACCTCCGAATGCGGGATTTCTCGCGGAGTTGAAGACCTTTGGTAGCCTTCGCCTGTCATCTTCTCTTTGGTCGGGTTGTTGTCTTATTGATGGAAATTTGAAAAGGCAGGACACGAATGTGGTGTAAAAAAAGGCGGATGACAATTTATGTAATAAAAAAGTCAGGATAAACTTATATAAAAAAGCAGGACCGAATGGGGTAAAAAATATAAAGGACAGAGATCAAAAAAGTGCAGGACAACATTTAACATATTGCCCATCCTCATGTAAAAAAATAATTTGAACGGGTTAAAAAAAACGACATATTTTTTTTATATAAACTGATCGATGAGATTACATAAACAAAACTTGAATACCCAATTAAAAAGGCAGATAAAGAAACGATCCCACAGCATATCACATTTACATATTGTTTGAGACAATCTAGATTATGCATTCATATCTGTACGAGTATAGTAAAAGTTGTCGGCGCAGTCGAATACTCCTGAGCGTGATGTTTAGTTCATCATGCGTCCAACAATTATAAAAGCTACATGTAAATGATATAGTAACATACGTAACACTTTTATACGTCTTTTATCGATAAATCATGAAACCATTTAAAATTGGTATAATATATAATGCATTTTCCCTATTATCGTGATTGCATCCGAATACAATTCCAACATATAAATCATTACATAACAACACCTTTTGGTTTTATGTACGTTTGTAAACATACAATTACCGCTCCTTATACGTTCGGTCGTCGAGATAGGTTCGTTCGTCAATATCCTGGTCATCTCTATTGACACGTTTATAACGTTTTAATAAATAATACAGCTCACTACTGTACGAGGTCATGTTCTGAATTTTGAATTTTGCTTGTTATCTTTATTCAAAAGAAATCGTAACAGTTAATGATATGATGTGTTTTCCAAATAACTGTTTACGATAAGGCGCAACTTCAACCCATTTAAGTCGAAGAGTTTTGGTCAACCCTTATAGGAGTTTTCTCCTCTTTTGTATTTGAAATCGGTATTTCTCCATAACCATACACGTGATTGACCTGGAGTCTTTTGATTTGAGATCACTGACCTATGACCTTGAAATTGAGGTCAAGGTCAAAGGTCAATTTGACGTTCTAGATTTTGACCTTTGCTAAAAATTCTTTCTTGTTCATTATAAAACAATTTAAGTCTTCTGCATATACCTATTAATCTTATTTTTTTTATATCAGTCTGAAGTATAAAGTCGTCAATATTGTTTTTAGTCTCGCTACACTCGGTGATATTTTTTCAATTTTATAGAATAACGCCCCTTTCAAAATTCAGGAACCGCCCCTAAAGGTAAAAATAGATTCGACTGTGCAGTATATCTGAGGTAGTTAATGCACACCTTTGCTGTGCATTATCCAGATTATAGCACAGTAAGAACAAAAAGATTTTACCCATGTCATGTGTTAACTTTTTGTATGCAATCCAAAATATTTACATCAAGACCCTTAGTATAAGAGGATAAACTAGGTGGAAAATATACCACACATATAAACAGGTCTTTTGAAGACCAAAAAGGTTTTTATCTAATTTCACCCACTGATAATCAGCATTATTGTTTTTCAATATTTTAACATGATCTTTTACATGTGGTTTTCGTAATATTGCAATGCCACCAAAAAATCTATTTTTATACTTAGTCACTTTTCTACAGATAGGATGATAGTGGTATGACCCAATACTTTTTAATGGGAGTTATATCCTAAATGGGTCTCAGCCAAAAAGACAATATCATATTTGTTTATTGACTTAATGGACAAGGGGTCACCAATTTTGTCATAGCCCTTTGCAATGAGTCGACCAACATTCCAAAAATATTTTTTTTAAATTTGAAAATGACATATAGGTTATTATATTCTAACCTTTGATAAAAAAAAAATAAGTATACTAACAAAGGAAAATTATATAATTAAACTTATCTATCGTTTAAGAATATACAAAATTGAAATTGAAAAAAATGATCAGGTTCTATATATCTGTATATATTTATGACCTTTGATTCTTTTGTAAAATATAATGTTACATATACACAAAAAATACAATATTGCTTTGATTGACAAAATCAGTATTGAAATTCTATTGTATGAATAAGTAATTAATGTTAGGATGGAGATGATTGTCTTCCACGACCTCTGGAACCTCTACCACGTCCTCTGTTGATACGAGAGCGACTACAATCTTGTAGGGTGGCTATTTCGGTCAGTCCATTCTGTCGGTTCATCCGCCCAAATCACACGGTACTCAGACCCATCTCTCCAAAGGTTGTCATAATACAACATATCCAATGACTTGATCCCATGGTTGTATTCTATCAATGTTTGTGTGGAAAGAAAGAATAATAGCACTAGATTCATAAAGTGTTAGATCAAGTTTTTCATATAGAGATTTCTTAGCTTTACCTGTCCGTTTATTGAATAGGGCTCTTCACGGTTAGTTCGGCCATATTGGATAGGGGCAGATTTTCATAATGGAGGTAAAAATGGTGTGAAAAATACGGGAATTCATCATTAAAACAGAGCAGTTGATTGGAAACATGCATAGGATTTCCCACACTTTCATACTATTTCCACCTCTTTCAAAAAAATCTGCCCCTATCCAATATGGCCGAACTAACCGTGAAGAGCCCTATTTCGTTGGGAGGGAAGTGAACGGATGATCCTGTTTGGTTTTGTCCATTTGTAGATTTATTTTAAGATTTTCCATTGATGATTGTTTTGAAATCACAGTAATTTACTACTAAAGATGTAAAATGTTTTAGTTTCGCAACTTTAAACGTCTATATATCGTGGAAATTTGACAAATTTCTCCTCTATTTTTTTGTCAACCCGCCATTTGCCAGGGGGAGGTAAGCCTATATGCAAGTCAAGATTGGAGGCAGTTAGCACATATATAGTAGTGTTGACATGTTTAATGAAATTGAAAATGGTATAAATGAATCAGATTTACAAGTTTGTTTACTTGGTGATTTCAATGCACATTGTAGTAACTGTAATGAATATGTTGACATTGATAATTATATTCTTGACTTTTGTAATGTGCCAAATATTGAGCAAAGTCTTGTTAATAATTTACATATATTAGAGGAATGTGGTATCCCTGTTGTAAGACAATCTCAAGATAAGCATAAGGTTGATAAATATGGCAAAAAATTATTAGAACTATGTAGAAGTTTAGAACTGTTCTTTGTTAATGGTAGAGTGGGTAATGACAGGGATATTGGGCTTACGAATTGTAATAATTCTGTTATTGATTATGCCATTGTATCACCAAATCTATTTCGATCGATTGTTGATTTCAATGTATTGATATTTGATCCAATTCTTAGTGATATTCATAAACCTATTTGTTTACATGTGTGTACAAATTTAACTTGTGTTGTTGATTTGAATAACTCTAATGTTAATGACAATGATATGGACAATACAAATGACTCTAACATTGTAATCACCTTGCATGGTGGATCAGAGTCTATTGTAAAACCAATATGGGCCAGAGACAGAGCACCAGTTTTCACGGAGAACCTAGACGATAGCAGTATAGATGAACTTTTGAATAAATTAGAGGATATTGATACTCCAAATACTGATAATGTTACTGTCAATAATGTTGTAAATGATTGTGTTAATATTATAAGGAATGCGGCAGAACAAGCAAATATGTTTGTTAAAAATAATGATAAAAATGTTAAAAAAAAAATGTAACTCTCAATTTGTACATCGTAAGAAGTATTTCAATAGTGAATGTTATGTAAAACGTAAAAATTATCGCAGGTCTAAAAAGTTTTCCTATAGAGTACGTTCAACAATTAATTATGATGATTTGGTATGTAAAAGTAGAGAGTACACGAAAACTTTGAAAACTCAATTTAACGAGTTACAGAAGGCATTTATAAGTAAATTGTGTGGTTTGCGTACCACTGATCCTAAGTCTTATTGGTCATTGTTAAACAAGGGCTGTGAGAAAGGTAAAAATGTATCTCAGAAGGTTGCTCTTGATTTATTTTTTAACCATTTTAAAAATTTGAATAATGTAGAAAATGATATTGATGTTGTATTAACAGAGAATATTAGTGAGTATAATACTGTAATTAATCAGTCTATTTGTGAACAGAAAGTTGTAAATGCAATTAAGTCTTTGAAAAATAACAAAGCATGTAGCAATGACATGAGACTTAATGATTTTTTTAAACATGCAGCTTGTAAACTTATGCCTGTATTTTTGAAAATATTTAATATTGTATTTGAAAGTGGTATTATACCGGACTAATGGTCAAAGGGTTTTATCTGCCCTATTTTTTAAAAGAAAGGTGATCCTGCAAATGCTGACAACTATAGAGGTATTACAATATTGAGTTGTTATGGAAAATTGTTTACATGTATTTTGAATAATAGATTGTTCAATTATTTGGAATGTTTAGGATTATTATGTGAAGAACAGGCAGGCTTCAGAAAGGGGTATGGCACTGTTGATCATATCTTTAATTTGAAATGTCTCATTGATTTGTATTTATTTAAAAGAAAAAAAATGTATTGTGCTTTTGTTGATTTTCGTAAGGCTTTTGACTCTGTTAACAGAATATTATTATGGCAAAAAATGTTACGCAATGGTATAGATGGTAAATTGCTGATTGTATTACAAAACTTGTATAAAAATGCAAAATCTTGGGTAAGCCATGCTGAGATGGATCTAATTGTTCAGATTTTTTTGCATCTAATATTGGTGTGAGGCAGGGTGAAAACCTGTCGCCCCTATTATTTTCTATTTTTCTTAATGATTTGACTGAGTTTATGTCACATGCTTATAGTGGTCTGAATTATGTGTGTAATATGTCTCATTTACTGTTTGACAATGATGATATTGAAGTTTATTGTTGTTATATGCGGATGACACAGTCATTTTTGCAGAATCTGCAGTTGAGAGTTACAATCAGCATTGCATGCAATGTATTTATATTGTGAAACATGGAATCTCAAAGTTAATACTGAAAAAAACAAATGTTATATTTTCTAAAAGTCGACAGGCTGATAATGTTCATTTTATATATAATAATGACCGTTTATCTGTTATTGATGAATTTCAATATTTAAGTATTGTATTTTCTAGAAAAGGTACTTTTCATGTTAATAAATCTAGACTGATTCAACAAGCCAGAAAAGCAATGTTTTATGTATTACGTAAGGCAAGAAAATTGTATTTACCTATAGATGTATTGTAACAACTTGTTGATGCTATGGTTGGCCCTATATTAATGTACGGTGCAGAAGTTTGAGGGTATGAGAAAAATGATGTTATTGAACCATTGCACTTAGAATTAAGTAAATATATAGTGAAAGTTAAGAAATGTACACCTAATTGCATTGTATATGGTGAACTAGGTAGAGTACCAATGTCTGTTAATATTTAAGCAAGAATGGTTGGTTTTTGGAAACGTATTGTTACTGGCAAAAAAGAGAAAATTTCTCGTACATTGTATGAAATGCTATATAAAATTGATTCTGGTAATGTTTACCACTCTAAGTGGTTGAATTGTGTAAAAGATATTATATCTGAATGTGGTTTTATTAATGCCTGGAATAATCAATATATAGATACAAATTGACAGTTGTCTAAAAATGTGAAACTGTATTACCACAATTTGTTTGTAAATGAATGGAAGGCTCAGATATTTAATACGTCAACATGTTTAAATTATAGAATGTACAAGTCTGAGTTTGGTTTTGAAGATTATTTAACTACATTGCCTTTTGATCTAAGAATTAATTTGTGTAAATATAGGTGCAGTAGTCATAGGTTACATTTTGTACCTATTGAATGTGGTAGATTTTATAGCATTGATAGATCAGAAAGAATATGTGATTTATGTAACAGCAATGTGCTAGGAGATGAATTTCATTATATATATGATTGTACTCTTAATGCTGAAAGGCTGAAATTTTTGCCTGCAGATATTTGTAAAGTTAAAAATACTATGAGTTTCTCTAATTTAATGAACAGCAAAGATAAATTTGTTCTTGTTGGCTTAGCCAAGTTCTGTAAAATTGTAATGTCAATTTAAAATGATATTTACCTTCCCATTTATTCATGCATTTGTAAATATGTTTGTTCATGCATTATATAGGCCTTTAGTGAAATAAAATGTTTCAATGTTTCAATGTTTCAATTAACTATCTTTTATATCTTTTATATTAAGTTCGATAGGATAAATGCGTTCAACATAGTCACCAAACTTATATTTGATTCGCCCCTTTGTTTTGTAATTTTAAAAATATTTGTGCAAAATAATAATATTGCGAATGGAAATGAGGAGTGTGTCAAAGAGACAACAACCCGACCAAAGAGCAGACAACAGCCGGCGGCCACCAATGGGTCTTCAATACAGCGAGAAAATCCTGAACCCGGAGGCGTTCTCCAGCCGAATCTAGCTGGCCCCTGAAACAAAAATATGTACTAGTCATCATAGTATTTGATTCTTATATAACGATTCAGGCAATGAATCTTAAATAAAACATGATAATATAGGGTATGTAATGTAAATTTACCAAACTTCTGAAATATAAACGGAAGAGGAAGTTGTCTATGAATAAAAGCCGGAGTGATGACGGACACATATCCGGACTTCTTTTTTTCTGTTTTCCTCCCAAAATAACCGAAACTGAATAATCATAAGAATGGATGACAAATGCGACTATGCATGGTACCTAAAGGACATATAGTCACAATGATCAATTTATTGTGGAAGGAGGAGAAGCGACACCCAAAATGAGGTCTCTCGTTTAATAGTATAGATACTAGAACACACCCGCGAAATCGCGGGCATATAAAGCTTGTGAATTGTTGCAGGATGATTTTTTGTAAAAGATATTATGTATGGAGAATTACATAGAAAGTATACATTTTGTACCTCCCTTTTTCCAAAGTCCGATAATTGTTTCCTTTCTGTTAAATTCAATTATATTCGTGTTTCTGGCCTACGACCACAATTATTCTTCTCCTTTGCTACATGTACAATGCTTCTTTTGGTAAAAGTCAAATCAAATTAAAAATTTGCACCGTTTCAAACATGAAATAAATGTAACTGCTTATATATAGACCATTATTAGTCTAAAAAATATGCTTCTATGACAATTCATCAGTGCTTTTTTTTTTGAGAGCCTTATTAACATGCCAATTGTAGGATTTGAATCATGTATAAATGACTAATACCGACTAAGGCTAATTTGAGGGGTTGTCGATCGGAGGGGTCCTGATCCCGAAATCCCGGGCTTAAAACCATGAAACTGAGATGCAGAATTTAAAGAAATTCATATCCCGAAATCGAAAAATATATTCCCGGATCCCGTAAGGATCAATCCCCAAATCCCGAGCTTAATAACACCCGATCCCGACGCCCCAAAAAAGGTCCTGCCTCCCTCTAATCTCTACCTTAATTTCATTTTTGCCAAATTACTATTTTCCCTTTTAACAATAAATTTTTATCTCCCAATTATGGGCCTTATGTTTTCTAGTCTGTGCATCCGTGCGTTCGTTTGTTCGGTCGTCCGTCCGTCCGTCCGTCTCGTCCGTCTGTCCCACTTCAGGTAAAAGTTTTTGGTCGAGGTAGTTTTAGATGAAGTTGAGCATGTTTTACTTATTTTAATATATAAAACATGATAATATAGGCTATGCCTGTGTCGTTATTTACGTGACGATAAGTGATTAAATGACAATAAAACATGATAATATAGGCTATGCCTGTGTCGTTATTTACGTTACTATAAGTGAATGACAATAAAACATGATAATATGGGCTATGCCTGTGTCGTTCTTTACGTGACGATAAGTGAATGACAAAAATGATTGTGTTTATTTTCACATGGCCTGGGTCGTTGCTTACACTTGGGACAACATATAACGATTCAGGCAATGTGAAAATGGCTTGCATGAATCTTAAATAAAACATGATTATATAGACTATGCCTGTGTTGTTATTTACGTGACAAATAAAACATGATAATTTAGGCTATGCCTGTGTCGTTATTTACGTGACGAAGTGAATGACAAAAATTATTGTGTTTATTTTCACACAGCCTGGGTCGTTGCTTACACTTGGAACAATGAATAACAAAAATGATTGTGTTTATTTTCACACAGCCTGGGTCGTTGCTTACACTTGGGACACCATTCTTATATAACGATTCAGGCAATGAATCTTAAATAAAACATGAGTATATAGGGTATGTAATGTAAATTTACCAAACTTCTGAAATATAAACGGAAGAGGAAGTTGTCTATGAATAAAAGCCGGAGTGATGACGGACACATATCCGGACTTCTTTTTTTCTGTTTTCCTCCCAAAATAACCGAAACTGAATAATCATAAGAATGGATGACAAATGCGACTATGCATGGTACCTAAAATAGTATAGATATACAACTCGCCCAACATCAACCCAAAAAGGTTAGATCTGTAAATTTGCTTTCGCAAATTTTTTGTTCTTCCCTCGCCGGGATTCGAACCCATGCTACTGTCACTGACTCAGACGTATTATATATATATTATATATATATATGGGAATTAATAAAAGAAAAAAACTATCAGTATCTTATTTAGAAATGAACAGAACACTGAGTCTGATATATTGAAAATTGAGATTTGTTTTGGTTAGCAATTATCATAGTCATTTTTTAATGCAAAAGTGTGATTAAACATTGCGTTTTGGGGAAATTCTGCATACAAATTAATGCAATATCTTTCCCATCGCTATTTCAGTAAGGGGACGACCATTTGATTTTCTGCACTATTGAAGCAAGATTTTTCATTTTCATTAAAGCAAGGGACTGATTATTCATTTTCACAACTATATTTTTGATATTTCGAAAACATACAATTTTTAAATGATTTGTTTATTATATATATATATATATAAATACATATAGTATAGTCAAGTCATAATGTATCATTTAATTTAGATTAACCATCCCACTCAGAAATGAATCTTTTAAATTCCCAACTGTATATACATGTATTGCATACATACATACTATTAAAGTTTTGTTATAACTAGGCACTTTTAAATGTATTGGCAAACATTTTTTTTTAAGGGTTTTGGAGCCACTGAAGGCCAAAGAAGCTAAAGAACAAATGATGCAAAATCATGCTTTCTGGATGTTCCGAAGACCCTTTCATAATCTGAAAATGAAGTTTTGTTTTAATAATTTTTTGACAATATTTTGGTCTCAAAGCAAAATGCATAAATTCAGTGTAAGACTGAAGTTTCTAGGGACAACATCAAAAGACCAATGTGCGCAATAAAGCAAAAATGGAATTCACATAGTAAAGTCTGTGGCTGCTGTTTTTTTTAAACTCATGATCAAGTTCATAACAAAATTTCTGATTACAAAATGAATGCAACACTAACAGAATACAGAAGGGCAATCAATGAACAAAAGACAAATAAATAAAAATCATTGATCCCGAAAAATCAGGGCTATAAGTCTGAGGGAAAACAGAACTTTCTTCTTGCAAGGCCGTGAACACAGTTTGATATGGAGACAAGCGTTTGGTTTTGTAATTTCCTACATGTAGTTACGGCCCTGTTAAAATAAAAGTGAGGTAAGGTTTCCTGAGACAATATACCTCAAGTTAAATGAAACCAATTTTCAGACATTTCAAGTATAATTAAATAATATTTACACTTTTGTTTTTAAAATATTTGGGAAGTGTTTCCAGATTTTTTTTGGGGAAAAAAGATGAATTTATGAAGAATCTGGTGCCATCTCATACTTTCGATTAGACCTGCTGAGTTATTTATTTTGCAAGTCAGGTAATTTATTTTCAAACTACCACAGAACAAACCATTTATTTTTGTGATTATAAAAGCTGAGTTGTCTATTTTCAAAATCCTCCTGCATGCCCCCCCCCCCCCCCAGAATATCAAATGGTCGTCCCCTAATAATAAACACTCCGCACCTTTTCTAAATTTACGGCATGTACGATTTAGTTCCAGTGTAATATTTTCCTATGTCCTTCATGAACATAAAAAATATATGGATCTAGAAAGCAGGTAGACGAAAGTATTAAATTGAGTCATCTCATGTTTTTATGTTACACATGTTTTTATTATCGTTCCTTTTCCTCTAATAAAGTTACATCCATGATATTGTATGCTCCTTCATCTTACGATTTTGATTGCATTCCCTGTCTGATATTTTGCAGAGAATCAGAATGCAAATGTGACCGATGCAATCCATACCGGCTATAAACCTGCTGTAAGATAGATATAAATAGCAATTAGATTATTCATCGATTTACTTCATTATATTAGTGTTTAAATCTCTGCTGGAAAATTAATAATTCATTACAATAACAAACAAATGGTGAAACTATTAATAGTGTATCCACTTTATCGGTAAATTGTCTATTTTGCGCTTATAGCGAAAGAGTTATGGGTTTAAATAATCAGTTATTTACCGTTTCATTGCTAAAATACAATGTAAATATAAAAAGTGATATTTTTTAAATTCATTGATCGATATTCGATATTTGCTGGCAAGAGGTCAACTGTATATATATTATCACGTAACTCGATCTAAATCTTGAGAAAACAGAAATTGGAAAAGAAAAGAAGAATGAAGGGATTAAAATGGAACACCAAGTACTAATTCTTGTATGGAATATATTAGTGTGTATAAGTACAGGTTTGTATTTATATTTACGTACAAGTATGTGTTTAATTATATATCGTTGATCTTCTGTAACGTGTTTAAACAAATAAATCTTAAACCTACATGAACTAAAGATAATATTACGAAATGGTGTTGTACTATAAGAATACGAAACTATACCTTCAACTAAGAAATAAAAATATGTGATATGATTTCCAATGAGAACACTCCACTATAGACTCAAATTAGAAGTAGAATATATCAACTAAAGGTCACCGTGCTGCCTTCAACACTGAGCAAAACCCGTATATAACTGCCGCGCCATGACAAATGTAAAACAATTCCAAGCTAGCAGCATGATTATCAATTCACGTCAGTGACAAAAACAAATATGATCTGCCAGTGGCGCATTCAGGTATGTGCACACGCATCCTTTTAAAGCAAAGTTTTATTTTTGCATACAATCGTTCAAATTGTTTTTTTGCTTCCCTCCGGTGGTACCATACCGTCTATATAGACAGCTATAAAAGGACGGGAACTTGTATTCACTAACAACAAAAATACACTCAATACAGATCTAATATAACGGGGCTTTCTTGAGTGTGTCTTAGAACTATGTCATTATTTCGGATCTACGTATCCAGGATCGTAATCCATGTTGCCCGTTAACATAGGGAACTAGCTATTGTATATATGCCACCATAAAGTCACTGTTAGAATTGAACTAAGTCTCCTTAATCTTCACATGTTTAATCTTATAAAAGTACATGTATATATAATATATATTTGAAGGTTCACAATTATAACTTCCAATACAAAACGTTACTAAATTCCAGCTCTATAAAACAACATGTTACTTCAAGCTACTACTCCAATATAACTGACCAATACATAAAGTTTCTCACAAGATCCAGCTATAAACATGTTCTTAATGTATGTAAGGCATTGATTAATGGTCTTAGATTTTTTGGATAAACTATTGCAGTTCAACTGTGCAACTAATGTATCGTATAAAGTGTCACATTAAACAAGATGAAAGATCATTAAACTGATTTAGAACTGACCATCAAATCTTAGATGGAATTGATTACGCCACATCACTCCCCGCTAAACAAATTTCGTTTTCACTCGAATTACAAAAATTCATACCAAAAATATTATATAAGTACAAAATAAGGGGAGGCAATGTGAACATTAAAAAATAAACTTTTTCTTTGACTAAAACTACTTAAAAAAATCTAAACTAAGACTAATTAAAAAAAATGATAATTGCTATACCATGTAATTTATCAATTAACGTCGTGAATAGTTGTGGAAAACTTGCAAAAAGATTACTCTAAAAATCTAAATTTAACAATTATCCTTTCAACTTCAAACTCTTGATACTTATAACTACAAAAGAGGCACTAAACAAAAATCATAAAAATATATTAAAACATAAGTTTGACAATTATAAATCTATTCAAATACATTATGGTAAGGTCTTTCCGGAATTTTGACCGTTAATCCAAGCGTAAACGAAATGATAAAATAATTAAAAGCATCAATTAAAATCAACTTATTATTATCTCTGGGCAATCCAATTCAGAAAATCAGCACTAATTAGCTGCAATTTTTCACTTCTATGTGACCGTATCACCATAGAACTACCAACACTGTAAATCATCTTCACATGGACACTCTCATGAACCTCCAATTAGTATAAGCAACCCTTCTCGGTTAACTTAACTACACCCAATACGCCCACTCTCGTAACAACAAGAGATTAAAAATTAGCTAAATCAAACATGTGTAAACAAAATAAAATGAAAATAAAAATATATATAATAAAATACTAAACCTAGGCATACTACATTCGGAATGGATAAAACATTTATGAAAACTTTTTTAAAGTTATTTACAAACATGAAACTATTGTCCACATGACTTCTTCGGTTTGAACGTGCGGAGCCACTTCTTCGAATCTTTCATCAGGAATTTGTCATTTATAACGGTTCTTTGCCGGTTTTGGATCGACGGATACGCCAGTCCACTCTGTTATTTACATTGTACATATATATA